>JAEHOE010000029.1:600000-1028664 GCA_016858145.1 Edaphochlamys debaryana | reverse complement strand
CCCCTCCACCCCCTGTCAGGACCTGGTCATCACCGCCCTCCCCGCCCTCCCCCCACGTCCAACGCATTCCTGCCCCCCACCCCCCTCCACCCCTCCACCCTCCCTCCCCCCTCACCCCCTGTCAGGACCCTGGTCATCATCGCCCTCCCCCGCCCTCCCCCCCACAGTCCAACGCATTCCTGCCCCTCCACCCCCTCCACCCCTCCCCCTCCCTCCCCCCTCCACCCCCTTGTCAGGACCTGGTCATCACCGCCCTCCCCGCCCTCCCCCCCCACGTCCAACGCATTCCTGCCCCTCCACCCCCCTCCACCCCTCCACCCTCCCTCCCCCCTCCACCCCCTGTCAGGACCTGGTCATCACCGCCCTCCCCGCCCTCCCCCCCACGTCCAACGCATTCCTGCCCCTCCACCCCCTCCACCCCTCCACCCTCCCTCCCCCCTCCACCCCCTGTCAGGACCTGGTCATCACCAAGACCCCCTTCGCGATCCCCCGCTCCCTCATGTTCGCCCTGGCCCTGGGGCGGGAGGTGATCCTGCTCAAACGCAACATGGACTTCAGCACGGCGGGCCTGGGGCAGGTCGGCTGGTCGTTGGGGTGGTTGGTCGTTGGGCGGTTGGGTTGGTCGGTTGGGGCAAGGGCGCGCGGGCTGATGGTAGGTAGGATGCAGGGCAGGGTGCACCGCACGCCAGCTGTTTGAAGAATCATCCAACTGCTAACTGTCAACTGCCAACCGCCAACCGACAGATCCTGTTCACGGCCTTCCTGGTGTCAACCGCCTTCGTCCAGCTCTCCCACGACTCGTCTAACGACGCCAACCTCTTTCTGGGCGTGATCTACTTCAGGTGGGGCGGGCGACTGGCGGTGGTGGGTGGTTGACGGTTGGTTGGGCGTGGGGCGTGGGGCCCGGCCTTTCTTCGCACGAGGTGCTCGGTCCAGTGGTATCATGTCGCACCCTTTCCACGTCTTTTCCCTAACCCCTCCCCAAAGCCTCCTTCCCTCGACCGTTGTCCCGACCGCTTCCCTCTCGATTCTCCACCCTCTTCGTTCCACCCCCCTCTTAAACGTCTCATCTCACCCTATCCCTGCCCCCCCGCCCCCCTCGGCGCGATCCCGCTCAGCAACAAACACCCCCTAACCTCCCCTCCCCTTGGCAGCATGATGTCCGTGTTCATGGTGGGATTCAACTTTGCGCCCATCTTCGTCAGCCGACTGGCCGTATTCTACAAGCAAAGGGACCACCGCTTCCTCACGCCCTCGGCCTTCATGGCCTCCAGGTGCGTATGGCAGCTTGCAGTGCCGTACAGTGTCATGCTGTGCTGTGTCTTGCCGTACTGTGCCATGCCGTGCCATGCGATGGGAAGTCCCCGTAACCCCCTGGCCCGCCTCCCCCTCCCCCCCCCTTCAGCATCATCATGCGCCTGCCCGACCTGCTCATCCAGGTGGGGTTGGGGAGGGGTTTGGGGGGGAAGGGGGGAGGAGCTGACAGAGTGCGTGTGTGTGTTTCGCCGACGCGTCGGAGGCGGGGTCGGATCGGGTGCACCTGCCCGACCTGCTCATCCAGGTGGGGGCGGGGAAAGGAGGAACGGGGAGGGGGGGGAGTGCGGCGTCAAAGTGCGTGTGTGTCTTTAGCCGACGCGTCTGAGAGAAAAGGGTCAGATCGGGTGCGCATGCCCAACCTCCTCATCCAGGTGGGGCCCGGGGGAGAGGCTCGGGGGGGGGGTGTCAGAAAGCGTGTGTGTTTTGCCGACGCGTCGGAGAGACTTGGGCGGGTCGCGTGCGCCTGCCGGGCCTCCCCATCCAGCTGTGACTTCGGGCAGCGCTTGTGGCACGTCCTCTTACTCCACGGCAAAACACACACACCGTGAACAACTCTTCACCCCGTGGCACGCCGGCAAAACACACACACGTTCCCCCCCGCCCCCTCGGCCCCCCCAGAGCGTGGGCTACTCCATCATGGTCTACTTCTCAGTGAGCTTCACGATGGACGCGGGCAGGTGCGTACAACAGGATCCGGATCAGACCGTACGACAGGCCGGACCGGACAGGGTCGGACCGGACGGCGCCGGACCGGATAGGATAAACGGGCAGCCGGACAGACACCATTGATGCAGTTGGGGGGATCTTGGGCGCTCTGTGGGGCTCACACGTGGCGCGTGGACGGTGGGGGCAGGCCGGACCGCTCCGGATCGGACCGGACCCGACCCGACCATACAGATGCCGATGCGGGAGAGTGGACCGGACGGGACCGACCCACGCGCGGACACCGGACGGACTAGCATAGAATTACACCCGTCGTCGCTCTCCCTCCCCCCCAGGTTCTTCCTGTTCTGGTCGCTGCTGTTCTCCGCCGGCCTCAACTCGGTCATCACGTTCCAGGTGGGGGGCGGGGGGATGTTGTGTTTGACGGGGGGGGGGGGGGGTATTTCTAGTGAGACGAGAAAGGCGGGTGGGGGCAAGGGGGGCCAGGGCGGTACGGGGGCCGAAGGCTTCGAAGCAGAGGGCAAAGGAGGAGTTGTGAAGCTGAGTTGTGAGCCGGCGGGGGACGTGGGGGCTGCGATTTCGGCAGGTCAGATGGCCCGTGGAGGTGGAGGTAGGGATGGGGACTGTAGCCTCTGCCTCCAGGTCGTCGCCTATTGGTGTTTCCCCGTCCCCCTTCACCCCTTCTCCCCTCCCGCTTCACCCCTTCTCCCCTTCACCCCTTCTCCCCTCCCCCGCCCCCCTCCCCCCCTCAAACCCTTCATCCCCCTCATACCCCCCTCATACCCCCCTCATACCCCTCCCCCCAGCTGCTGGGATCCATCTGCCGCCAGTCCACCATCACACAGGTGCGCGGGGGGGGGGAGGGGGGGGTAAAGGGGGCGGGGGATAGAGGGGGTGCTTGAGACCATCACACAGGTGCGTCCCCCGCACTCCCGCGCGTTCAGATTCCCGGGTTCTGCGGAATTGCTTGTCAGGGGCGAAAGGGCATGGGCAATTGTCAGGGGCGAAAGGGCATGGGCAATTGTCAGGGGCGAAAGGGCATGGGCATTGGAAGGGGCCCTGAGGCGCGAAGGGGCAGTCAGAATGACGCGGGCTCGGATGACGAGGGCGCGGAAGTGCAGCCGTACCGCACCGTACCGTACAGTATAGAAGCGCAGTACATGCCTTATGTTTCTGTTCCTTCTGACCCTGGGTTGCCCCTTCCTCGCCCCCGCCTTTTGCAACGTTGTCCGCTTGACTGCAGGGCCTGGGAGCGGTGAGGGCGGGTTTGGAGCCTTCTCCGTGCGGATGGGCCACCACTGGGGGGCCGGCGGGCGGCATCTTGGAGGGGTCCTGGGATGCACGACAAAGGGCAAGATTGCATGCTCGCGCAAATAAGCATCGTCACTGCCTAATGCTACAATGCCTGGGATCGAGAGGCTGACGTCGCTGCACAATCCCATGGGCTAATGACTCATGCAACAATGCAACGATCGATGCCCAGGTGTACCTAATGGTCAACGTAATCGTCAGCGGCCTGCCCATCGCGCCCAGTGAGTTGTGATCGGGAGCGCAGCACATGCAGTAGCAGTCGGCTTCGTACTTTAGTAGCCCAGTGGGAGCCGTGCCCCTTGATCCCGACCCCTCCTCCCCGACCTCTTTGACTCCTCCACCTCCCCCCACCCACCCCTCGCCCCCCCCGCAGCCTCCATCCCGCCCTGGTGGTGAGCGATTGGCGGTTGACGGTTGGGGACCTGGGAAGCTGCAGGAAGCTGTGATGGAAGCTGAGATGAGCAGATTCAGATCCACATTGACTGCGCCGTACACCTTTCCTCCGTACACAGGATCTGGTTCTACTGGATCTCGCCCATGGCCTGGATCTTCCGCGCCCTGGCGGTCAACGAGCTGGGATCCCCCGCCTGGGCCCCCGTGTCGCCCGCCCCTGGGGCGCCCACCATCGGACAGGTGTGTGCTGACCCTATGTTAGTAGGGTGTTTCCCCCCCACTCACCCACTCCCCCGCAAGACCTTATGGGGGGGCCATCCGTGCGCGTGTGTCAAGAGTCCATTTCGGGCGGGCCGCAGATCCAGATCTGGCGCGCACTCACCCCCCTTCCTCCCCCCTCCAGACGGTCCTGGAAGTCCGCGGCATCAAGGGCGAGGATGGCTGGGTGTACGGCGGTCTGGGGTACGCCATCGGATTCTCCCTGGTGGAGGTGAGATCACGGGCCGTGGATCTGAAAGTCGAAATCCAGCCTTTACTGGATCTCTCTTCCAGCTTCATACAGCTTCCCAGCGTGATTCCGGCTAAGCTTTACCCTCGACATCGTTCCAGTTTCCTAGCTTGCAGGATGCGGGGCCCAGGGGCTTCCAGAGGAAGGGGAATCTGGCCTTTGCTTGACTGAAAGACTTGACTAAAATACTTATTCCTGCCCCGACAGCCAAACCCGCTGCTGACACGCCCGCACACGACGCAGCACGCTTGCCTCCAAAGCGCCCCATCCCGGCCCCTACCTGAGCACCCCCTTCCCTCCCCAACCGCGTGCCCCCCTCCCTCCCCTCCCCCCCTACACACACACAGCTCTTCCTCCTGGCCGCGTGCCTCACCTTCCTGGGGCGTGAGTGGGGGGGGGGGCGGATGGGGGCCGGGCGACCAATGAGACAGTCAGTGTCATCAGTCGGGAGAGGGCGTGAGTGGGGCGGGGGGGATAGGGGCTGGCATAAGGGGGGAGAACAAACATGGGCAATGGCGACGAAGTGCTTTGCGGGCTCATGCCTCTCCGCCTCTTCACTCCCATTCCCCTCAAAACAACACATCCAGCCCTGTCCAACAAGACCCCCGGCTACGGCGACGACGACGAGGAGGGCCGCGCCCGCTCCATCCAGCTCGCCCACCTGCCGGAGATGCTCGACGGCGTGGTGCCGCAGGCGGGGGCCGACGGAGACGGGGAGGAGGGGCAGGGGCAGGCCAACCCGGCGTACCAGGGCAAGGCGGCGGCGGGATCTGTAGCGATCGTGGCGGCGGCGCAGCCGGCGGCGGCGGCGGCAACAGCCGTGACGGAGATGGTCCCTGCGGCCGCCGAGGCGCCTGCGGCGTCCGCAGCCCCTGCGGCCCCTGCGGCGGCGGCTTCGGCCCCCGCGGCGGCGGCCGCCGAGGCCCCCGAGGCTGCTGCCCCCGCGGCGGCGGCTCCGGGCCCGGGGCCGGTGGCGGAGGCAACCGAGGGCGAGGGCGGCCCCAAGGGCGGACGCGAGAAGGTGGAGGCGGTCATCAGCATGGCACCCGTGTCGGCGGACGCTGCGGATCTGGACGGCAAGGGCGAGGGCGAGGAGGGAAGGGAGCTGCCCTTCACGCACGTGACGTTCGCCTTCAAGGTGGGGGGCGGGTGGGGGGGGCGGGGGCGGGCAGTTGCGAAGACATAGGTTGGGCCGGACCTTCCGAGGTCCCTAAGCCGGTCATAACGTGCCGGCTCAATTGCTGAAGGCGCTCAGATGCATCGGCTCTTTTACCTCCTTGCCCGATGCTTCCTCCCTCTGCGCGTTGCCCCACCCCCCCGTCAGAACATCTCGTACTTTGTGCCCAACGCCAAGCACAAGAAGGGCAAGGCAGACAGCGGCCCGCCCGAGCTGCAGCTGCTCAAGTGGGGAAGGGGCTGGGGGGAAGGGGCGGAGGGGCAGGGAAGGGGGGAAGGGGCGGAGGGGCAGGGAAGGGGGGAAGGGGCGGAGGGGCAGGGAAGGGGGGAAGGGGCGGAGGGGCAGGGAAGGGGGGGAAGGGCGGAGGGGCAGGGAAGGGGGGAGGGGGGGAAGGGGCGGAGGGGCAGGGAAGGGGGGAAGGGGCGGAGGGGCAGGAAGGGGGAAGGGGCGGAGGGGCAGGGAAGGGGGGAAGGGGCGGAGGGGCAGGGAAGGGGGGAAGGGGCGGAGGGGCAGGGAAGGGGGGAAGGGGCGGAGGGGCAGGGAAGGGGGGAAGGGGCGGAGGGGCAGGGAAGGGGGGAAGGGGGGAGGGGCAGGGAAGGGGCGGAGGGCAGGGAAGGGGGGGAAGGGGCGGAGGGCAGGAAGGGGCGGAGGGGCAGGGAAGGGGGGAAGGGGCGGAGGGGCAGGGAAGGGGGGAAGGGGCGGAGGGGCAGGGAAGGGGGGAAGGGGCGGAGGGGCAGGGAAGGGGGGAAGGGGCGGAGGGGCAGGGGGAGTGCGGAGAGAAGGGGCTGCTTGTACGCCATGTACGCTCCTGCCCACACTGCACCGCCCAACTCACCACCACTACCTTGCTGGTTGCCTCCTCTATCCTCCCCCTACCCCCCAGCACCGTGTCGGGTGTCTTCCGCCCCGGAGTGCTGACGGCTCTCATGGGGGCCAGCGGGGCAGGTGCGTGGGGGCACGGACGCGTCGGCAAAACACACGTCCCCGCACCCCGCTAATCCCCCGCACCCCGCACCCCGTTACTGTCCCGGACCGCCGGGCGTCATGATGGATGTGCTTGCGCGTGTCAGAGGCAGGGGACGCGTCGGCGAAACACAAGCATGCCCTTCACCCCCCCCCTCCCCCTTAACCCCCCGGCCCCCCAGGCAAGACCACCCTCATGGACGTGCTGGCGTGCCGAAAGACCGGCGGCCGGGTGGAGGGAGAGCAGGTGGGGGCAGGGGGGGTGCGGGGCATGGTTTGGATAGAGGACATGCACGGACCTTCCGACATGATCTCATCCTTTGTCCTAGGCTTCCCTCCTTGCCCCTATCGTGACCCCCCTCCGCCCCCTTCCCCCCCTCCCTCCCCGTCCCCCCGTCCTCTTCCCCATCCCCCCATCCCCCCCTCCCCCCCCCCCAGGTGGTCAACGGTGTCACCAAGGAGCCCCACGCCTTCGCCCGCCTCATGGGCTACGTGGAGCAGTTCGACGTGCACAGCCCGCACGTGAGGCGCCGTACTGTGCCGTACTGAGTGCTGTGTGCAGTGCCGTACTGTCCTACGTGGAGCCTTACCACCCTCCCTCGTTGTGAGATCTTAAACTTTTGCCCCTCTTGCCTCCGCCCCCCCCAGGCCACCGTGGAGGAGGCGCTGCTCTTCTCCGCCAATTTGAGGGTGACGGCGGCGCAGCTGCGGGAGGCGGGCGGCGCGTTTGCCTTCGTACGGCGCATGATGAAGGTGGGGAGGTCGTTATGTGGTTGGCCGGTTGAACGGTTGGTGGTTGGGACGAGGTTTAGGCAGCCGACGCACAAGGACGTCATGGCGCTCCTCTCTCTGCCCCTCCTGCTCCATCTGCTCTAAACCGCTTCACTTATTGCTCTTACTCATCCCCCCCCTGTCAGGTGGTGGAGCTAGAGCCCCTGGCACACCGCACCATCGGACTGGGCGGGGCCTCGGGGGGCCTGAGCGTGGAGGTGGGGACCGCCTTTCTGGGGCCCGGGTTGGGCCTGGGTGGGGCCTTGGGGTGGGCTTGAATGGCGGTGAGGACCGCCTCCAAGGGCCTGGGTGGGGCCTGCGGAGAGGCGCAGCAGGACAAGGCAAACCCAATCCCCTCTTTGCCTCGTAACGCCTCCCCCCCCCCTCACAACAACCCCCAGATCCGCAAGCGCCTGACCATTGCCTGTGAGCTGGTGGCCAACCCCGGCATCGTCTTCATGGACGAGCCCACCAGCGGTGAGGGGGCGGGGGGGGGTGGGGGCGCGTGCGTGTGTGTTTCGCCGCCGCGTCATGCCGCCATTTGTACGCCCCCGGTCCCTGCCACCGGGCTTGGATGCCCGCGCAGCGAGGGTGATGAAACAGGCCAAAAGACACGTTGGCAAAACACACACACGCCCCTCTCTCCCGCCCTTCCCCTCCTCCACTCAGGCCTGGACGCCCGCGCTGCCGGGGTGGTGATGCGGGCGGTTCGCAACACCGTGGAGGACGGGCGCACGGTGGTGTGGTGGGTGGGGGACGGAAGTTCAGGGTGCGGAAGGGTGTTCGTGTTGTGAAGTATGGGTGCAGATGGCCGAGGGGGGGGCATAGAAGCTGAGTCATGTAGAGAGGAGCTGCGTCCGGAGGGCACGGCACCCTTACGCTCCTGCTCCCCCAACCCCACCCCACCTCACCCATCCTCAGCCTCCCATCCCCACCCAACCCCTCCCCGCAGCACCATCCACCAGCCCAACCGGGAGATCATGGACGCGTTCGACGAGTGAGCGGGGGCCGGGGCCCCTGGGGGCATCGTGCATGCCGCGATCCTTGCTTCCATCGCTCCGCCTTCCTCCCCTTCTCCCTACGCCTGGCTTTACCCCCGCACCTCCCATCCGTTGTGTGTCGCGTGCTTGGAATGTCTCTTGGTCCCTGGCCCGTCCTGGGCGGGGTTCAGTTCCTGGGGGCATGTCTCGGCCTTGCCGGTGTTGACTGGCTGCCGCCCCTCTCCCACACATACTCACTCCCCAAATTCCTCTTCCCTCTTCCATTCCCTCCCCCCCCAAGGCTGCTGCTCCTCAAGCCTGGTGGCCGCACCATCTTCTTTGGGCCCCTGGGCAAGCGCCAGGCCCACCTGGTGGAGCACTTCAGCGCCTACCAGGGCGTGCCGCTGTGAGTCATGCGCTGGGCCCGGGCTGGGCCTGGGGTGGGCCCGGCCGTCTAGGCCCGAGCTGGGCCTGCACCCGGGCTGCTGCCCTTGCTGAGAAGCTGGAGGTGCATGACGCGTCGGCAAAACACACACGCTTGATCCCTCTTTCCCGGCCCTTTCCCCCCCGCCCCCCAGCTACGACCCCGCCATGAACCCCGCCAACTGGATGCTGGACGCCACGTCAGCCGCATCGGCGGAGGCCGTGGGATCGGACTTTGCGGACCTGTGGGCCGAGAGCGCCGAGGCCAAGTGAGGCGGGCGCGGGTGGAGGGGGATGGAAGGGGGGCAAGGGGTAGGGCCAAGTGAGAGCGGGGCTGAAGGCGGGAGCCGCCTTTGTAAGGGGCGGCAGAGCTAGTCGTGGTGACCGCTGGTCTGCGGCTCCGGAGCCCGCATTCCCCGCCCCCCCACAAACACACCACCTATCCACACCAACCACCAACCACAGCACCACCTCAAGAGCCGGCTGCCCGTGCCCCGACCCCCCCCCCTGCAGGGTCGCCATGGACCTCATTGACCGCAGCCTGCAGCCCAAGACCGCGGGGGACATCGAGGAGGGATCTGCTGGCGGCGGCAGCGGCGCTGGCGGCGCCGAGGCCGGCGGCGGCAGCGGCATCTACGCTCAGCCGCTGGGCCGCCAGCTGCAGCTGGTACTGGGGAGGTCGCTGCAGGCGCAGACGCGCGACCTGGCGTACAACGGTGCGGCGGGTTTTAGCGCGGTGTTGCTTGGGAGGAGGGTGGGTCAGAAGGTTTTGGCGGTTTTGTTGGGGAGGGGGTGGACTGGTTGAATTGAGGGCAAGCGCACCCTTGCACCCTGCCCCGCCCATCCCCCAGCTCGATCCCCAGCCCTCGCAACTCAGCTCTGCAAACCCGTGCCCTCCCCCCACCCCCAGGCGTGCGCTTCGGCATCGCCTTCGCTCTGGCCTGGATCCTGGGCTCGCTGTACTGGGGTGAGCGGGATGGATCTAGAATGCTGCCGTACGGTCCAAAGTCCACAACGCGGAGGATCTCATTCAGAAGACTTGCCTGGTCTGGGGCGAGAGGTCTGTGGCCTTTTACCTTTCTACTAACGGCGGGGATCCGGATCTGGATCCACGCATGACACATTCCACGGCACCCGTCCGCATGCAGGCACCGGCGACAAGTACGAGACGGAGCTGGACCTCTTCAACACCATTGGCTGCCTGTTCTGCTCCATGCTCTTCCTGCCCATGGTGGGCCCGGGGCGGGCCTGGTCTGGGCCCATGCGATGGGCCCGGGTGGGCCCCATCGTGGGCCTGGGATGGAGTGGGGCCCCCTCTGCCTGCCCATGCCGTGGTGGGACCGGGATGGGGTCTGTGTCTTTGGCTGGCGAACGTCCCTGGGAAACGCCACGCGGTCTCCCTTCCCACTGGCGCATTGGGCTCCCTGGCTACCACCACACCATCCCTTTCCGCGGTTTCCAAATCCGCAAGGATCACCCCCTGCCCTGGAGACTTGACCCCCCCCTTAGCATCATCTTGTCCCTCTTACCTCGCCCCCCCTCGCTCTCCCCCCCTCAGACCAACATGCTCATGGTCATGCCCCAAGTCGGTGAGAGCGGGGCGGGGCGGGGCGGCGGGTGGCGGGTGGCGCGTGGGGGGTTGATTTAAAAGTGTCGGTCAGTTTCCGCTGACCTCGCTCTCGGACGTCCCCCCTTCCCCCCCGAACCCCCTCCTCCTGTAGCCCCCCTGAACCCTCCCCCTGAACCCACCCACCCCCGCTTGCAGAGGTGCAGCGGGCCGTGTTCTATCGCGAGAAGGCCTCAGGCATGTACGCCCCGTGGGTCTTCGCGGCGGCACAGGTACGACACTGTACGGCATGCCGCAGCCGTGCCTTTCTAGCCTATCTAGGTCAATCTGTCGCAAGCTAAGGCGCGGGCCCAAGCGTCAACTGGTGATGATACGTGCCAGGAAAGGCCGTAAGCGAGCAGTCTTGCATGCATCTGCCGTACACTGATCGCGTGCCATCCCATGCCGATCCACAGATCCTGGCCGAGTTTCCGTTCCTGATCGGCCAGATCATCCTGTACGTCGGCATCCTGTACCCCACCGTACACTTCATGTTCGACGGGCCCAAGTTCGGTTGGTTCCTGCTGTACACCATCCTGGACGTACTCGCCTTCACGTACATGGGCATGGTGAGTACGAATTGTGCATGGCCGTACTGCGCCATCCCACACCGCCCTCCGCTCATGTTTTAGCACGTAACGAGCTGAGAGTCGACGTAGCCAACCTGCCCCTCCCCCCCTCCTCCCCCCCCCCCCAGGGCGCCATCAACTTGCCTTGCCATATCAAGGAACCAGTGGTTCCTCTCTTACGGGCATTCCTCCCCCCCTCCCCCCCCCCCCCCCCCCAGGGCGCCATCAACCTGTCCAAGAACATGCCCAGCGCCATCGCGGGCGCATCGCTGCTGCTCATGCTGTGGAACCTGTTCTGCGGCTTCCTCATCCCGAGGGTGAGAGCTGCAGTCGTGCGCTAGTCCTGCCCTAATAAGGCGGGAGCGGCTCTGTCACGTGAAAAGGGCTTTGTCAACCTATCGGTGTGCCGTACATCTTTGTTCAGTGCCTCGGGAGTCTGGGTTGCGTGCTCGTGCGGTCCATCTACGCGACTGATTGCTTTCACCGGATGCCTGACGAGAGTGTTGGGGAACGTGGTCGTAAGCAAGCTGAAAGCACTGATGAGTGTGTTGCCTTGTGCGCATTGGTGCTGATTGCCCGCAGCCCGAGATGAAGGATTTCTACATTTGGTGAGGGAGGGCAGGAGGTCAAGAGACACAGGGACAGGCAGGATCCATAAGACGAGCACTGATCCCCAACCACGTTCATGCCCCTCCAAGCCTCACGCCTGACATTATTACTAACGCTCCGAAACCCCCGCCCCCCACCCGACCCACCAGGGCCTACTACTGCAACCCCCTGATGTGGATCATCCGTGAGCCATGGGACTGCACCTGGGGGGCGGGGATGTACCGCTCATGTACTGCGTACCACCAACAAGCGCACCCATACCGTACGCACGTACCGCCTGGCCATGGCGCTTGCTTGGATGGGAGAGAGCACAGGCCCTTCCAACCTGCAACATGTGCAACCCCCCCCCCTCCTCCCAACGCTCTTCCGCACGCGCGCAGAGGGCGTCACGGTGACTCAGCTGGGCGACCTCAACAATTCCTACGTCATGACTCAAACGGGTCCCGTGGTGGGTGCAAAGCGGGGTTGTCAGCAGGGGCTTAGGGGAGTCCAGGGGGGGGGGGGGGCGGAGAGAGGACCAGGGACCCAGACCTCCCCACATTCTGGCTTCAGGCCCCGTGCCTCTGCGGTGCTCATCGGGCTCGCCGGCCGCCGCCGGCCGCCGCCTTATCGTTTCAAGCTCGAGAAGAGATCCCACGCCTCCTCCCCCTAGACGCCCCGCGATAGATGAGTCATATCCTCGCCCTCGCTGGCCCCCTCCCCTCACCCTACCCCTACCTCTCCCCACCCTACCCCCCTCAGACCGTCCCCGACTTCCTGGATTCGTACTTCGCGTACGACTACGCCTTGCGCGGATGGATCATCCTGATCCTGATCGGGTTCATGCTGACCTTCTGCGCCGCCACCTTCTTCGGCGTCATGCGACTCAACTTCCAGATGCGCTGATTGCGCCGATAGATGTTTTCCCAAGGCGATCAGGCTGCGACAAATGCTGTTACCAGATTCCGAGAGGATGCGGATGGGCCTGGGGCAGACGGTACGCTGGTTGCGCGCGCTCGTGTTGTCGCCAGGAGCGCGCGGATGCGGAAGGGTGGAGCGGACTGAGGACAGATGGACAAGGGTGGCTGCCCGAAGGCAGGAAAAGGGCTGAGCCCCGTGGTCCCCCCCTAAGATACAGATGGAAAACCAAGATGGCGAGAGGATGGATGCGGCTGGAGCGAGGGGGCTGCGCTAGCTGTTGGGGTCGTGGGTCCTAAAGAAGTCACCTGACGTGGCTGGAGCCGGTCAGGCGGGCACCATGAGATGATGCGGATGCGGGGAACGTACGGCGCGGGCGGCCGCGCTCAGGCCCATACGTCGTGGAGAGGGGACTTTAGGAACGAGCACCTCGTCAAGCACTTCGCGGCGGTTGGCGTGTTGGTAAGGCGGCCCTTGAACAACCCAACGAGGAGCGCAGCAAGGGCAGGCGGCGCGGGCGCACAGACCCGGCTGTTGAGCCATGCGTAGAGCGAAGCCAGAGTGCACCGTCAAGGGGAACCCTTGGAGGCAGCCCCCGTGAAGATTCGGGCACCGCGTTCCACCGAACCTAAGATCTCTCGCAGATCATACGTATTGAAGGCGGGGCCTATTCGATAGTCGACCTATTGCGAGGGTTGGGCTCGGCAAGCGAGGGGGCGTCTGGGGTCAGAACGGTGGTGGTTCCGTGCTTGGAGGTCCATGCGGAGCTACCGTAATAATGTTGCGGGCGGGAGGGGCGGACGTCGAGCGGAATTGCGGCCGGGACGCCGCACCGACTGATCCGTACCTTGTTCACGATCCTAAGCTAAGATGGCCGACGTGGGGCCAGACAGATTGGCCCCACCGGTCTCGGGCCTGCCTCCAAAGGCCAAGGCCATATAATGCTTTTCGCTCTCTTGCTCTCTGCATGGCTTGTGGCCACGCACGCACCAAGGGGCCAGGGCTGTCGCTTGAGCAGGACCTCCTCCTCTCAGGTCCACACCTTGCCGGACACACGGGTATGGCGGGTCAATCAGGCACCGAGTCAACTCTTACACAAGCTACAACAGCCTGACAACAGCCAATGCGGCCTGGCGGCTAATCCGGGTGACCAACCGACAAAAGCACCAACTGGCAACTGCACACCACTCGAACGCGGCGAGTATCGCTCTGCAGACCCGCCCACGCTGACATAGCCGCATGACTACTTCTGAGGGCCTCTGTCCGCTTTTTGCGTCCCTCACTCACCGAACGTCTCGATCCACAGCCACTCCACGCCCAGGACCAGACACGCGACACAGGCGGACCGGACGGACGGTACCTGCAGGGCTGTGCGTACCCTCTCCTCAAACCGCCTTCCACCCCTTCCCACGGCCCCCTACCTCCGGCGCAAGCTCGGGGCCGGGCTCCTTAGCCCTCCACCTCACTCCCTTCCCTGCCACACACCAAACGCTCTCCTCGACCTGCTGCGCCCCCATCTGCTTCTACCCTACCCTACCGCCGGCGCTTGAGCGCTGCAGCCGAGCGAGGACCCGCGCGCCGCGCCCCCCCCTTTGCAGTGCCTCACACCCCAGCGCGCTCATCGTGCTTCCAGGCAGCAAGGCCCCTACCGCCGCCGCTTGGGCTGCGGGGGCGCCGCGGCCCCGCCCGCGCTGCTGCTGCTGCCGCCGCTTCCCCCGGGCGTGGGCTTGACGGGCGACGCGACGCCCTCCAGCTCGTCGTCTAGCTCCGCGAACTTCTCCCGCAGCAGCTGCAGCGTCTCGGGGTTGGGGCTCCACATGCCTCGACCCGCGGCCTCAATCATGCGCTTGACCACGTTCTGGAAGGCCTGGGGGCGGCGGAGCGGCGAAAAAAGGTTCAGTAAAAAGAGGTTAAAGGAGGAAGAAAAGCCCATCTTTGAGGTGGGTCTAAGGCTTAATCGTGCGCTTGACCACGGTCTGGAAGGCCTGGGGGTGGGGTGGGCAGGAGTGAGAGGGTAAGTGTAGGGGTAGGGGGACGACGTCACAAGGAGGACGGTCTAAGATGTGTGATGAAGCCGGGCTGCACCGTGCGCCTGACCATGTTCTGAAAGGCCTAAAGAGATGGATGATACGAGTAGGACGCTCGCCTAGACCCCACTGCGTTGATCCAGTTCCCCGCCCGCCCGCACGTCCACCTCAGGACGTCCTGGCCCCACTGAATCCACCTAGTGCCCCTCCACCCCTCCACCCCATCCACTCATTCACTTGCAATCATGACATGATATGATTTGAGCCCCACCGTGGGACGTGTAACCCTGAGAAGTTCTGCGCTCAACCCCGAGTACCCCTCCAGCCATCTTGCGAGTACCCACCTGGGGGTTGTTCTTCCGCAGCATGGAGGCAAGGGCCTCGTCCTGAGGGGGGGGGGCATGGCAAGGTTCAAGGAGCAGTCCGGGAGTCAGGGAGATAGAAGCGCAAAGTTGAAGGTGGTCAGAAAGAGGGACGACGCCCTACATACCTCTGCGCGCTCCATCTCCCCGTCCCACCCGTCCCTCGCTCTTCCCCCGCCCCATAAATGCACCCTCCTCTCCCCCCTACCTTGACGTACGTCTCCGCCGCCTGGTCTAATCCCGCCCCGTCCCTGTCCCTACCTCTTGCTCTCCCCTGCCCACCCCCATCCCCTCTCCCCCTACCTTGACGTACGTCTCCGCCGCCTGGTCCCAGGCCCAATTCTCCTTGAAGTCCACCGTGGCACCCCACCCGACCTGACAGGGGGGAGGGGAGGCAGGGGGGAGTGAGGAACGTGGTCAAGGGCAGCCGGATATAAACCCATGTCCAGATCGCAGGTTGGCGTCATCGTGTGTACGAGAGCCCAGGCTGAACCCAAGCCATGAAACACCCACGAACCCCGCAGCCCGTCGATAAGATCTGCAGTGTACGGCGGATCACGCCTACCATGGCCGTCATCCGGGTGGAGATCTCGTACGCGCCGCCGCTGCCCATCTCCGCCATGGCCTTGGCCCACCTGAGAGGGTGTGTGTGTCAAGGACAACCAGGGCGGCGGGAAGTTGGGAAGGGACTCAACTCAAACGACTCACCATGCTGAGAGCAGCCGCCCGCCTCCGCCTACTGACCTCCACCTGCATTCCTGCCCCCCTAGCCCCTCCACTTTTCTTTCTCCCCCTCCCCCTCACTTGGGGTTGAGCAGCTTGGACCGGTACTCGAGGCGGAGGACCTCCTTGAGCTCCCGGGGAGGGGGCACGGACCCAGATCCGGATCCAGATCCTGGAATTAGGAAGGGAACGGGGGTGTTTTTACCACGCGAAGTGCGCGAGTACTGTGCTGCACATCGTACGTACGGCAGTGTGCTGCGTGCCGTACAACACCGTACGGCAGCTCACCTGCGCCCCCGAAGGCCTCCACGATGGAGCAGCCCACGGGCTTGCCGCCGCCCTTGGCCCCGCCGCCCCGCGCCACCTCGGCCGCCCGCACCAGCGCCCCCGTGTTGGCATAGTACTCCTGGGGGAGGGGCAAGATTGGAGGGGGGAAGGAGAAAGGGGGGCCATGAGGGGAGGGGTTACAGGGAGAATGAGGGGTGGGGAGGGAGCGGGGAAGAGGGGAGGGGTTACAGGGAGAATGAGGGCAGTGCGCAGCACGAGGACAAACGAGAAGGCGCGACCTCGCACGCAACCCGGCCAACCCCCGCCCCTCTGTCGTACTCTGTCGTACTCCTGTATCGCCGCACCTGGATGTCCGTGAGGCCGTACTCCACGGAGTCGATCTGCTGTACGACACGATCCGTGGTCTGCAGCAGCGCCTGCAGGACCTGAGGGGGAGGGGAGGGGGGGAGGGGGGTCCGCCGGGCTCGGGGTTTGCAAACACAACCTCGATGCACACGCTAGCTCCAGCCGACGACACACCCACAAGCGCCACAACCACTGCAGTAGGGAGGAGTGACGCCTGCGTCCGCCGCTGTCGCCTCTAGCCAGGCCCCGCGTAACTCCCCCCAATCCCAATCAGGTTCCCAGAAACTAAGCATCTATAACATCCCCGCCTCCCTCACCTCCGGCCTTGCCGTGCCCCTCTCCTTGCCCCGGCCGTAGCTGAAGGCGTTACGGGCGGCCCACGTGTCGCCCAGCTCGTCGCCGTTGTTCCAGCTGGGGGGATGAGGAAAGAGGGGGGATCAAGGAGGTGAACTTTGGAGCATTGGAGACAGAGGGGGAATCAAGGGGGACAGGCAAGAGGGGCGGGTGTAGAGGGCGAGAGAGGGGGATGCGGGAGGGGAGGTGGCGGGCGGGCCGCGGCCACCCGGGTCAAAAGGAGGGCATGATAAGGGCGCGAGGGTGATGACGTACCCTTTGGTAGAGAGCTTCCCAACCGCCAACCGCCAACCGCCAACTGCCGCACCTGCCCTGCCCGACCCGCTCGTTGACCATGGATCCGTAGTCCCCGGCGGGGTTGGAGAAGAGGCGGGCGGAGGCGGCGGACAGACCCTTGGGGGGGGAGAGGGGGGGGGGGAAGAGGGCGCAAAGGGAGGGGCGGGACAGGTTCGGGGAGCGGAGAGGGGGGGGGGGGAGAGGCGGTGGTTCGAGGCAGGTCAGGAAGGGCTGTAAAGCAGAGGCCACAGGAGCAGAGTTCTGGCCCGCCTCCGACCGCACATCACTCGTACATCCAGTGACACCGGGCTGTGCCTCTCGACCGGGCCTCCCCCCCCCGCCCTTCCCACGCACCTGAGCCTTCATGGCGCGCGCGTGCTTGGCGATGAAGTTCATGTCGTCGGGCTCGTCGGCGGCAGCGGCCCTGTGGAGGAAGGGAACAGAGGAAGCCGGAGGGTGGGTGAAGGGGGGCAGGGCCGTTGCGAGCAGGGCCGTGCCGACGCCCAGCCAAGAAGCCCCTTCAAAACAGACTGAGAGCTCCGCAGACTGACTTTCCACCTCATACGACCGTCGGGCCGTCGCGTAGCTCCACCATCCCATACTCGCTGACAGGTTCATTTCCACCCGACATTAAACCGCAATACAGTCATACAGAATGAAACGAGCTTACCTCGCAAACAGGTCGTCGAGAAGCTCCACAACGTTTTGGAACGAGTCCCTGAAAATGCCGCTCATGTTGCATAGGCAGTCCACGCGGGGGCGGCCCAGCTGGGACAGGGGGATGAGCTCGAACCTGCGAGGAGGGGGAGAGGGGAGGAGGGGAGGAGGGGGGACGGGGTTGAAGCGGGGGGGAGAGGCGGGAATGGGTGGAGGGTGGAGGATGGCCGGGAGGGAGACGATCAGAGCAAGCCATCGAGGGGTCGAAGAAGACGAGCTGGTGCATGAGCAGTCCGAAGGCAGGCATGAGGGCTCAAGAAGACATGGCGAAGTCCAAAGCATGGTACGCTCTGAACGCCCGGTTTCATGCACATCCTCGACTGGCAACCGCTTGCGCGCCCCTCCACTGGCCCCACCGCCCCCCGACCCGCACCCCACCTGGCCACTCGGCCGGTGCCCTCCCGCACCGGCACCGCCCCCACCAGGGACAGCACGATGCCCACGGACTCGCCCTTGGGGGGAAGGGGGGAAAAGGTGGTGTGTATTGACACGCACGACACGTTCGGAGCTGGGGCATTGTCTGCAGCGACGGCACGATGCCCACGGACTCACCAGAATGACTCGCCCTGGACCGGGTTTTCTAGGCAAGTGTGCAAACTGCTCCCACCGTCCCTCTCACCCACCGCTTCCGCGGGGCAATCCCTCTCAGCGTTAAATACCCCCACCCCCAACCCGACTCAGCATCATCGTACCCCTCCCCCGAAACCCCCCTCCCCCCCACCTTGCTCTTGATGCTGTCCAGGCCCCCCCACCTTGCCCTTCCTGCCCCCCCCTTTCGTCCCCTTCCCCCTCACCTCTCCCTCTCCCCCCCTCCCCCCCACCTTGCTCTTGATACTGTCCAGGCCCCACAGGTTGACGGCAACGGTCTCCGGGAAGCCGCCGCCGGGGGTGTTGACACGGTGCTGGGGGGCGGGGGGGATGGTTGGGGGGACCGTGCAAGAGTGAACAATGCAAACACAAGCCAGCAGATTACTCCGACCCATAGAACAGCCCTGTAGTAGATCCAGATTCAGGATCCAGATCCGGGATCTCACCTGCTCCAAGATGGCGGCCGCCACCGCCGACCCCCGGGCCATGGCGGCGGCGGAGGGCATGCGGTAGGGATCGAGCGCGTGGATATTGCGGCCTTGGGGGGGGGGGGGTTGGGGGAGGGGGGGTGTCCGTCAGGTCCGCTGCTGTTCCAAGTGTCCGGACCCATCCCCCTTGCCTTCCAAGCCGCCTCCCTCTCGCCAGCATCTTCGCCCCCCAACCTGCCCCTCTGCCCCCCACCCACCCACCCACCCGTGGGCAGCACGCCCGTGCCGTCCCTCAGCAGGTCCCCCCCCGCCTCCGGGAGCACGTAGCCCCCGCCCAGGGCCTGGAGCACACCGTCCAGCTCCTGGGGGGGGGGAAGGAGGTTGAGAAGGGGGGGTAAGTGAGAAGGAGGAACAGAACGAGGAGGGTGCAGAACGTGTTTGTGGGGGCTGGACAGTGCAAGGGGTGGTTGGGACGGTCGTTGGGGGAAGGGGGAGGGGGGTTGACCGGGTGACTTTGACACATCCTTTGGTTGGTGGATGAGCAGTTGCAGTGCTGAGAGGGCGAGGGATCGACAAGCTTGTAGCCGACGAAATAGAGGATAGTGCAGAGAGGGCAGGCGCTGCAAGGAGAGCGAGAAGCAGCCGGCCATCCCTGGCGAGATGGTCCACACCCCGGCCCTCCCCCCCGCCCCCCATTGGAACCCACCTCCGTGTTCCGTAGCAGCAGGGAGCGAATGGCGATTGCCTCCTGCATGGGGAGGGGAAGAGGGCGGTGGGGGGCGCACGGGGGTGCGCATGAGTCAAGGCCCCTAGGGGCGACATGAGGGGAACAAGTCAAGCTACTCATTGGTCACCCACCCCGTCCTGATGACTTATTGATGGGAGCACGTCACCTACGCCCCCCCCCTTCCCCTTTGTGCAGCGCCAAGCCCCCCCCCTTACCTCCAGGCGGGCAGCCAGCTGCTCCTGAGTGGGTTTCTCGGGGGCGGCGGGGGCGGCAGCGGAGGTACCGGCAGGAGCGGGGGCGGCCGGGGCCGGGGCGGTGGTGGCGGTGGCGGTGGAGGTGGTGGCGGGCTCGAAGGGAGAGGTGGCGGCCTGGGGTGCGCAGGATGGGGCGGGGTGGGAGCGGGGGTTGAGGGACGCTTCAGACCTCCACATTGTGCGCGAACAATCTGACCATCTCTGTCCTCACCACCTCCCGCCCAAGCCGCCTCCGTCCCTGAGGCCCCTCCAACCCATAACCCGCTTCCCGGCCCCACCTCGGCCTCCCACAGCCGCTCCCGAACCTTCTCTTCCCCGTCTTGAGACTCTTTACCACATCCCACGCATGCTGCCCTCCCCCTTGCCACCCCCTCCCTGCCCCTTCCCCGCCTCCCCCCCACCTCGGCCTCCCACAGCCGCTCCAGCCGCGACCGAACCTCCGCCGCACCGCTCTCTCCGCGCTCTGCGGGGCAGCACGGGGAACGGAGGATCATGGGAAGGGGCGAGCAGGTGCAGGGGACATGCCAGGGGGGCCGTGAGGGGGAGAGGCCAGGGGGCCATTGCTGCCAGTCCTTGTCGGTTTGTCGGCGTTGATGCAAGAGCCAGGGGGAGCCGAGCAAGGGCCCGCACCCACCCGCCGCCTCCGTCACGGCCGCCGCGGCAGGCCCGGCCCCGATACCAATACTTGAGTCGCTCCGCCCCAGGCCGACCCCACCCCAAGGCCCCCCTCCCCGCCACCGCCTCCCGGCGCCGACGCCCCCGAGCCCCGGCTACTTGGCCCCCGCTTCCCGCTTCCAACCCCCAACACTCCACTCCCCCAACACTCCACTCCCCGACCCCTTCCCCCCCCCCCCGAAGGACCCACCCGCCACCGCCTCCACCGCCGCCCGCGGCAGCCCCGGCCCGAAGTAGGCCTCTAGGTACTGCTGCAGCTGGGGAGGGGAGGGGGGGGCGCCCAGCACGTGCAGCCCCTCGGAGAAGAGCCGGCCCTCCAGGAGCTGTAGGGGGGGGGGAGAGGGGGGCATTTAGAGGGGGATCGGGGGTGTTTGTTGCTGAGCGGGATCGCGCCGACGCCAGGGAATCCTTGCTTGGTGAGGTTATCGGGTGGCCCTCTGGTGCTTGGACGCACGGCACAGATGCCAACCGCCAACAGTCACCTGCCAACGGTCAACCGCCAACCGCACCTGCAGGTAGTTGTACAGCTTGGTGCTGTACGCGTCGAAGGCGAGGGGCTCGATGGCGAGGGGGGGCGGCGCGGAGCCGTCGGCGGGGGGCTCGGGGGGGGAGGGCAGGGGCACCACCGCGCCCGTGTGTGGGTCGGTGTAGGGGCAGTCCACCTTGGGGGGTGGAAGGGTGGGTGGGGGAGTTCTTCACACATCTCGACGAGGGGGGTTGTCACAACACGGGCATCGGTAAGGCGTCCACTTTAACCGGCTGCCTTCCACCTTCCTGCACCCCCCATCCCCTCAATAGGCCCCCACCTCGAGCCCAGTCAGACGGACCAGGTCCACCAGCGGCCCCGCCTGCGCCGCCACCACCCCCCTGAGGGCCGCAGCCTCGGCCTCCAGGGCAGCGGGGGAGGAGGGGGGGGCGCCGGCGTGGGAGCCCGCGCCGGCGGCGGAGGCGGTGGAGGAGGCCAGGCCAGCGGCGGCGCGGGCAGCCTGCATCAGCGGTGCAGGCAGGGGAGGGGACGAAAGGGTTGGTGGGAGTCCCTGGGACCCCCGGGGTGTGGGGCGGGAAGACGTGAACCCGTCGGATACTCACGGGCACATCCCCTTGTTCACACCCCACCCAAACCCCTTCACTTCACCCCTCTCGCCTCATCCAAAGCCCTTTCCCCCCTGTGCCGCCTCCTGCAATCCGCCAGGACAGCTCTCCAGCGACCCCCTCGTCCTCCTCCCCCCAGCCCCCCTCCCAGCCCCACCCCCTCCACCCCTCCCCACCTGGGCCGCCTCCCTGTACTCCATGAGGGTGTCACGCAGGGTCGCCAGCTGCTTGTACAGGCCTGGGGGTGGGGGGTGGGTGGAAGCAGGGTGGTGGGGGCTGAGCTCAGCTAGCACCGCCAAGCTTCTGAGCCGCAGAGACTCCGCACGCCCACTTCTCACGCCCACGCCCCATGTGCCGCATGAAGTCTTCGGCCCCACTGCATCCCTACGCCTGCCGCTACGGCGAGGCGAATGTCGCCAGCCACGCCGCCCCGGTGGCCGTCTCTTTCTCTGGTCCCCCCAACCCCCGGACCTCCCCAGCCGCAGGGCCGGACTCTTGCGTGCGACGCACCCCACCCCCGGGGCGGGCCCACCTGCCCTGCCGTACGGCGGTACGTTGTGCGACACGATGGTGCCGTACCCGCGCCGCTTGGCCACGATCGACTCTATGGGAGGGCAGTGAGCAGAGGGAGGGAGCAACCCGCTGCTCAGAGGCTTCGAGCCACGACCGCAATGCTCAAGAGCCGCTGCTGGCTCTCGACCGCGCATTGCAGCTAAACTTCTGCGGCGGATCGTACGGCTGCTACCAAGAAAGTACGGCTGCCGTACCCGACGGGTTGTTGGCTGCGTAGACGTAGACGTTGGGAAGCTCGCCCAGCAGTACGTCCGACCAGGACAGGCCGTTGTTGCCTGAGGGGGGGGAGGGGGGGGGATAGGGGGGGGAAAGGGGCAGGAGGGGGGGGAGGTAGTTGAGGTTGGGGCACGGCCGATGGCGTCGTGGTGTCACGCCTCCACCACCTCCTCCACGGCATCGCTTTCTCGTCGCTTTCGCTTTCGCTTTTGCTGTCGCTGTCGCTGTCGCAATGCGAACGTCCCCCTAAAGCCCCCCCATCCTGTCCTCTGCTCTCCAGTCTGTCTGGGAAGGCCCCCCCTCCTGTCGTGTCCTCCCCCGCCCCGGCCCTGCCATACCCAGCGGCGCCCCCGGCAGCCACTCCACGGTGCCGTGCATGCCGAAGTGCAGTACGACATTGGCGCCGTACTCCTGCGGGTGTACCGTACAGTTTGTGAGCAGCTCGCGGTCAGCCGTGGTCTTCGAAGGGCGATGCAAACGGTCACAGTACGGCAGGCCAACCCTGGAAACGGTGTTCGCCACAAGAGCCCACGCTACTGGACGACGTTGACTCCAACCGCCAACCGCCGATCGCCAACCGCCAACAACTCACATGCTGGATCCACTTGTAGAAGGCGGCGTACTGCAGGGGAAAGGGGTAACGAGGATGAAAGCAGGGGTTACACCCTTTTCCCGCACGTTTTCCCGCACGCCCTGCACGGCAACGCCGTAAACCACATTCTTTCTGTATGACCATTATGTGCTGCCGTACGTACGGCCCCACCTGCGGGTGCGGCGTGAGGTCCCTCTGGAAGAGCAGGCGCATGGGGTCTCCCTCGATGCCCAGCGGCGGCTGCACGCCGATCCACACGTTACCCAGGGCCAGGCCCGAGACCACGTAGCCCCCCTTGGCGCTGGTGTTGAGGCCCCTGTCAGCGGGGGGGAGGAAGGGGGGGGGGTAGAGGTGAGGGAGGGGATGAGAGATGGTCACGGAGGGGTGAGGGGGGGTAGAGGTGAGAGGTGAGAGGTGAGGGGAGGGAAGGGGAGGCCTAGCTAGCCGTACACACCGTACGGGCCGTACGCAGACGCAGCCGTACGCACGTGCACGCACCTGTACACCCGCAGGTCGCCCCACTGGCGCTCCATCCGCGTCACCAGTACGTCAGGATCCGGCAGGTACGGCACCGGGCCCCACTCGGAGGGGCCCCAGTCCTGGGGGTAGGTCAGCAGCTCCTGTCAGGGGGGGGGAGGGCGAGGGGGGGGGAGAAAGTGGATCAGGAGTGGCGGGACATTGAGACAGAGGACGACAACGGAGGGAGGGATGTGGGGAGATCAGGCGAAGGGACCAGGGTGAGAGCAGGCGCCCTCCAAGGATGTAGGGCAAACAAAAGAACGCAAAAAACGGCCAAACCCTGACAAACCTTCGACCCAAACTCACCTTGAGGCGGGTGGGCGTCATCTCCCCTGGGCTGGGGCTGGCTCCGAAGGCCGCCGCGGGGCCCGCGCCCCGCAGGGTGGTGCCTGGTTGGGAGGGGGGAGGGGGGGTAGGAGCGGGATCGTGTCGCATTGGATAAGGTGGCAAAGGCGAGATGGGGTGGGGCGGGGCAGGGCGGGGCCCAGGCGCGCAGGGCAGCAGTATCATTGTAGAAAATAAGGGGGGGGGGGGGGGAGATCAATCTCAGCAATCAATTGCAGCCTATGGGCACGCGCCCTCCGTCTCTCCCCCCAACAGGTCCCCCACCCTGCGCCCCCGCACCCCCCGTTCTCTCCCCCAAGATCCACCCTGCCCGACCCCTACCCCCCTTCAAGACCGGTATCTCACCCTGCGCCCCCCGCACGATGGCCCGCTGGTCCCCCATCACAGTACGGCACCGCAGCACGGCACGGCACGGCAATACACACACACACTTCCCCCCTCCCCCTCCTTCCCCCCCACCAAATCTCACCCTGCGCCCCCCGCACGATGGCCCGCTGGTCCCCCATCACAGTACGGCACCGCAGCACGGCACGGCACGGAAAACACACACACTTCCCCCCTCCCCGTCCTTCCCCCCCAAGCTCACCCTGCGCCCCCCGCACGATGGCCCGCTGGTCCTCGAACCCCTTGAGGGCAGTGACCAGGGCCTCCCCCAGACCCGTCAGGTCCTGTCGGGGGGGGGGGTGGATGGAGGGATGGAGGGGAAGCAGAAGGTGGAGAACGCTAAGCAGGACACCAGCCTCCCTTCCCTTCCCCACAGTTCCCAACTCCCCACTTTAGCCCTCAGGCCCATCCCGCAGGCCCCGCCCCGAGGCCCACACGGGCCCACCTCGGGCAGGTCCGGGCCCAGGTCGTACCCCGCCTTGCGTAGAGATATGAGCAGATTCTGAGGGAAAATGGGGAAACAAACAGGCGGCGGCAAACGAGCCCTCGCGGGAGAGGGGGAGAGGAGGAGGTTCCAAGGGGAGGGGGCAGCGGGGAACGGGAGCGGAATGCCTGCGCCCGACATCCGCAAAAGGCGCTGAAGACAAAGCATTTCTCCCCCCTTTCAACCTAGTCACACCCCCTCCGGCTCCGCACCTCGAGGCTCTTGGGCACGTTGAGCAGCGCGGCCGTACCCGTGGCGCCCACCCCCGGGGGGAAGCCGTACAGCAGTACGGCAACCTTCCTCTGGGGGTGCAGGGACGAGGGGAAGGAGGGGGGAGCAAGGCAGGGGCTTTTAGGCGGAGCGTGGATGGGGGGAGGGTACAGGCTCGAGCAGGAGCTGCCCTACAGAGAACCGGCGTCTGCACTGCCAAACCGAGGGCGGATGCCGGCCCTTTAGGACGTCTTCCCCCCGCCCATTAACCCTGGCGTCCTTTATCCCTCATCCGCACCCTCACCGGCCAAACCACAACCCCACTCCCACCTGCTGTGGGGTCTTGCGCCGGAGCCCGACCCATGCCTTGATCCGACCCGCCATCTTCTTAACGCGCTCGGGCACCTGTGGCAGGGTGGCGGGGGGGGGGCGTGGCGGGGAGAGGTTCTCAACGCGCTCGGGGGGCTAAGGGGGATGGCTGGGTGTGGAGGTTGGGGGAGGAGGGACGGGGGGAGGGACGGGGTGGTTTGGACGAATGTAGCTGAGGCCGGCGGCATGTGGCGAAGGTTGAATAATCCCATTCGCACTTGAATGCTTCGCATGACAACCTTGAATGGCACACAGATGCGTACGGCAGCATCGTACGGCGATCTCACCAGGTAGATGTTGTCCCCCACCAGGCCCCCCAGGGGCACTGTGTCGATGGCTCCGTCCAGCTCGGGCAGGGAGTAGAGGACCACAGACTGGAGACCTGACAGGGGGAGGGGGGGAGGGGGGGGGAGGGGGGAGGGGGAGAGGCAGGGGGAAGGGATGAGGGCAACGGGGAGGAACGTGGGGAGGGAGTAGGTGACCACTGACTGGAGACCTGCAAGGGGGGGGGGAAGGGGGGGGGGGGGACACAACCAGCACGGGTGGGAACCAACCGCATCCTCGCACCACACGGGTCGACGCCCCAACCGACCAACCGCCCAACCGCCAACCGTCTCACCCGCCACGCCGTCGCGGCTCCAGCTCTCCATGTCCTGGATGAGTAATGGCGCCGCCACCACGTACGGCACATCCTTGGAGGACAGGATGGCCTGAGGGGGGGGGAGGAGGGGGATAGGGGGCATGGTGCAATTGAGATCCCGTCGACATAATCATCCCGTTCTCCCCGTCTCCGTCCCCTCATCCCACATGCATTCCCCCACCCAAACCACACCCTCTGGCCCTCCCCTTCCCCCCCCCCTTCTCCACCCCTCCCCCTCTGGCCCCCCCCTCTCACCTTGGCCACCTGCGCCTGCCGCCCGCCCTCCATGGACCCCGCCGGTCCGCCCACCAGCGGAAAACCAATGGTGCTGATCAGCGCATCCACCTGGGGGGGATTAACAAGGCGGGGAGAGATACAACACAGAGGGAGGCATGCAGGAATGGCGGAGAGGCGGTCAGAGCCACAGGTTATGTTCGCTGGTCGTCTCAATCCCCGCTTAATGGCAGGTTTGACCACCGCGTCCCATCAAGGGCTCTGGTTTTCAGCTCCCGACACATGCACAACATTTCTACGGTTGCCCCCCCCCTCCCGCCACACACCCACCTTTACTGCATCCCGCTTGAGCGTGGGGCTCACGTTGCTGCGGTCGCCCTTGGCCAACAGCGCCTGGGGGGGGGACGTGGGTCCGGTTTGTGGGGGGAAGGGGAAGGGTGGTTGGAGGAAAAGGGAGCGGGGAGGCTGAGGGGCGCGCATGCCAATCAAGACCACAAAACTGGCATCCCAACCGCTTTCCGTGCCCCGTGCCCCGGCCCCGCACCGCCCCTCACCTGCTCGTGGTCAGACGTGAGCATGTCACGGACCTGTCAGGGGGGAGGGGGAAGGGGGTGAGGGGAGAGAGGGGGGAGGGTGAGAGGGAGACACAGGGGGGGGGTCGACCCGCGTGTATGGCATGGCAGGTTGGCCGGGTAACGTCTTCCCACGCAGCACACTCGGCAACCGTTCAAGTCCAACCGCTTTGCAACCGTCAACGGTCGCCACCTAACCGCCAACCCACCACGGTGTGCGCCTCCACTCCGTTGATGAAGACCGGCAGGGGGATGATGCCCTGGGGGGGGGGAGGGGGAGGAGTGAAATTCAAACGAACTGTCGACAGCGAACGGGGAGAGGGATGGGCAGGGAAGGGCAGGGGTTAGCGGGAGATATGGACAAGATGGGGGCGAGGAGCGGGGGATGAACGTGAGAAGCGCGGGGATTGATGCATAAGGCGCACGGGATAGGAGATTGGCGCTGTACGGCAACAACCCACCTCCGCCTCCAGCTGCGCCACGAGCTGGGCCACGTACGGCTGGTTAGTGATCACGTGCTTACGGTACAGCAGTACGGCAACCACGGGGGCGTCGGTGCCTGTTGGGTGCGACCGGGGCGGCAAGAGGGTGGCTGGGGGGGCGGGGGGGAACGAAGGGCAGCCGGGAGAGGCTCGGGCAGCCCAACCCCCGCCCGCCGCTCCATGAGACCACGTGCCCCCAAGGCACCGGGCTTTGTCATCATCCGTCCGTGCGCAACGTCCAACGGCCAACGACCAACGGTCCGGGCCGTACCTGCCAACCGCCCGTGCTTGCCGTACCACGCCATGTACTGGGCGGGCGACTCGAAGTAGCCGCTGTGGCAGGTGGGCGGGGGTTGAGCGGGTGGGGGGGAGGGTGTGTGTGTGGGGGGGTAGGTTTCCAACGTATTGAACAGCGGGGAGAATGGTGGGTCGATTGTTGGGCCCCAAGGGTTGCGCCAACCACAGGGGTTGCACTCAGGATTGAGGGCGAGTGGACGAGCGTCTCCCAGGATAATTGCAACCCTCACTTGTAGCCGGGGTGCAGGCAGCCCAGGGGCGGCGTCTCCACCACGGGCGGCGGCACGTAGCCTGCGGACTTGGGCAAGCGTTCACGGTTGAGCTACCGAACCAACGACCGCCAACCACCAACCGCCCCAACTGCCAACGGCCCCACCCGAGGGCGCCAGCAGGGTCTCCACCAGGTAGGCAAACATGGCCACCACGTTGGGCGAGCCGCCCTGTCAGGGGGGGAAGGGGTGAGAGGGGAGATGATCTTTGACGATGGAAACTGGGCTTCGAAGCGGGATCGCGGGTAAGCGGGGAAGGTGAGCAGGGAGGGCATGGGTAGCAACCTGATACCAGTGTCCAGCGCAACACGCAGCCAGCCAGGCCCAGCCGGGCCCAGCCCACAGGCCCAGCCCGGGCCCACCTGGTTCCAGTAGCAGTAGGCCGTGAGCCACGTGCGCAGATCCGCCGCCTTCTTGCCAGGGATCCACTTGAGCAGCTTGGGCCCGACCTGGGGGAGGGTGGGGTCGTTGATGCGCGCGTGTGGGTGGTCAAGGATCGAACGGCAGCGAACGGCATTGCACAAGAACGGCCGCCAAAGTGGATACAGTTCATGCGTGAAAGCCAGGCTGCCTGTGGTTGACGACTGACGGCTGACGCAATCCCGTAGGCCGGAGCTAGGCTGCCTCTGCCAGCTACTGAGCTACTGAGCTAGTGAGCTAGCCGACCAAAACCCCTAACCCCTCCCCAACATGAGGGCCCCCGCATTACCTTGAGGAAGGACAGGTAGCCCACCTGCGGGGGAGCAGGGGGGGAGGGGGGGAGGGTCGGAGGTCCTTTGGGGGGGCGGGGGGAGGGTCGGAGGTCCTTTGGGGGGGCGAGGCTCGCAGCACCCCATCACAGTGCGCGCACAAGGTGTGGTGCGGTCATCCCGAAGCCCCAGAAACCCGCACCCCCTCCTCCGCTGGACAAGCCACCTGGGCCCCCGCCTCCCTTCAATGAACCCCCAATACCACCCCCCTCCAGAGTTTTGGACCCACAATCTTGTCCTCCGCCTAGGCTGTTGGGTTACCAGACGCCGGGACCTTGTCGTCCCGAAGCCCCAGAATGCTCGCCCCATTCTGTCCTCAAAAAGCCCCCAACTCCACCCCCCCTCTGGGAGTTTGCACCCACCATCTTGTCCTCCTCGCGACCGCTTCCGAACATGGAGAGGACCTTCTTGACGGCCGGGGGAGGGCCTCCGGGGCCCTTGCCGGGGGTCATGGCGAACGTGCCGACCTGACAGGGGGGGAGAAGAGGGGAAGGAGGATGGGGGGAGGGTGGAAGTCAGGGTCAGGAGGGGCAAGGGAGGGCAAGGGGGGTCCGGGAGGAGAGGGAAATGTGGAGGCAGAGAGTTCGTACAGCATGCCGTACCTTGTTGTACGACATGAGCTCCAGTGCGCTCTCGAAGACCAGCCGTACGGGCACTCGCTCCAGTCGGGCCCGCAGCCACTCCACCTAAGCGCGAGGATCAGAGAGGTGTGTGAGCGAGTGCAGAGAAGAACAGGAGCCGGGTGGAGGGGACCTACCAAACTCCTTACAGAGGGGAGAGGGCAGCGTCAAGTCAAGTCCAACCTAGTCCTTGACTCTGGTCAAAGTCGAACCCCGTCCGCACCTGGTCAAAGTCAAACAGCAGCGACCCGAAGAAGATGTCGGCCCTCGCCAGCGCCGCCTCCACTCGGGCCTTAGTAAGGTCATTAGTCAGGTCGCGGTCGGAGAAGACCTGTCAGGGGCAGGGGGGGGGGTTCGTGCGAAGGCGGGCAGGACCTGAAAGCCGGCCCTTGAAGTAGCCACTGTCCCGGGCGTTCAGCGCTGGCAAGCACGCGCCCCCTTACAAACCTGCAGCGTCACGTTGGGCATCTGCCCCTGCCCTCCGCTATTCTCCAGCCCCCTGTCCCTCGCCCCCTGGCCCTGGCCCCCTGCCCCCCTGTCCCCTCGGCGACCCCCTCGTTGTGGTTAAACGACCAACAGTTGGCTGCAGCTGAGGGTGGTGCTGGTATGGAGGCCCATACCCGGTAGGTGGCGCTTTACGCTTAACCCCTCTCAGCTGGTGCTCGGAGGCGGTTCCTGCTGTAACCATCGCATCCTGGCCCCGTACCCCCCACCTGCAGCGTGACGTTGGGCATCTGCCGGCGCAGCGCCGCCGCCGCGTCCTTGTACAGCCCAACGTTGAACGACTCGAAGCCGCTCAGCAGCACGATGCGGACCTCCTTGCCGGGGGTCCCGGCCTGGGCGGTTGGACGGTTGGTTGGTTGGTTGGTTGGTTAGGTAGGCGGTTGGGTGGTTGGTTGGTGGGTGGGTTGGATAGTCGGTGCGTGTCCGGCCCATTCTCGTCCCTGGCCTGACGTGTGGCCGTGCCACACGGCCGTACCGGTCCCTGCGGTTCCGGCCCCGGCCTTCCCTCCTGCAGACAGACCCAGTCGCCCCCAACCCACACCTCCCCTTTCAATCCCACCCCAACCCTCGGCCCACCCCACCCACCCCGGCCCCACCTGCCGCGCTGCGCCCGCGCCTCCGGCGGCGGCCTCGGCTCCCACCGGGGCCAGGGGCACCGCCAAGCCCCGGCCCGCCGCTGCGCCCACGGCCCCGCCGCGCCTGCGGAGGCGGGGGCGACGGGGCACGGCAGAGAGTGAAGAGAGAGAGAGAGAGGGGCGTGGTTGGGCGCAATACGTTGCTCGATATCGCCAGAGCGCGACCCACAACCGGTCGACCATCTCAGTGCACCCGCCACCTCCGTGCACGCGGCCCAGACGTCCAACCAACCAACCGCCAACCCAACCAATCAATTAACCGGCCAACCGCCAACCGCCAACCGCACCTGGCGTCCGCCCGCTCCGCCGCCAGCAGCACGGCCTCCGCCTCCTCGGCCTCGCGGGACACGCGGGAGCGCTGGAGCTTGAGAGTGCGGGCCTGAGGGGTGGGGAGGGGGGGGAGAGGGCAGGGTGAGGGGAGGGGAGCCGTTTCGTCAACCGATCTGGCATTGAATGGCCACACGAGCCACGTCACCAACCGCAGTCTCCTCCGCCCCCCCCCATTCCGCGGACGGCATCCGTACCCGTCCACAACCACAAAGACAACCACCTGTCCCCCACCCCCAGCACAGGAAAACCCAGTAAACCACGGCCTGCCGTACCTGCGACTGGAACGCCCGCCACGCGTCCGCACTGCGCGCCTCCGCCGCCCCCATGAGAGCCTCAGCGAGCGCCGGCCGCTCCCGGCCAACGTCGCTGAACACGGCCTCGCTCATGGCCTGGTACGACACAGACTCTGTGTCGCCATCCTGGAGCTCGCGGCCCTCGGCCTCGTCGGCGGAGACGGCGGTGGGGACCTGTTGGGAAGTGGATGGGCAGCGGGAAGGGTCGGGGCCTCAGGGGCAGGCTGTTGGGTTGGGTCCAGGGGCAAGGCATGCCTTCAACGGGATCCGTGTTCCAACAGGCGCATGCATGCGGAATCCAGAGGCAGCAGCTGGCAGCACCTGCACGGTGAGGCCGCCGAAGGTGGTGTTGTAGATGGCGTCGATGGAGGCGGAGAGGCGAGCCTCCTGTGGTCCGAGGGTTGGCACAGCAGTGTATTAAGGGGACAGAAACAGAATGGCCAGTCAGCATTCTGGCTGGGGTGGATGCCCAGACAGTGGACGCAGTCGGGCGGGACCGACCCCCGCATCACCATCCCCCTGACGTCCACAAGCATCGTGTCTGCGGTTGGTGCCCCCCGACGCTGCACCTCAGCTGACCCTGCAGACCCCCCACCCCACCCCACCCCACCTCCTGACGCAGAGCCCTGATCTGCTCCTGCAGCGTGGCCTGCTGCGAAGCGTCCAGGGCGTCGTCCTCGGCATCGGACCCGACGGCATCCGCTTCCAGGCTCGCCACAAACCTCTCAGCCTCAGTTTGCAGGTCTCGGCTCGCGACACGCGTCACGACCTTTGCACGGGCGCCCTCGCGCGGCCGAGGCACCGGCAGCGAAGGCGATGCGCAACCGGGCGCGACGCGGGTGGGGGGCCGGGCTGCCAAGGTTGCAGCGACGGCATTGTCTGAGCTTCTAGCTGCTGTCGGGCAGCGTAGCGACTGCAGTCCGCGTAGGGCCTGAGCCATCTTGCACGGAGCTTCCTACTTGCACGCCACAAGAACGCGTTTACTGGGTGCGAGACATGGTTTGATGTACACAAATGCGTTTCGTTGTGTCGGGTTGAGAGTATTTACAGAAGCGCGGTGACGTCGCGACGTGGGCGTTGCAAGGCTGCGGCCACACATCGCGTGCCACGTACCCGGCCGGCAGCCCCCGCCATCCCCCTTAGCAGGCCCCAGACCCTCGCTTAGCAGGCCCTCCCTGACACTCGGCAGTGGTGAGGCTAGCAGGCACTCATTGGGCGGAAGTTGTCGTTCCACGGTTTGTCCAGTATCGCCCCACAGCTTTGACAAGCCGCTTGGTCGGGGCCTCCGTGCCCTGCCGTGCCGTGCCCTTGGCCCCTTGGAGGGCCTTCTACCAAATATTTGCTGATTGATGCCGGGCACGCGGTGCGCGATAGTTGGCCTCGACACAAAGCGACAAGCGCTCGACTCGACATGCCCATCCCCCCGTGCCCATCCCCCCACTTGCCTTCCCCAAGTCATCAGGCCTTCACCCAGGCTACCCTAGTCACGCCAATATCCTGCCATGTTGGACGGGGAGGTAGGGCGCGGAGCGTCCCGCATCGCGGCGCCTGCCCGGAAAGTTATAGCTCCCCTAACACCACTACAAATGCTCCCAGTTTCACAGCGGCCCCCAACGCCACAATGCAAGCCACCACATAGTCTACGCCTAGGCACAGGCTCGTGCCCCAGCTGCCTCAGCTCTAGCCAATATGCGCCCCAGCATTGCGCTGGGGCTAATAGCTCTAGCGTCCGTCCTAGGCCTACAGCAGCTAGTAGGCGCACAGCAAGGCGTGTCCGTCACTAGCGCTGCGGAGCTCCGCGCAGCGCTGCTGGCGGGGGCATCGACGCTGGCGCTGGACAGCCCTATCAGCTTTACGGAGGATGCCTGGCCTACGCCGCTAGTCATTGACAGGCCTGTCTTCATCTATAGCGCCTACCGCGTCTTTATGGTGAGGGCCTGACACAGGCCACAGTTTCTGCTCCTAAGACGTCCCTGCACGCGCTGACCGGCAGAGAATAACAAGCGACCTCTGCTTTTACCTGCTGCAGGACCTGCGGGGTAGCTCCCGCCCGCTGCTCACGGTCACTTCATCCGGGTGGGTTACGCGAAACGGCGCCGTGTGGCTTCGAGCGCACAGGCAGTGGACACCGATCTAGCAAATGAGCCGCGAAGCGCTTGGGTCCAGGCGCGGGTTTCAAGTGCCGCTCCACGTGCCGTTCGGTTCGGCCCGCAAGCGAGCGCCCCCCACCCTGCGCGCTGCAGGTCGCTCACCCTGCAGCGCATCTTTCTTCGGAACTTCCTGCCCCCGACGCCCACGGATCTGACGGGGCTGGGGCCGCTCCCGCCCTTCGTCAGCAGTGGCGGCCTCATCACCTACAGGTGCGTCGAACGGGGGCGCTCACGGCGCCGCGCCGCGCGTGAGAGAGCAGCTTCAGCACAGCATCAACAGCATACGGCAAGTCAAGTGGCTCCAGGGCCCTGGACCCGATCCAAGGCACTCCAGGCCCTATGGCGTTGGCCTGCCTTCCACCAGCCGGGGGCGGGGCAGGGTTACGGAGCCGGCGGCCAAACACAGCAGCAGTGCCACCAGAGGCGCAGGCACGGTGACGTGTCACCGCAAGGCTCCAGCCAAGCCACGGCCTGGCCACGGCCCAGCGGCATGGCGGCCGCACGGGACACGCCGGCGGCTGGCCGCCTTTGCCGTCTGGGGCCTCAGGGTTGGGGGTCCGGCGGGGACTGAAGGGCTCAGCATGCCCTGCGCCCCCAGAGCAGAAGCGTCGTTGTACGGCAGCCAGCGGCACATGACAGGGTTTCTCAGGGCGGCGCTGCCAGTGCCTCGGCGCGGCGGCCAGGGTCACCCCAGGCTGGGGTTACCGGACAGATACCAGCACGGGCGGCGAAGGGGGCCGAAGGACAAAACCCACCATAGTGGTTGCATGCAAGGCGGCCCCGCGAATGTATGTGAGGCCGTCAACTCGCGCATTCTGGCTGCGCTCGCAGGGTGGTTGTGTACCATTTCCTGCCCGACATGGCGTGGGTCTTCGAGGCCCAGAGGGCAAACAGCAGCTGGTGGGCGCAGAACGCGCCGGTGAGGCGGGGCGGGGGAGGGGGGGGGCGGGCGTACGGGCAGCGGGGCGTGAGGTGGGGCGCGCCTTTGCAGTCTCGAGGAGTCCGGGATGGCCCCGGCGACGGATCTCCGGGGTTAATAGCACAAACCCGCGGGGAGCGGACCGCGTGCGATGGCCGCAGGCTGGCCCGGGCCCCTCCTGCCGGGCTTTGTCCGAGCATCCGTGGCCAAGCTGGAGGAGCCGTGAGACACTGGATGAGGCACATGCGCTCCTCACAAATTAGGGAACTAAAATGTCTGCACCCACACCCCCTTAAACACGTATTAATTGCACCTTCTCCTTCCTGCCCCCCGCCCCCCATCGCTCGCCAGGCGGTCATGTCCGACGTGTACACTGGGGCCATGGGGCCCGACCTGACGCACCCGGGGCTGTACTCGCTGCGGTACCAGTCGCCGCAGTACGTCATCAGCTCCTGCTTCGCGCCCGTGGACCTCACCAGGTGGGCCTGGGCCTGGGCCTGGGCCTGGGCCTGGGGCTGGAGTGGAGTACGCGAGAGGCAGGGGCCAGGGGCTGGGTAGTGGTGCGGGAGTCACGCGGGAGTTTCGTTTTCAGCGCTGGCGGGGACCGTTCACTAGCACTGCGTCTCATGCGGCTCTATGCATCCGGTTCCCCTCCTCCCCCCCCCAGCTGCCTGCCCCGGGATGCCCCGGCGGACACGGCCCTGGCCTACTGCCTCTACACCACCGCGGACTCCCTGCGCAATCCGCACGTGCGGAATGTCAGGTGCGGCCGGGGCCATTGCGGGCTGGCAGGAGGGCGGCTGTGCTGCGTGTTCAAGGCAGCTGCATGGCGGCGTTGACGGGCTCGCTTCACATTATCCTGTTGTCCCGGCTCTTCCTGACAGGTATTTTCACCACGTGGGGTACGATCGATCGGTGTACAACTGGCGGTTCCCCGTCATTGCGTCCCAGGTGCGCCAGGTTCAGACCGCTTCCCTTGGTCGTGGACTTTCCGATAAATTCCTTGGAGGAGAGCCGGTGGGATAGCCATGGCGGAAGCGCATGGCATTATGTGATGGGGTTCTGGCTGGCTGGACTGCCGGGGCTGACAGCAGCTACTTCGCATGGTGCCACCGGTACTCACGTGCTCGCCTCCTGCCTGCTGCTCTCGGCCCTGCAGCCCAAGACCTACACGGCCTGCCCCGGCATCACGCCGTCGGTCAACATGGACGACATTGTGGGCGGCGTGCGCGTGCAGGCGCCGCTGGAGTTCGTGGGCATCCGCTTCAAAGGCACCACCAGCTTCAACTACAGCGCGTGGTGGGGCTGGAGGAGTGGCGCGCCTTGGTCTGGGGGATGCAAGGACTGGGGGCTGATAGCTGAGCTGAGTGTGCTGTGTCCGGGTTAGACATTCACCTGCCTCTGCTCACCTCAAGTGCTGCTCTACCGCCTGCCCCCAGGCCGCCGAACCTGCCGCTGCTGCTGAGCGCGTGGACCGTGGATGGCAGTGGCAGCGTGGTGCTGCGGAACAGCACCATCGAGGTCCCCGACCTGGCGGGGACGGTGGCGTCCATGCAGGCGCTGCCGGGCTGCTGCTCGTCCGACCCAACGAGGCCCAACCTGCAGCCCGCCAGCGTGGACTGGCCCTCGGACGAGGTCCTCTCCGCCGCGCGTGCGGTCGCGTCCTCGGGCGTGCCCAGCGTTGCTGCGAGCGGTGGCCTCCTCGTGGGCGCGTGGCCCGGAACTGGCAACAGGGCCGCGCCAGGCAACTTGTCGTTGGGGCTGCCGATCGGCAACGCGACGTTGCCCGGGCCCACGTACTCGTTCAACATTGGTCAGTGGGTGCTCAGCCAGAACACGTATCTGCAGTTCCGCGCGGGGAGCCTCTACGACTCGCTGTCTCAAGGGACATCGGCATCGTGGGCCTTCGACAATGTCAACGTGGAGCAGTCCAACGTGGCGAACGACCGCGCGCTGTGCTTCGCCGCGGCGCTGGCGCAGGGCGCGACCTTGCGCTCCAACATTGTGCGCGTCAGCAACGACGTGGAGCTGCGGGCCGCGCTGGCGGCCTCGGTGCGGTACATCCAGGTCATGGGCGACATCAAGCTTAACCCGGCCAACTGGCCCACGGGGCGTGACGCGCTCCAGACCTCCGTCGGGTGAGGCCCTGGGGACGACGTCAGACAATCCCAGGAGTGTGGGCTTGCCAGGCGCTGGGTTGGCTGTCGCACTGCTCACCAACCCTTTTGCTTTGTCTCACGCGTGTTGCAATGCCCCACCTGCCACGCGTCCCTTGTCTCACGTGCTGGGCCCCTCACCCCCCCAATCTCTCCCATGTTTCATTCACCCAGCCTCATCGAGGTCCGTGCCTGCCACCCCGTTCCGGGCCAGCGCTACACGCTGGACCTGTCGGACCTGCTCGACGTTGTGCGGGCAGCGGGGCGCCTGCTCATCCAGGGCGACCTGGTCGTCACGGGGCTGGGCTGGAAGGCGTTCAGCACCAGTGCCGCGGCCTCTGGCAGCACGGACATGGGCCCAGTCGGCGCCTTCACGGCCGTCACAACAACGAGTGGGGGCTCGGGCTCAGTGGAGTTCAAGGTGGGTTGCTCGCCCTATCACGGCATGCAGCGCCCTGCTGGGACGTACAGCAATGAGGGCAAGGGCATGGTGACCGATTCATCGTTTCTAGCCTCATCTGCCCCGTGCAAGTCCAGCCAAACCACTGACAACCCGACCCACGTGCTCTGTCCCGCCCTGCCAATGCAGAGTGTCATCCTCGACGACAAGCTCGCGACCAACCAGGCCCAGGTCGGGGCCGCCGTGGAGCGCGTGCTGCGCCTGGCGCAGGACGCCAGCAACGAGCAGGCGCAGGTCCGCAACACCACGTCCCACCTGGGCATGGGCGCTACGCTGGGCGCCTGGCAGGTGTACCTCAACACCTCGTCCACCATCATGGGTGCGTGCAGGCACAGTCACTGTGTGTGGGGCCGGCTTGTGTGTGCGCGCGTGATGGAAGGAAGGGGCAGTGTCGCACGCAACTGGCATTGTGTGCGGCTGGCTGGCATCCGTTGTCGGAGTAACACTCGGCCCGCACAGTACTCAGTCTTTGTGGCCCTTCCGTTCTTATCCCGGTTTCAGGCTGGTGGGTCTTCACGAATGTGGAGGTGGTGTGGCAGGCCGTGCCCACCGCCCCGCCCCCCACCGCGGCCTCCTCGTCGAGCAGCCTGTCCACGGGCGCCATCGTCGGCATTGCTATCGGCAGTGCCGTGGGCGCAGTCGTGATCATTGCGGCGGCCCTCCTGGGCTACAATACCTTTCACCAGCGCAAGCGTGGCGGGTCATCAGATGATGGTACCTATGGGCAAACCTCAGCGCTGAAGGACAAGGCCGCCGACCTGGAGGCTGGCGACAGTGGCACCGAAAATGGCGCGCTGAACGTTGCCCTCAACACGGCGGAGAGCATGAACTGCCAGGTGAGCAGTCTGGCAAGCTGAGGCGCGGGTGATGGGCGATTCTGCTGCTAACCCCGACCAGCGGTTGCCTCTGCTGACCTTGCTTCTTGCTCCCTCCCCACAGGCCGATATGGGCCCAGGCTCCAAGGCAGACCTCAGCGCTGCTCCCACTGGAACGGGAACTGTCCCTTGCTTCGAGAAGCTGAGGTAAGCCCCAGTGCCCCAGGGGCGGGTCGCCTGTGCGATTGGCTGCTGCTGGACTCCTGCGCCTGCCCGATCCATCACTTGGGCGGGTGTTGTATTACTCCACCTCACACCTCCCGCCTGCCTCTCTGCCCCTTAACCACCTTGCAGTGCCGGGCACATGAGCGACATCAGCGCGGCCATCGCCCAGGCCCGCTCCACCAAGGCCATCCTGGGCATCGAGGACCTGGTGCTTCAGGTGGGCCTCCTATTCGACACGCCTTTTTTTACACGCCTCGTATCCATGACTGCTGCTCGCTGGTTGGACTGCTGTGCTAGCATGACCAGGCCGTGACGAGCAGCAGGCTCGTGAAGTCGGCAATGGTGTGTGCTGAGTATGCATGTATTGTCCGCTGCCCTACGCGACGCCCTCGTCCCCCAGGCCATGCTGGCGGAGGGCTCCTACGGCCGCGTGTACAAGGCGCTGTGGCGCGGAACTGAGGTGGCGGTCAAGGTGATCACGCTGCCGGCGCACATGAGCGGCCGCGAGCGACACGAGCGCATGGCGGTCATGGAGGCGGCCATCAGCAGCAGCCTGAGGTGGGCACCACTGCGAGGGGGGGGAGCATGGTTGGAGGCAGGGGCGCAGGGTGCTTGGGTAGCGACTGGGACACGGTAGACCGGGGTTCTAGTATGGCGTGTGAGGTGATGGCAGGTCAGCCCTGGGCTAACCCTCTTCACTCCCTTCACACCTACTGACTTTTAACGTATGTGCCTTTCCCTTGCCCAACTCCCTGGCCCTCCTCCCAGCCACCCCAACATCGTGCAGACGTTCACCTTCACCATTGACCGCGTCGAGGGGGCCAAGGCGCGGAAGGCCAACCAGCTCGCCAGCCTCCAGGAGTGAGCGGGGCTTGTGGCTAGTCCTGAATAGGGATGGCTCGACTGGCTGTGCGCTCCTCCGTGTGTGCTGGGCCCAGGCAAGCAGGCCAGCGTGGGGCGGGGTGTCGACCAGGCATTACTCCATCTGCTGTTGCCTGCCGACAGCACCCACCCTTCCGTGTCCGTCCTGTGTCTGTCTGTCCACAGGAGCGGGGGTGACAGCCTGCCCTGCGCCTCCACCGACCACTGCGTCGCGCTCAACGGCGTCGGCAATGGCAACGGCGGTGGAGTGACGACCGCGACCTCGGGCATCCCGGGCAGCAACGTCACGTCCAACATCGATGACGTGCTCGGCTACGAGATCAAGCTTGTGCAGGAATTCTGCGACCTCGGGTCACTCCGCGACAAGCTCGACACGCGCGTCTTCTTCAAGCCCGCGAGCGTCGTCGGCGCGAACGCGGTGCTCCAGTCGCGACCGGGGTCCACGTCGCACGCGCAAACCGCGGCAGCAGCAGCTGTGGACCCGCGCAGAAGCGCTGACACGGCCGCGGGCCCCGACAGCGCCGGCGTGTCGGCGGAGCGGGGCGGTGGTGCCACAAAGGCGCCAGTAGTAGCGGGCACCCCGGGTTCGCGCATCCGGTCGGTAGTGAGCGGCGGCGACGAGCCCTTGCTCGTGGATCTTAGCAACGTGCTCGACACCGCCATCGACATTGCGCGCGCCATGGGTGAGCACAGACTTTGTGGGGTTAGGGGTGAGGGGTGTGTTGCCGCACAGGGTCGTAACGGTACCGGAATGAGGGGGTATTTTCGGGGTCTCGGGGGTATTCGGATCTGTTGGGGATCTGTTGGGGACCCAGCACTGCGCCCCTCACGCCCTTTTCCTTTCGCCCCCCCCCCCCACCCTCGTGCGCGCCCAGTGCACCTGCACCGGGAGGGCATCGTGCACGCGGACCTCAAGCCGCGCAACGTGCTACTCAAGGGCTCGACCACCGACCCCAGGGGCTTCGTTGCCAAGGCGAGGCGGGGGCGAGGCTGTTTGCCCCTGGGGGCCTGCCACAGAGGGGCACGGGTGGGAGTGCAGGGAGCCCTGGTCGCTGGGCCTCTGCATGGAGCATGTTTTCCAACCTGTTGTGTTCTGTTCGGGGTCCCCCGCCTGCCACCCACAGGTCGCGGATTTCGGGCTCAGCCTCCGGCTAAGCGCGGAGGAGACGCACATTAGCAATGCCTACCACGGGGTGAGCTGGGCAGGGGGGTTCATGCTTCAGTGGTACCCCTTTGTCGGCGCTTGTTGGCCTCCGCATTCAAGCAACCAACCAGAGCCCCAGAGCGCCTGATGGAACCAGCCAGAGCCAGCCACGCCCATGCCGCATGCCGCAGGCCTTGCCTTCTCCGTTCTGTCTCCATTCCAGGCCCTAACCCTGTCCTCGTTGGTTCTTTTGCCACCGTGCCCCGCAGACTCTTGCATATATGGCGCCGGAGACGCTTGTCAACGGCCACGTCAGCCCGGCCAGCGACGTGTACTCGTTCGGCATCATGCTGTACGAGCTGTTCACGGGGGAGACCGCCATGCGGGACGTGAACAAGGTGCGAGGGAAGGGTGCCAGGGCTCGGGGGGCGGCTGTAAGGAAGGTATTTGTACTGGGTAGCGATCGACAATCACCAACCAGCCACCCCCACATCAAAACTGGTCTCTCGCTGACAACATCTTCACATCGCCGTCCGCAGGCCTTCCTGGCTCACTCGGTGGCCAAGGAGAATCTGCGTCCCACCTTCCCGCCCGACCTGGCGGCCCCCTTCGAGTACCAGCTGCTGGCCTGCCGCTGCTGGGAGAGCAACCCGGAGCACAGGTGCGGCCTGGGGAAAGGGGCAGGGGCCATGCATACTGCAGGGGGGGCATGCTCCGTGCGCCGCTGTGACCTTGTGCGGGGCTGCAATAAGCACGGTCAATACCCCACTCGTCTTTGTTGGGCGCATCCCTTCACCTAACCCTTCTTGCCTCTCTTCCACCCCTGCCTGAATCTCTTTCCCCGCAGGCCCACGTTCGCCTCCATCCCTCGAGGATCTGCACTCTCAATCCTTTGCCTTCAAACGTCGCCCGCACGCTCCTAACCACCCTTCCACTCCTTTCCCCCACACCCGCAGGCCCACGTTCGCCTTCATCCTCGAGGAGCTGTCCCGCATGCGCCAGCGCGTGGGCACCCCCGCCTTCCCGCAGGCCGCGGGCGCGGGCTCCCTGGCGGCGGTGGCGGCGGGGCGCCGGGCCACGGGCACGGGCGCGGCTCAGGCGCCCGGCACCGGCTGGGGGCTGCCGGGGGTGCAGCCGCACGTGCAGGTGGGAAAGGGGGGGAGGGGGCGTGTGGGGCGGGGCGGGGGGGGGAATCGTGTGTGTTTTGCCGACGTGTCGAGGGCACCGGCTGGGGGCTCCTGGGGGTGCAGCCGCACGTGCAGGTGGGGCCGTGGAGCGGGGGGGTTCTGGGGGCCTGGGTTGGGTGCTGGGTGGAGGCTCGACCGGGGAATGTGGGGTCGGGGTCGCGTGCCTCGAGCCGGATCGGCTGGCTGCGCGCTGCTGCCGTGACGAGCTCGCCATTAGCTCTGGCGCGATAGCAGCTTTGATTATGGCCCTAACTCCTCCTCTCGCCCCCTCCTCATCCCCCTCCTCTCCTCCCCTCCCCTCCCCCGACCCCAGCTGGACGTCACCGCCGACCGGTCCCTCTGCAACAGCGACGCAACCCTGCAGCCCGCCTCCGTGTACGGCGGCCTGGGCACGCCGGGGGCGGGCGGTCCGCTGCCGTACGTGGTGGGCAGCGTGGGGGCGGGCCCTACCTCGGACGACGCCGGCGGCAGCACCGTGGACGGGCGCAGCAGCACGGAGCCCATGATGGCGGTGGTCCCCAGCGGCATCAGTCGGCAGGCACTGGGGCACAACAGCCTCATGGCACTGCTCACAGACACGAGCTTGTGCAGGAGCCGGGGCGCGGGAGGCCCCTTGGCGTCTTGAGGAGCTGAGCGGAAGCCGGGGTGCTGCAGGCCCCATGGCACTGGCATGCAGCATTGCTTCTTGAGGAGCTGAGCGGAAACCGGCGGCGGGGAGCCGGGGCACAGGCGGCCCTATGGCTGCTTGAGGTGCTTAAGCCGGAGCCGGGGAGCGGACTGCCGCAGGGCTTGGAAGGAGGGGCGGGAGCGGGAGTTGGGGTGCAGGCGGCCCCGTGGCGCTGCGGCCAGAGGCTTGCAGCACGGCGGGGGTCCGAGGTGGGGACGTACAGGGGCCCCATTGGCCCCGACGAGGCCCCAGGGAACTGCTGCCAGCGGACTGACCACACTCCGTCGAGGGTGCGGAGATGGCCTTCACTGTGGCCTGCCGTACGGCAGTACGGCAGGCGGCTACGGCACTGGCATCAGCGGACGAGGACGCGGCCGTCTCGAGGGGAGCAGGCGAAACGGCCCAGACTGTGGGCCGCGCCGGGGGCGTGCGAGGGCGCGAGCGAGTGGGCCCCGTTATTATCATGACGGAACCGGGAGGAGGTACTGGGGCCCGGGGGAGTCAAGCGAGCGGGTGGTGGGATTCGGAGCTGGAGCGACACCAGTGCGGAACGATACGAGGCAGCGGCAGTGCGGGCTGTGGGCTGTGGACTGGGGGGGTGCTAAGGAACTGAGGAGTGCGCATCTTGGGTCATGTGCCGTACGGTACGGCACTTCGAACCCTGGGACTGTGGACAGCTGGGGGGCGAGGCTGGGGGGCGAGGCACGGACGGTCCAGGCATGGTCTGACCGGGGTCGTGTTTTGTCGCTGCCCGAGCGTGGGGCGGGGCTGTGTGGGCGGAGGGGGTGGGGGTTGCACGCTTGACAAGGGGGAATCTTGGAAGGGACGAGGACCGGGTAGCGGGTGCAGGCGTGTGGGCCCGGGACACAAAGCCGGCACGCTCGGCTCCAAGCTGTGCTGCTGTGCGTGCGGGCGAGGATGAAAGTACGGTACTGGTGTACGGGAAATACTTGCACGCAACTAGGGTCGCTCTAAGCAGAAACGGGGAAGGCGTTGCGCTGGACGCTGGACAGATCTCGTGAGCGGGTGCAGTCTTCGACCGTTGTCTTTGACCGGTGCATGGGGGCGTGTGTGGTATGGGGGTCGGCCTTCTGCGATGAAGGCGGCCACGGCTTAGAATTTGCGGGTGCTGTGTGCTGGGGAGGTATGGGTTCTGAGCTTCGGACTCGGGAAAAGGGGGAACGGGATGTAGCTCTGCATTCATAGCATCCTCTTTGTGCTGATGTCTTGAGCTGCAAGCAGGCGGGGATGCGGGTTGGCCCTGAACGGTGCGTGTACTGTGTTCGTCGTAGGGCGTTCCAGTCTGCACTCCGGGCGCTGAGGTTTCTGAACCCAAGGGAATGCATACTTTTGTCGTTTGTCGCTGCGTCCGGTGTTTGTGCTCGAGATCCCCAACTTATTCTGGCTCGGGACCAATCGTTTCATGGCCGGCTGTGGGAGCCCGGTACTGGTGTGGCCTCTGGCGATGCCAGATGATGGCGTGATGGCGGGGTGGCGTGTTTCTGATCGCAGCTGACTGTATGTGGAGGGGGACCAAGGCATGGCGCGCGTGTGCGGCCGCAAATGGAAAGCTGGACGGTTTAAGCGAGCATCAATATTGACGAAGCGTGTGATGCAAGGGAGAAAGGGAAAGCGGTCTGTCCGCGGGTTCTAGGGTAGCTAGCGGCGAACGTTCGTGATTGCGCAAGTATTGTTTAGTCCCTCTTCCGGCCTCCGAACACCTTAACTTCTTGGCGGAAGGACGTTGCATGGCCTGTGCTCCATATGTAACACCACCGCGTGGCAGGTGCCCGTGCGCCCGATGTGAAACCATCCATGCCGCTTTTACTGGCACTCCAACGCTTGAGATAACGAAGCCGTGGGCGGGGCGGTGGGGGTGTACGTACCGGAGGTATGCCCTAGGGCGAAGCTTCCTTGCGAGCGGGACGCTTGGGAGCGTGCTGCCGGCCGTGGGCGGCAGGGACGGTCAGTGGTGGCGGAGCCTGGAGTGGGCGGGATGGTGGTGGCAAAGCCCAGAGCTTGGAGCCGTCAGAGGGTATAGCTTCCATTGCGGCACACGAGCGACAAGGCTATCTAGCGCCACACGGAAGGCAGAACGGATAGATCGGTACGCGGTGTCGATGGGACGGTGGGGGCGTGTTGCGAAGGTCGAGGAGGAGGGTCTGGCTCCGGTGCCCTCGGGCCCACACACAGCTCATGCAGACGGTTATGATGTCTCTCGTACATCCCCGCTCTCACCATGGGCTGAATCACCCAGTAGCCGCACAAACAGTATTCTGCTATGACCGCCCTCTGAGACCGCTCAACGCCCCAGCAACGTACAGTGCCCCAGGCGGCCCAGACAACACTGTCTGTCGACCATCATGACTTACAAACACTAAACATATGAGATACCAGAAGTCTATTCAGCCTTAAACCAAAGCGACCAGCAGCGCATTGATGCTCATGCTGGCTGCTCCCGCGCGAAAGGGCTGCGCGGGCTGGCGCATCAGCTGCACTGCGCTTATAACAGTAGTTCTGATTGCTTCTAGCGCGTCAGGTACGCGTCTGGGCGCCGACTGTCGGCTGTACTTTTCACGCACTTTGCGTTTTGTGCAGCGCAGACGATACCAAGCACTCTTGTAACAGGAGAGTACTACATAGAACCATAGAGTAGCGACAGATGAGGGGAAACGGCAACGCGCAGAAGTGGGAGGTTCTCAGCATCCATCCTTCTCTGTCTCGACACTCGCGCGCTCCAGGAGACGAGGATACATGCAGGACAAGGGAGATGCAGCATGGATAAGCGCGCAGTCAGCTCGTCCTCCCCCGCAGGGCAAGCGAAGCGCCGGGGTGGGCCTCGTCTGGGCCGAAGACATGCCCCCTGGCCTTGCCCTCGCCTAGCGCGCTCTCGTCCCTTCGTCCCACGACCTTTTCCTCCTTCCAACACCCCCCCTCCCCGACGCCCCCCCAGGTGCTGCACTGCGGTGCGATGCCCTCTGGAGGGCGCCCCAAACCGCCGGCCTATCCCTCCCCAACGGCGCCCCGGAGGGCCTCAACCTCACCCTCACGGTGCCGTACGCCTGCGGCATCTGGCGCCTGACCGACATCTCCGTATCCGTAACCCTCATGCACCCTTATGCGGCTGACGTCAGCATGCGCCTCCGCGCCCCGAGCCCGCTGTCAACAGCGGCAACGGGATCCGGGCTGGCGCTCTGCTCCGGAGCCGGCGGAAGCAACAGCTACAACGGCACCTATCGCGTTAGCGACACAGCGGCCGTCTCCATCGCAGCTATCGCACCCGCTCCGAACACCACATTGCTCCGAACCGGGACTTACCGCCCACACACGAACCTCAGCACCCTGCTGCCATCCGCCGCTAGCCCCTTCGTCCCCATGGCGGGCAGTGCGTGGGGGCTGCAGCTGGTCGATGGGCCCAGGAGCAATGCGACGGGAGCTGTGTACGCGTGGAGCCTGACGATCTGGGGTGAGCTGCATGCTGGAAGCGGCATCCGGGGCCGGCAGCTTTTGACCGCAGACTGCGCGGGTAGAGGCAGCCCGGGAGAGGTTGAGGTGCCCAGGGACGGTTGGGGCACGCACCCTTGGGGGCCTGGGGGTTTGGGGGCCTGGGGGTATGGACCCACGCACACGGGAGCAGGGGCTGGTGACCGTGTATCGAGGGAGGCCTCCGATCACCATATGCATTTTTTACCTGGAGGTCTTACGGGCCCTGTCTGCGCCCGTGCCTGCATGCAGGGTTACCGCCGCCCAGCCCTCCACCTCAGCCACCAGGGCCCCCTTCGCCCAGCCCGAAGCCGCCCCTTCCGCCCCAACCCAAGCCGCCGTCCCCGCCCCGCCCTCCGCCCTTACCTCCGCCCCGACCTCCCAAACCGCCCTCTCCATACCCCCGGCCGCCCCTCCCACCGCCGCGCCCTCCCAAGCCGCCCAACCCGCCGCCCCGGCCCCCTCTACCTCCGCCGCGCCCTCCCAAGCCGCCCTCGCCTCCGAGGCCGAAGCCGCCCTCCCCACATCCACGCCCGCCCCCCAGGTGCGCCTGTATGTCAGCGTTCCGGCAGGGCTGGACGGCAGCTTGACACCATGCATGGACCGATGCCGAGGACAGGCATCAAACGCCTTGGCCGTTGTGTTAAGCGCCATTCGAGCGCCAGTGCGTCGCATTTCCATAACCCTCCGTCCCGTCCACCCTTGCTGCCTCCCACCCGGTATCTTCAGGCTGCCAGGCCCCCCACGGCCCCCAAGGCCCCCGTCGCCTCCGCTGCCAAAGCCCTTCACACTCGCCGTGAGTGCTGCTCGGCCCGTGTCTTGTGCTGCTGTTGAAGCCGTTTCACGGCGTTTCAGCAATGCGCCGGCTGACACTGTGCCACGCCACCGGGTTTGCCTCGGTCCTGTCCCCCGTGCTGAGCCGTTTTGCCCCACGACCACCTCAGGGGCGGCTTGAAATGTCCATAATGCACAGAACGGACGAGATGACGTGGTTCATTCAGCGCCTGAACGACTCGGCCAGCTTTCAACTGCCCGGGCAGCCCCGGGCCGCAGCCACTAACCTCACACTGCCGGCCGGGGCCCTGGTCAATCTGGTGAGTACCTGGATGGAAGTACCTTGTCTTGCCTGCGTGTGAGTATGGCGTGAGCGTGGAAAGCTGAGCTCTTGGCCAAGCCAGCACGCGTAGCATATATCCTCAGCAGGCTGCTCCCCGCTTCCCGCAAGCTGCTCCCGCCCGCGTCCGCGCAAGCGTCCCGGCCCCTTTCCCCCCCTGCAGACCTGTTCCCTGGCGGCCCCTTTCCGTTGTGGCGTGGTATCAGGCGTGTCCTTGATGTGAGTTCCTCGCCACTCACCGTCAACAACAGAGTGTACTGCCGCGATGGGCGGGCAAAACCGCGGACGCACTTAACAAACCCGCTTGCCATATCCGCAACCACGCTCCCTTACTCCCTGTACTTCCTCGCTTGCTTGCTTGCCTGCAGGCTCTCGCCCAACCGGCCGCCCAGCCTGGCGGCCAACGTCAGCGTGTCCCTCTTAGTCATGATCCTGAGCCTCAGCGACTCGGACGAGTGCCTGGGCGCGGGCGGGGCCGACGCGGCTCGGGTCGGGGGGGTGCTGTGGGATCCCGAGCAGGGGGTGGCCGCGCAGCTGGCGGCGTGCAGCTTCGGCCGGTTCCGGCTGCTGCGCAACAGCTCCCTGGTGAGACACACATCGAGTGACGGGCGCAGCGAGCTAGCTAGCTAGCTACCTAGCTGTCGGATGTCGGATGACCCCGGGACGTCCGTATGCATTGGGGCAGTCCGGAGCACAGGCCAAACTTGACGCAAGATGCGTGCCCCTCGAGCTGACCGACCCAGAGGCCCGCTCACCGAGCACCGTGCTGCCTGCCGTACCGGAACCCTGGCTGCCGTACAGGTGGTGCACGTGCCGCTGCCGTGCAGCCTGGACGTCATTGCCTGCAACACCCTGGCCACCGCCAATGCGGCAAAGCAGGCCTACGCCGCGCTGAGTGCGCAGCAAGGTGGGGCCGTGCGTGGCGGACGGTCCTGATGGGGTTCTGTGTGGGCATGCGTGCGTGTGCTTGAAAGCTACTGACGTTCAACTGGAGCCAGGACGTTACCCATGGTGATCCACATGTGTCAACACCACGCACATGCGTGCAAACCCCAGCAGGTCTACTGCCTAGCCTGCGGCGCTTCTCGCACGTGGCTTACGTGATGCCCGAGGACACCCTGTGCAGCTGGGCCGGGCTGGCCAGCCTGGCGGGGGGGGAGTCGTGGCTGGCGCCGCGCGAGCTGGTGCGTGGGAGGGTGGGGGGGCCGGGGGATGGAGCAGGGGACGGCGAGGGCGGGGCGTACCAGTTTGAAGGGGCTGGAATTGTCATGGGCGTCAGTGGGGCTCGGGAGGACGGGGTCTTGGGAGGGCCCGGGGTGGTCAGGCATGGGTGCCTGCAGGGCCCGGGAGGGCTCGGGGTGCGGGGGTGCGGGGCCTCGAGAGGGACTGCCCGGGAGGCACTGGGGGCTCTCGAGGCATGGACGTTGCCCTGCTATGCGTTGTTCCGAACACAGGGCGTCTACAAGCCCGGCACCATGATGCAGGAGCTTCTGCACAGTGAGCGGGGCGGTGGTCGGGGTGCAGGCGAGCAGCCAACCCAATACTGGCGCTAGCCGGCCGCCTTCGTCGAGCCCTCTGTCATTGGCGCCTGCTTGCAACTCCATCTCCCAGCCCCAGCCCTGTGCATCCCACGTCCTCAAACCCCCCGACCCCCAGACTTTGGCATGCACCACGGCTGGCGCGACGGCACCGAGTACATGGACTTTTCCACCGTGAGCCCTTTCCTACCCTTTGTTCTACCCTATGTTCTTCCCTTCCTTCTACCCTTTTCCTACCCTTTCCGACCCTTTGTTCTACCCTTCTCACTTAGCTCACCTAAGGACTTGCTGCTGCTTTCATTTTTGTCCAGGTCATGGGCTCCGCCCACCGCTCGTGCCCCTCGGCCCCGGAGCTGCTGCGCCTGGGCTGGGCGGCGCCGGGCGTAACTCTCAACGCGTCCAGCCTGGCGCTGGCATCCACACGGGCCGGCCTGGCCCTCAATGCCACGATCCTGGGACCGTACGGCATCATGATCCGCATCCTGCCCGACTGGCTCGGGGCGGCGTACATCAGGTGCGCGAGCGCGTGCGTGCGTGCGTGCTGCGTGCTTTTGGTCTGGATTGCGCCCTCCTTCCGCCCGCCGCCGCGTGTCCAACCATTCGCACGACCTCGTACCTGTACGAACAGGAACCTGTACCTCTCCCTGCGCGTGCGCGGCGGCCCGGACGCCCAGCTTGACGCGGAGTACGGCTACAAGATCTCCGTACACGAGGCGCTGCGATCTGTGGACAACGCGCCGCCCAGCCCCCAGGCCGACCCGCGGTTCAATTTGATCGCCCTGGTAGACGCTGGGCAGCAGCTGCAGCTGCCCGAGTACGGCCTGCTCGTCCAAGCACGAGGTGAGTCACCGCGGTGTACGGCACGGTAGATTCGCTCGTGCAGTGCGGCGGGGACCCCGATCCAGGTCTAGATCCAGATCCAGTGGTCATCTTCACGCAGAGGGATGCGTAGGTCGCGTTGGCCATAGCTCACGCCCTACCGCTTCCTCGTTTCAACCCGCCAGAGCTGATCGACGGCGGGACGAGGATGGCGGTGGACGTCTGCCGCTATCGCTACAACGCGAGCCTGGAGTGCGCGCTGCCGCCCGTCCCCACCATGTGAGCGCAGTCGGGGGTGGGATGGCGGGCATGCAATCCGTCCCACGTGCGGGCTGAAGCCAAGTCACCACCGGCCAAGTGAGGCCGCCCCTGTTCCTGCCATCCGGGGTCAGCCTTTGGGGACCAGCACTATTCACATGTACGGTATGAGAAACGCGGAAGAACGCGCAACACGCACGGTCGAACACAGCGGGCCTATGTGGGCATATGGGGCGGTGGGTGTGGGGGGGCGACCTAAGCGGGCGGGCTGGGGGCGGGCGCGCGCCGAGCTGCGTGCTGACGAGTCCCTTGGCCCCCCGCCTGCTGGACCCCCTCCTTCCGCCCCCCCAGATGCCCCATCGTGGATGGCTACAGCGTGCGGCGGGACCTGGACAGCGCCCTGCCCTCCGCGGGCAACCACCTTGGCGTGTCCCTCAGCCTGGGCGCGCTGGCGTCCTTCTGCGCCAACGAGCCCCGCGGCTGCGCGGGCTTCAGCTGGGACACAGGGCTGCAGGTGCGGCCATGCATCTCTCCTGTTGGCATCAGGCTAGGTTTGAAAGCCTTGCGAACTGGGGCTGCAGGTTCGTTGGGTATAGGAATGATGCCGCAAGTGTTGGGGAATTGGCTGTGTGTCGAGGGGCGAAGGCTTCAGCTGGGACACAGGGCTGCAGGTGGGTGGGTGGGTCCGTGGGCTAGGGCTGGCCGGGGCTTTCGTGATTCAACTCCTTGAGTAAGAAGTGGGGCCGCAGGTTGGGACACACGGGGCTGCAGGTTGGGCCGTGGGCGGGATGGGGCCATCGCTCCTTCTGGCATAGGGCGGCCTCAACTGACGGTGGCTTACGGCGCTGTGAATTCGTGGGTACGGGACGTCAAGGGGCGCCCCTGGGCTTGAGCTGGGGTTGCTTGGGCTTGCAGGGCGGGCCGTGGGCGAGTCAGGCCAGTCCGCCTACCTGCTGGCATCATGTCACCCTCTCTCACCGAGACACCGACCTCCCCCGCAGGTGGGCTACTGGAAGGCTGCGGTGTCCCCCACGCAAGCCGTGCTGGGGAGCTGCCTCTACTCACGCATCCTTCCCCCCACGCGTGAGTGGGTCGGTTGGTGCAGGGGCGCGGCTTGAAGAGACAGTGAGGGACGGATTCACACGGGGGTGGACTGTCGGGACGGGTGGCAAGCTTTGTGGAGAGCGGACTCGGGTGGGTGTGACAGCTAGGGACAAGGGCTAGGGACAAGGGCTCTCTCCTGCCATATGAGACATGGACCCCACATGAAGCTTGTCTCCCTCTGTCCATTCAGACCCCTCCTCCCACCCATCCGCGCAGCTCCCGCTCCAAACCCGCCGAACCCGTCGCCGCCAACGCCGCCGCCTTCCCCGCTTTCGCGTGAGTGCGCGCTCACAAAGCGGCATGCCTTGTGCTCGGTGCCCGGTGCATCAGTGGCCTCAAGTCTCCCCTGCCTCTCCCTCTCCCTTCCACCCACTCGCAGAGCTCACACCGCCCTCTCCGTCTCCGCCGGTACCCAAGCCGCCCCCGCCACCCCGGAAGCCGCCCAGCCCTGCCCCGTCCCCAGCGCCGCCAAAGCCGCCGCTTCCGCCGAGCCCCACCCCGCCGCCCCGACCGCCCAATCCCCCCCGTCCGCCCAGCCCCGCCCCCTCCCCCCGACCACCCAAGGCCCCCTCGCCGCCAAAGCCGCCGCAGCGTCCCGCTCCAACCCGCCCGCCACCCTCGTGCCCGTATCTGTACGGATTCGAACCTGCCGTACTGGATCGCAACAGCCCGGGGAGCGATCTGGCTGGCATGGGTGGATTGAACCTAACCGCCCTCGCGTGGTCCTGCTCTCTAAGCACCGACTGCCTTGGATTCGATTGGAACACGGCAGCATTGGGCTCGGGTCAGGCTAAGGCCAACGTCACGAACAGCGCACCCGCTGCGGGGTGGTGCCTGTACGTCAAGCAGCCACGTGAGTACGGCAGGGTTACGGCCGGTGGAGAGGAAACCCTCTCTGGGTCCGTGGGGCTTATGGAAGGGCATGCTTGCGTGCATCTCGGGCTCGGGGTTGATGCTCTTTCAAAGCGCTCATATCGAGTTAGGGGCCATGCATACCCCAAACCGTACCTCAACCGCCGCGCTGCCGTACTGCCATACTGCCGCACGCAGCCAAGCTGGCGATCGGCGGCTACCATGTGTGCGTGCTGTGGAGTGGCAGGGTCAAGTGCTGGGGGTAAGCCTGCGTGGGCCAGACGGTCTCGCCCGCTGTTGCCATGGCGTGCCCAGGTCATCATCGGCCCCTGTTTTCACTTTGCGCATGCATGCCCTACTACTACTTAGTCCGGATGATAGTCACCACACCTTTGGGTCTGGTCCCTTTCGCAGGTACAGCGGCCTAGCCACGGCCGTGTCGTACAACGGCAAGGGCGACGAGATCCTTCTGCTGGGCTCCTCGCTGCCAGCCGTCAGCTTCGGCGCAAACTGGACGCACGTGTCGGTGAGGGGAACAATCCTCATCGCGCTAACCGTCACGCGGCGCCGGGATGCGTGCTTGGTGTGCGTGCCTTGCTTTCTTGCGGCCCATCCCGCCCCGCCCGGCCCCGCCCCGCCACTCCCCCTCCACAGGACGTGGTTGCGGGCTACTCCCACACCTGTGTCATACTGCAGCCGGGAGGCGCAGTCAAGTGCTTTGGGTGAGTTGAGCTACAGCCAGGAGCTCAAGCTGAAGGTTTTGATTGCCGCGTCCCCACGCCTCGCGTCCCCACGCCTCGCTCGCAGGGCGAACATGTACGGCTCGCTCGGTCTGGGGGACACGCAGCCACGTGGGGACACGGCCTCAACCGCACCAGACAAGATCCCAACCGTCAACCTGGGCACCGATCTTCAGGCGACACAGGCACGTGTGCAGAGCAAGAGCGACGATCTGTACTGCTGGGGGCGGCGGTTGAGGTACTTGATCTTCGCCCCTGCCTCGCTCCTCTTCCTCCAATCCCTCCTGCCTACTCCTTGTCTTCCCACCGGTACCCTCAGTTGGCTGCGGGCGTGTACCACACGTGCGCACTCCTCCAGACCTTGCCGCCAGCACGATCGACTCTGGTCAAGTGCTGGGGGTAAGTGGGTGCGTGCGGTGGCGCGGCAATTTTGCGCTCCGGGCACCTCCAAGCCCTGCACACGCCGACGCCCGGGCAACTCCCTGGCTTCGTGGCCCCCCTGCCCTGCCGCACTCAGCACACAGAATGACTCATCACACAGATGACTGATCAACGGCTTGCGGCGATGACCAACCTCCATGCATCTCGCAGGTACAACGAGTTCCATCAGCTGGGCCCCGGTGACGCGGCCAACCGGGGGGACGCGGTCGCCCACATGGGGAATAACCTCCAACCCATCCTGCTCGGAACGAACGTCAACGTCACGGTGAGACTCTCCTAAACCCATAGCCATCATTGGTTTGCGGGGTAATCAGGACCGCCCTGACGTCCGTCCGCGTGACGCGCCGGTGTCACGTCACCGCCCTCGTCGCCACGCACCCCACCCGCCTCCCTCGTTTTTTCCCCTGCCCCCAGGCCATTACGGCTGGCTTCCTCCACACGTGCGCCCTCATCCAACCGGGAGGAATCGTCAAGTGCTGGGGGTGAGCATCGAAACACAGACCAACCAACCTGCCAGAATGAATGTCCTGCTGCGAGACCAGATCGTGCGTGCCCAGCCAGACGGCATCCTTCCTTCCAGAGCGGCACGCGTTTCCTCGAGCCAGCTTCAGCAGTAAGCGCCGAGTAGCGCCGGCCTATTTTCGCTGCTGCGTGTTCGTTGCCCGCAGGAAGCAGTGGGCCGAGTTTACCGCCATCCACGTGGACGTCCCCGATCAGCCGCCGCTCGTACCCAGCGCAGACCTGCCCCCCGTGGACCTGGGGCCCAACGTTCAGGCATCGGTAAGAGATCTCTTTCCGACTTCTGAAAGTCCGCTGGGGTACGGTATTGCTCGTGGCAGGGGCCGGCGATGTATCGAGTGGGCGTGCTGGGAGCTAGCTAGCTGAGCAAAGGCAGGAGGGTGGTGCACAGAAGGGTTATAGGAAGGGGCAGGGGGCCCTTGCGTTACCGTACCTGACTTGGCCTGCTTGGCCACCACGTGCCGTACGATGCCGTACTGGATCGCAGGCCATGTGCGCGGGCAGGGCGCACGTGTGCGCGGTGCTGCAGCCCGGCGGACGGCTCAAGTGCTGGGGGTACGTCACGCGTACGGCGCTGTACGGCAAGGCTGTCGCAAGGGGGCGAGGGCTTCTTCATTCTGGGGCAGCCACGCCGCCACTCCCAGCTAGTAACCAGATCTCCCCCTGCACGGCCCCTTTCATGCCGCTCCTTCTGATCTGCCCCGTCCTGTCTTGAGCGCTCTTGGTGCCTCCATGCCGCTTATGCCCCCTGCGCCCTGCCCCCCACCCCCCCGCCGCCCACCCCCCTCCGCCGCGCAGGTCAAACGGAGCGGGGGAGCTGGGACTGGGCGTCAAGGGAGCCTACATGTAGGTCCCGACGCAGCGATACCATGCTCGTGTTATCCGTGCTATCCGCCGTACAAACATAGGGAGCTGTTGCTCGCACGGAACCAAGGGGCGCGGCTGTAGGGGTCGCTAGCTCCGGTAACGGGCCACAGGCGGTCGCTCGGCCTCCCCAGCTAAGGCTGCTTGCAGCCGCGCTATCTAGATAGCTCTCACCCTCTCTCACGCCCTCGCCCGCTCCCGCATGCCCCGCCAGTGGGTACAGCGCCGACGAGATGGGCGACAGTCTGGGCTTTGTCAACGTGGGCGCCGGAGTGGAGGTCCAGGTGCGGGAGGTGCTCATTATGCAAACGCAGCAAGCCTCTTCCTCCCGCCTTATGCCCCCTCGCTCTCGCTCCCCCTTGCCTCCCTCAATCGCCCCCGCCCTTTACGCACCTCCCCTCGCTCCCTTTCACCTCTCCTGCCGACCCTGCACGACCCCTGTCGGGACTCGCGCCGCCCTGCGCAGGCGCTGGCGTGTGGGCCCATGTCCGAACACACGTGCGCCATTCTGAAGCAGGGCACCTCGCGGAGCCTCAAATGTTGGGGGTGCGTCCATGGCTGGGCCGAGCCGTACCGCTGTGACTGGGCGGGCGGGTGGCATGTGTCTCGATCGGGTGTGCCGACACAATCGGTATCTGCCCACTGCCCTCACACTGCTGCCTGTTGCATGGCCGCCCGTTCGTCTCGACCACAGGCTGAACAAGCACGGGCAGCTCGGGTTGGGGCACACGCTGGAGACTGGTGCGAGCGCGGGCACCGTTCCCGCACCCCTGCCGGCCGTCCAGCTGGGAGCCAACCGGACGGCACTGGTGGGCGCATGCGGCTGCAGGGAGCGAGGGGGCCCCGAGGGCGGCTGGGCTATGGCGTAAGGGCATGTACTAGTGACCGCCCGGTCCCGAGCGTAGCTTATGCTGCGGTTGACTTCTCTTCTTCAGGAGGTCGCATAACCTCAGGCAGTCCCCCTCCCGTGGCCCCCCTCACAGCACGTGGTGACGGGGGAGACGGCCACGTGCGCTGTCGTACATCCAAGCTACGGCGTCAAATGCTGGGGGTGAGTCCGCCAAGCATTTAAAGTAACGGCCCACTTGTGCTGTGTGGTGCACGCCCCGCCCTGCACTCAAAACAGGCAGGTCAGTCCCTCGGACCCCTGACGCCGCACTCCCCACCCCCTCTTGCCGCACGTGTGCTGTCGTACTTGGTACGGCACACGTGCCCGCTCGCAGACGCAACGACTTCGGCCAGCTAGGCCAGGGCCACACCAGGGACCTGGGCGACGGGGGCGGAGAGATGGGGGACGCCCTCAGGCCTGTGAGCCTGGGCTGGCCGCTGACCTAATCGAAGAACACGTGATGGCCCGACCATAAACGCCCATGACAGGGGGTCCGTCGGCGTGTATTGGGCCATTCATGCATGTGGACACCTGCCGGCGGCCAGGGGCGAGTACGGTAGACTGTGGCGCCAGGGGAATGGACGGGGAAGAACAAACCCAGGACCGACGGAATCCAGTCAGATGGAGGTAGGGAGAATGCAGATGCGGACGAATGGCCAATGACCAAGCATCACGCACGCCTTAGACTTTGACCTATCCACAACGAAGATTGATCTTCAAGAGTATATGTTACTAGCCTTTATTGGCTCAAGTATCTATCTGTGATTGAGATGCACTTATAAGACCGCCCCGTACCGTGCGTGGTGGGGTGTGCTGGGGTCCAGACGGGCAGGGCCAATTGAGTAGTTCCCGCCAGGTTCCCGCCTGGTGCCCGTGACCATGCCAGCCTTCAGTTCATTCCAGTCGTACATGTCGTGTGCCTCGTGAATATGCACTTACGCAAGCAAAGCAAATGAAGCACGTTTGATTGCTAATGGGGTAAACGGATGTGCAGCGGGCCCGGATGTGGAGGAAACCTGTTACCTTTGACTCAGATGTGATGCGCTTACTGGACAGGACACGCTCTTCCGCTGTCTGCAAGGGTTAGGAGCTGCATCAGCTGGTGGTAGCTGGACAGGCCATGCATGGCGATTCGAATCTGCTGTACGGAGCGAGGATTGAAGACGAGCCTTGAATCACGCCAATTAGTGCATCACGAGACCCAGTGCCATACCGTCCAGCATCCGCCCGTCCATGCCCTCTAAATTGTCCTAACAGGACCTCATGTCCACCAACCAGACCTTGTCGCCAAGGCATGAGCTCAAACCACTGCCATGCGCGCCCCCACATCCCACGTGCACCCCCGGAAGCAGGGACCAAGCCCTGTGATACTCACGAGCAGCGCTCGTACATTACCGTGCCCTGGTCTGGACGCCTTGTCGACACCGCAGAAAGCACTTCCCGTATCTGCCTAAGATCTGCTCGCAATCCGCAACCGCGCGGACCGACCGCATGCACGAAACTCTGCTCATGAGACCAACTACCGTGATCAACCCTTGCCCTCCAGCATTTGTGTCTAACCCGCTGCCACGGTACGCTCAATGTCGGGCGCGCCATGGCCGTCGGAGTGTGGCAATACGATCAACCGCGCGCAAGTAGCCTCCCCTCCTGCTACTGCCCAAGATGGGTGGCCGAGCGTGCTCCTAGCTCTCGGCCCATCCACATCCGCGGGCCATAGTAGCGGCACCAAGGCTCCCTTCCCATGCACACAGGCCGTCACAGCTGGATCCACTCGGGCAGCCCCTCAAGATTCCCCAGCAGCCTCAGCAGCCCTCGCAGTCGCCTCATCTCGCCCTGCCCCGCCTGCCCGGATCCCTCCGCCTCGCTCTCCGTTGGCTCCTCGCCGCCAGCGCTGCCGCCCAAGCTTCCGCTGAGTCCACCGGACCCGCCACCCGCCGCTGCCGCCACGCGTAGACCCGACTTGCCGTCCCACAGCTCCTGCATGACCTGCACAATCACGGGGCGGAAAGCAAGGGGGCAAAGACCGCCGTGTCAGTCTTTGCAGAGCCCGGGACCGAGACACACCGGGCCTTGGCCTGCTGCCGCGGGGCTGACACGTGACGTGACGCCCGCGCTTGGGCAGATGCGCAGTGCGGGACTGCTGGGCCGTGTCGAGGCGGACGCAGCCACCACAGCAGCAGCCAACAGCGCATGATGGCTAAGGCAAAGACGCAGCATGGGGACCGCTGCAGCTTGCCCGCTGCGTGCCAAGCAAGTGGGACCGCTGCCAAGCCCCGCCCCAGCCAGCCCCGCAGCAACCACAACTCGTTCCAGCCATGCATCTCTGCCAGCCGCAACCCTTTGCTTACCGAGGTGAGCGCGTCTTTCATTGAGAGGCTAGTGGCCGCGGCACTGAGCAGCGGTGGCGCGGCGCCGCCCGTGTCGCCGTCCCCGTCCCCGCCCCCAGCCACCATCGCTTGGGCCGCATCAGCCACGGCGTCTACACCCTTGCGGCTGCAGTCCAGCACCAGCAGGTTGGCCTCGGGCAGGGCGTAGGCGCCGTGCAGGCAGCAGGGCTGTGCCTTCGATGCGGTTTTCTTGAGGCGGGCGAGCCATGCCTCGAGGGCTGTGTCCACGGGAAGCAGCATGCGGAGGCCCGGCCCGGTCAGGAGCAGCGCGGAACCACCGCCGGCGCCCGCGGCTGCCCGCATGCGTTCGACGGCCTCCGTGACCCAGAGCGGGCGCACTGGTGCCTTATGAAAAGAGGCCATCCGCTGGGGGCGTCAAAGGCGCGTGTCGGCGTAATCCCCGCGGGAGCTCGAAAAGCCCTTCTGTGGGGCGCCATTTGTGCATTCCGCGTTCCCGCGTTTGCTTGCCTGCGCGGCGACGTCGAGCAGCACCCGGTCGCCCGCGGGCTGAAGGTTCTTGACCTGTCCTCCCAGCTTCTTGACCCGTCCTCCCAGGTTCTTGACGCGTCCTCTCAGCTCCACGATTTCCAGCCCTTGCGCTTCGACTTTGGCATAAATGTCCTCCAGCGAGCGCGTGCCCGCCGCGGGTGACGAGGTTCCCGTGGAAAGCTTGCCTTCCGCGGGTAGCTGGCCTCTCGCGGGAAGCTTGCTGCCATTCTTGAACGCGGCCGGCGCTAGGTGCCGGAGCCGTGTGGGTGCAGCGCTGCGTTGAGGGACACAGCGCATTTGACACCGCAAGTGGGCCGTTTCTCCCACCGCGAGCGCTGGTACGCGCTGCGGCTGGTTTGGTGTGCGGCTACGTGGTTTGGTGTGTGGACGCTTGCCGAAGGCGAAAAGGCTATTGCAGTGTAGCCGCGTTGCATAATGGGCGGGGCGCCATCCCGGTCCATCAGAGGCGGACTGAGGAGGCTGCCTTCGCGGCTCCGCCACACACCCCGTCTATGTCCGTGTGCTCCGTTGAGCTTGTGCAAGTGGACGCTGGCGGGAACACAAGTTTTGTGAAGTTCAAAATAAGGCGGCACCTTAGTCGCCCAAAACCCTACATCAGTGCTGATTTCCCCCGGCAGGCGCAGCCGCAGGCCTTTGCATGCAGCTCAAGCCACACACACGAGACATTTTGCTTCGCACCCGATCCATCGATAGGAGCAACGTGTGCGGCCGTGGTGTCCTCTTGTGCCCCTCCCGTGGCGTCCTTGTGGTCCCTGTCCCTGCGGCGTTCACTTGCGGGGCTGGAGCAGGTCGGGCCCAGCCCACACCGCCTCTAGGAATCATCTGCAGGCCTGGTCGCGTCCTTGGGGTCTCCACGGTCCTTGGGGTCTCCACGGTCATATGCCGGAAGGGGGTCTGAAGGCGGGGGCGGGGGCGAAGGTGCGGCTGCTTCCTTGGCGAGGTGAGGGCGCAATGGGGTTTCGGGGAGGGTCTACAGGGACGGGCGGGGTGGGGGTGGGGACAGAGAAGGCGAGGGGGGTCACAGGGCTGCTGACTGTTGCGCGGGGCTCCCTGGTCCATAGAGGGGGCGGCATGGGGTTGGGGGTTGGGCGATGGCCGCTGACCAGTGGTCTGTGTTCGCCATTTGGCCGACACCCACCCTCGTGTCCTCCCACTGCCACCACCCCCTCCCTTCCCCCCCCCAGGCCTTTGCGCGCTACTCCCTGTCCCACGTGGTCCGCGCCCAACTGGCCTGCGAGGACCTGAGGTGCCGATACTACGCAGGTAGGTGCGCAGATGACCCAGGGTCCTCGGCTGGGGTCTTCGACTCGCACGCCCAAGCTAGCGTTGTGAAACAGCTCGAGTCCTAGGCGTGGCGCAGTAACCGCCCTCTTCCCTCCATCTACGTTTGTCCACTCTCAAACAGCTTGAGTCTTAGGCGCGGCAAACAGAGGGCCAGGCAAGCGGTAGGAACGCCCCCTTCCCTTCACCCACGCCTGCTCTGCTTTCCGCTTGTCCCCTCCTATCCCCTTCTTCCCTGGCTCCGCCCCCAGGCGTGTACCTGCTCAAGCACTTGATGCTCAGCCAGCAGGACAAGTACTGGCGCTCGCTGCGGCACGTGCTGGGTACGGCGCAGCAGCTCAACGGCGAGCGGCTTGTGGGCAGGGAAGGAAGGAGGCAGGTGGGGACTCGTACGACCTCGGAGTTGTCCATGCATCGGTCTTTGCGCAGTTCCGGCCATACTAGCTTCAACATGAGGATGCTGACGTTTGGACGCTAGACCACCACTGTTCCACACATCCCTCGGGCGTCACGGGTCAGTTGCCACGCGTGCGCCTGCGGTGTGCCGATACGGGCAGCTTTGTCGCCGAGCGGACTGCAAATTTGCGCATCCGGAAGGACATGGCGAGACAACCACAACGGTGCGCGAGCGAATCTTCGCGGCCTGCATCGCGCCTCGAGCGGCAAAAACCCTATCGCTCTATTCCTTCGCAGGTCACAAACACATCGAATACTGCGGCATGTCGCTTCGGCTGGAATTGCAGTCGCCTCGACTGCTGGTACGCGCAGCCCGACGGGCGCGCCATCGACAGCTCTCCCCAACAGCTCCAGGTGCCGCACGCCAATCCTACGCCGTCTCCGCGAACCATCGCGGGCGTGAAGCACGAGGAGATGGTCGGCCCCGCCATGCTGGCGCTGCTGAGGTGAGGTGCCGCGGCGACGGCGCATAACGAGTCAGAGCCCAGCCAGGAACCCCTGCAGGTGCAGAGCTGGTACTGGCCGGAACCCCTGCCTGAGACCCGCCGCCGGGCCTTGCCGGCAGCCCATGGCCTTGCTAGCGCTGCTTGACCTCATGCTCACTCTGTGCGGCGGGCCTTCCTTGCTTGCTATGTATGCCTGCAACCCGCAACAGGGAGCGCTTTGGCCAGGGCCTGCAGGCGCTGCCGCCCAAGCTGGGCGCTGCATCGACCCCCGACGAGTGCCGCAGCAGCGTCGTCCTGCTGGTGCCGGCCGCCGCACAGCTGGCGGCGGTGGTACAGCGCCTCGAGGCCGTACTCCAGGTACGGGTGTACGGCCTCGGCCGCCACATACACATTGGCGTAACCACGCATGCACACCGCATCGAAGGAACCCCTGGACCCCCTACCTGCCCCCCAGGAGCTGCGTGTAGAGGCCGCCTCCGAGGTGTCCGAGGTCCCCCTGCTGGGCTCCACGCGCTGCCACGGTCCCCCTGCTGGGCTCCACGAGGTCCCCCTGCTGGGCTCCACGAGGGCGTGGCTGCTGGAGACGATAGAGGGCGTGAGGAGCCTGATGTTGGCGTGGGTTGAACTGGCTTAGGGCTGGCCCCGTCTTCTGGCGATGGCGCGCAGCGGCGCTGTGGCCGTGCGAGCGTGTACCTTGCCTGGGCAGGCGTGAGGAGCCTGGCGCCGGGGTGGATTGAGTGGCGTAGGGCCAAGCCCATGAGTTCTTGCCGCATAGCAGCCCTGTGGCGGTGCGAGGGGCATAGCTTGGGCGAAAGACCCGGATAGCCCCGCCCGGTGAGACTCCGGCGAGCGAAGCTTTGAGGCAGCTTGTTGGTACATCCGTTGTTTGTTACTCATGAGTCTTTTTTGTTGGTCTTCAATGGTACCCGGGCATCCGGCGCGGGCGGGCATCGGGGCGGTGGTTGGCCTTAGTAGAACCCGGGTACTGAGCGGACCTGCCTTACGTGCGCACTGTGTTGCGAGGGTGCGGTGGGAGATATGGCATGGCCGGAGTAGCTAGAGCTGTCTGGGCTTAGGATACATGCTACACGCGTGCCAGAGAGACGCGGGTGGGGGGAAGCAATGGGCCCGTGTAGTGCACGAGCAGCACCGCTAGACCCGCCCTCACACGGATTCGGTGCTGCACAGTGCCACTCGCTGACGAAGGACTACGACGTTTGACAGCCTCAAGCCTCTGCCCTGCCCTCTGCCCTGTCCGCACCTACGCCCCTCCACTCCGCTGTCGCAGGGCTGCGACGTCTTGGCTGCCGGACCTTGCCGTACGCGCAGCTGTCACCGACTGTCTCGCAGCCTTCGACACGCGACTTTCCCTGGAATACACATAGCCTATTGCCTTACACGTGGGTTATGATGGCTGCCGCGGCAGCAGCAGAGGAAAGCTCTGAGTCTGAGGATGCTAGCACCACTCTCGCACACGTGCTTCGGACCAACCTCGCGGCAGATGCCCAGGCGCTGCTGCTCAGCGGGATCAGCGCGGGAGGCCTTGCGAATGCACGTCTGGCCTCTGGGTCAATGAGGGCCTTCGTCGACGCCAATGTCGCCGAGCTCCGCCTCCGCCTTGGCCGAGCGATGCCCGATGGCCTCAAAGATGGTCGCTGGCTGCAGCGGTGGCCTCTCTGCAACAAAGTTACTCTCGACGTCTCGCATGTCGGTGAATCGACCTCGGCGCTGCCGGACTTCAGCGCCCTGGACCGCGGTACTCCCCTGTCGAGGTCCCAGAACCGAGAACCGATGGCCAGATACTATGGCCAGCCAGGGCCATGCCCGGGCCTCAGTCTGCAACCCTTCGCTGGCGCATCCCCGGACGCATGCCGCCGCGTCGCGGACCTGGCGGTGGTGTACCAGGACCACCGCGTCTACGCTGGCGGCCTCCCCTCCGTCAACTTTCCAGGGACCGTCCTACAGGGCCTGCTGTGCAACCTCCCCAGCCTTCGCAACCTGGAGGTCATGGGCACGATGGCGCGAGGACCCGCTACCTCAGGACTGTCGACATTCAGCCCCCAAGAGCAAGTCCTGGTGTCGTCCGCTCTGGCGTCCGCCGCACACCTCACCAGCCTCACGCTCCACGACTGGAGCTGGCTGCCCTGCATCGCTGCTGGCCTAAGCGCTCGCCTCAAGACCCTTACCATCGGGGGCTCCAACCACGCCCACCTGCCCCTCACCTGCGTCGCGCCCTCCATCGCCCAGCTGACGGCGCTGCAGCGGCTCACCATGCGCGCAGGAATGGCCTTCCAGGTCACGGACCTCGTGACCATGCTGGACGCTCTGCAGCCCTCCGTGGAGATGTGCAGCCTGCAGGCGTCCCTGCACGAGCGGCTGCAGCGCGACACGGCCAAGATCTCCCTGGAGCTGGCGAACGGCAAGCTCCTCTCCTGCGAGGTCTGCAGCAGCGCGGGCGTCGCTTTCCACCCTCACCAAGTATGCCTCCTGAGCGACGCCCTGCTGCGGAGCCGGATGCTGGGGCTGAGGCTGCCCCGCCTCGCGCTCGACGTCAGGCTGGCGCTGGAGAGCAGCACGCCCCCGTTCGGTGCCGCCGCGCGAGAGCTGCTCGCCCGCTGCGGTGAGGTACGGCTGTACGGCATCAGCGCGGCGAGCGGCTGCCCCGACGAGGCAGTGCTGGAGGCAGCCAGGCTGCTGGGCACGCCCGCAACGCTGTCCTACAAGCATAGCCTCCACGAGGCCGTGTGCTTGGATCTCTCCTCGACCCCCTGGCGAACCGGGCAGCCCCAGAGGGCGGAGGGCATTGGAGCCGGCGGCAGCGGTGGGGTCAGTGGCAGTGGTAACGGGCGAGGTGGAGGCCGCCCCTTTCTTCCGCCGATACAGGCGGCGCATGCCGTTCTGGAGCGGGTGGTACAGCGGATGCGGACCACTCCGGCAGACCCGGGGCGTGAGGCAACGCAGTGGCAAAACCTGTCGTCCACCCTGCTCCTCACTGGCTCCCGGCTGCCAGAGTTGCTATCCTCGGAGGCAGCCCTGTGGCCCTGGGTGCGGGCGGTATCGGAGGAGCTGGCGCCATTTCACCCGATCGCAGACAGCTGGCGCAGGCCCGTGTGCAGCTTCCGCCGCCTGCCTTCCCCCGGCGCCCTGCTGCTCACGTGCAGCTCGGCCGCGATCGCCGAGGATGCGGCGGAGATGGTGCGGTGGATCGAGCTGCCAGCTGTGAGCGCAGCTGCAGGCGGCGTAAAGGTCTCCCTCGCAGAGTACCTGCGATGCACGAGCTTTGCGCCACCAACGCTTACGTCCGCGGAGCTCGACGCACAGGTGCGGAACGGGCGCACCAGCAAGGGGCGCTGATACAGCTTGTCCGAACGTTGCGTCCTGGGGCGTGTGTCCGCACGCTTCAAGCCAACCAACCCTGCCCCCTGGTCCCACCTGGCCGCAGGCTGCTAGGGGGGGCGTTGCCCACGCTGCCTGGGCGCACCTACAGCAACTCTTCTCGGCCACGCGAACGGCAGGCGTGGGGTCGCACAAGGCCACAGGAACCGCTGGGGTCAGCTCAACGCTTTTGGAGGTGGTGCAGGTTCCCCAGACAATGCCGCGGCTCAGCGACATAGTTGGCCAGGTGGGGTGAGGCCCCGCTGTGTGACGCCCGCCCCGATCCGGCCCCCCTAGTCCGCAACTCTGCCCCATGCGCGCTCGACCACTGCACCTCGTCCCGCCGGCTCGGCTGGGCTTACACCCTTCACTGCTCCATCTCTCCAGCCATTGGGTGATATCTGCTGTTATCCGGCCAGGCTCATCACCTGCTCCTCCTTGCCCTCCATCGCAGGTGCTGCAGGCCATGTGGCACGGCGACGAGACGGGCGGCCCGGCCAGCGAGGCGGGCGGAGTCGAGCGGCTGGCGTGGCTGCTGGAGACCATTGATGGGGTCCGGTTCCTGCTGCCGGACGAGCACCGTCTCTAACTCAAGGCGCGTGCTACTACGGCTGTGTGAGCCTTAGAGCCCCCGAGGTCCCGAGCGGTCGGGTCAAGTCTCCCCGAACAGGCCCGAAGCCCGACGCTTCACACGCTTCCTTGCTTTGGCTCCTCGTGCAAGACTTGGTGAGCGGAGCAGGAGCAGCCGCTGGCGGTTGCAGCTGAACGTGGGGGCAATGGGGGGCTGGGGCTTGGACCCGCTCACCCTGTTGATGTCGCTTGAGCCTTGAAGGAGGGTTCATAAGTTCAGGCCCTGGGACGTGGGAGGTCGAAGGGCGGTGAAGGACCACATAGGGTACATGACCAGGGTCTTGGCCCGCGTTGTGCCCACATGCATGGACGCGGCTGCGTGTCTGGATAGGAAACCCAGGTGCTGTCGAGTGTAGAGGATTGCAGGACAATCTGTCAGGACGCGCTGTGCCGGTGGGGGTGCCGCGGTGTGTGGGCGTCGCTTTGCATTAGCGTCGGCCGGGGCCGGGGAGGCTTGTGACTGGTGCGGATTCAGCATGGCTGGCTTGCCTTACACTTCTAGGGTGCCGAGGAGGCTCTCGGGTGTTGCGGGGGTCGGCGGGGTTGAGGGCGCCGTGGGGCACGCACGGCACGATGCGAGCGCGCGCAAACTCAGGAGCTGCACAGTCTGCGTGATGCCCTACTTACGTGCTTGTTCGATCGGTGACTATGTCTGCACAACAGCCGGCGCCTGCGCGCTTCACGCTAGACGATATGTTAAACCTCAACCTGCCTCCACACGCTCGCGCAACCATCTATCGCGAGCTTGGCACATGTGGAAACATCTGGATAGCTCAGACTCGTCTGGCTTGCAGCTCGCTGCGTGCCATAATCGACGAGCATGCGGATGCGGTCTGCCTGCGCGCCTGGTGCCTGGATGAGGACACCCTGGCTCGTCAGAACGTGCCGCTTGCATGGATGGAGGCCCTGTGCGTCAGCTGGCACCAGCGGTGGCCGCGGGCGGGCAAGCTCACGCTCGAGCTGGAGGACACTGGCGAGGGCGTGGCCAGCTGCCTGCCCCGGCCGTTTGCTCTCGCACCGCCGGAGGCCTTCCAGCGCTTGACGGACCTCATCGTCAAGGGCGATGACGGCGTGTATGCCAGCGTGGCCAGCCTGTCAGAGCTGCTGCAGCGCGTGCCGGGGGTGCAAACCCTGGCGCTTGAGGACCTGTACTGGGGGTACGAGGACTCCGGGCCCGACGGTGAGGCCCTGGCCTCCTCGGCCTTCTCCTCCCTGACGCGCCTCCAGCACCTCACCCTCACGGACTACCACTGGCTGCCCTGCATCCAGCCCGGCCTGGCTGCTCAGCTGAGGAGGCTCAGATTAGGCAACGGTCCCCAGCCTTTGGAAGAACATTTCACGGCGGACGAAGTCGTGAGCGCCGTGGCCCACATGACCGCCCTAGAGAAGCTAGTCCTGGACGAGGACGTGTACTACTCTGCCGAGGGCCTGGGGGCCGTGTGGGACGCCCTCGCGCCCTCGGTTCGGCGCCTGACGGTGGTTCACGTGCTGCTGGAAGGCCGCGGCGCCTGCGTCACAGCGGCTTGCACGCTGGCGGGAGGCAAGCTGCTATCGGTGGAGATATCGTCCAACCAGCGGACACGCGGCCGGGTCCCGCGAGCTTCTCGAACGTGGGTTCCACCGTGCCCTTCTTCTGGAACTGCTTGTTGAGCTGCATGAACGCAGTGGAGGTGCTCGTGTAGAACACCTGTGGCCAAGCGCCGAAACCAGGCATCACAAGGCGGGCACTGTCAGCCAGCCTGGGTTTCAAGCTTCACACCATCTGAGTTTAGGCAGAGTCCTTTAGCTAGCTGGCGCGTGGTTGTCATGGTGGGCGGGGCTCCAACGCCTCCCCCCTGGCCCCCCTGCCCAGTAAACTGCTTTGTTACCATACCCGCCTCACCTTGCCCTTGGAGGTTGCGGGCCCGATGTGGCAGCGTCCCACGTAGAGGAGGCTTTTGAGAACCTGTGGGCCATGGGGCAGCACGCACGCACATGAGAATTAACGTCCTCCTGAGAGGAATGGTTAAGGAGCTATAGGCTGCGTCCAGTGGCACGCGCGGTACCGGCGGTCGTGGCGTGGGCTTGGCTGCGGGCGCGGGCGGCGCGGCACCGGCGTCCTGTGCTGCAGCGTCGTCGGGCAGGGGCAGGCGGAGCTTGAGGAGGAGGATGTCAAAGCCCGGCCGCTTCCAGCTGAGCTGCTCCGGCACGCCTATGAGTCGGAGGAGGGACATAACGGCGTCGCCCGCGGCGTCCTCGTCGACGGCGATCTCCGTGAAGTGAAGGACGTCGCAGCGGCTGAACAGCTCGACAGCGGCCGGGTTGGGCTCAGGCGGGGCCGTGCCGGTCCGGATCGGCCCCGTCACGACCAGCCTGCCCAGGCGCGGGCCGAGCGCCTTGCTCTTGAGCAGCGCCGTTGAGAGCACATACGCGAAGGTGTCGTACAAGACCCCGTCTGCCCCGATCCCGACGCTCGTAAGCTTGCCCTCGGTGAACGTGCAATCAGCTAACATGCTCTCCTCGACTCGGTCAGTTCCCGCACGCTCAGGCTCTCCAGGCAGGGCGGCACTGCGTCCAGGAGAGCGCGGAACTCTCTGGGCAGGTAGTAACACTCCCCGCCAGAGGTCGAGATCGACAGGGTCCGCAGGGAGGTCATCTGGGAGAAGCGCTCAATGCTGTCCTCGGGGGCCTGCCCATGCTGTCTGTGATCGAATGGCTCCTCGACCGTGAGCCGCGTCAGCTGGCCCGCCAGGGTGTTGTCGACGCACCGAAGCCACGACGAGGACCCGAGGGTGAGGTCGCGAAGCTGGGACAGAGATACGAGGGCGGCGGAGACGGCGACGTTGTCCACGGGGTCAGGCAGGGGGAAGTGAAGCGCCAGCGTGCGGAGGTTGGGCACGTGCCGGAGGAGACCGGCGAGGTGCTCGCCGGTCAGCGTCGCTTCGCGTTGCTGCAGGAAGGTCATCGTCAGCTCCTTGATGCGCTGGGCCGCCTCAGCAGGCGCGCGCTCGAACAGCCAGGGCAGGTCCTCCTCGATGCCCTCGCCCATGAAGGAGAGGATGAGCTTGGTGCACCGGGGCCAGCGCTGCAGCCACCGACCGTCCTCCATGACGGGCACCTCAGCGGGATCCTTGCGGTCAAAGCGGAAGCGCAGAGCAGACACATGCTGATCGACGACCTCTCGCAGAGCGTGGCAGGAGCGCCGCGCCCTGCTAAGGCATCGTGGTCCAAGCTTCTCGAGAGCCGAGACCAGAGCCTCGCGGGCGTCAATCGAGATGTTCGAGTTCAACAAGTCGCAAATTGTCAGCGCAGGTGCGGCCAGGTGGCTTATAGCTGCGGCCATGGTGCTGCTATGTATACCAACGAAAGGTGTAGGGCTTTGGGTTCCCACGGCGCTACCCGGGGGGATCAGCGCATCACCCCTCAGATCCCGCCCTGGCGGGCCTCCCCACGCCGGTTCCGAAACGGTCCACATCTGCACACCCGGTTACACCAGCCACGGAACGGCCGCAGTCCGTGGGATCCGCATTCTCGCAAGTCGCTTCCAGCGTTGAGCAGAAGGTACCTCAACCCTCCTGCCTCAACCCGCCTGCCATCCTGCCATCCACATGCTACAGCCATCGGATGCCTCCCCGCACTTCCCGGCAACACAAAGTTTTGCCGTATGCGCATGTCCTTGTGGCATGGATTGGTTGCATTCACCTAATGCAATCAAGCCGGTCTGATGTGCACCTCGGCTTGTGCGCCTGCGGAGCGCTTGCCCGTCTCCCCACTACCAGCTGCCCTGACCCGCCGGCGCCAGACCCTGCACCGCCGCCCGCTACTATTTACATTTTGGGCTGTAACGGCCGAAATGTTCCAGCGTCCTTAACATTTCTTAACTTTGTAACTACAAACTACCAACTATGTAACTATGATAGCAACACTAGGCGCCAGACCCTGCACCGCCGGACCCTGCACCGCCGCCCGTTACCGGTAGCCATGCTAGGCATGCTCCCTCCCCTGTCCCCCTCAGCCTCCGCCTACACCGCCTCGTGCCACCCTCTCCACTGTGGCTCCGCACCTCAGCTCTACTGAACACGCCGCCCTTGCCCTGCTTCCCCCGCGCGACTTCAGGGCCCCAACCAATCCTTGTCGCTCCTCTTGCCTTCCCTCCCCGTCGTCGCCCTCCTCCAGCTGTCGGCCTCCCACCACCACGGCTCCCGCCACCGCCGCAAGCGCTGCAGCCGCCACGAGCGTCAGGCCCGGCCTGGCGGCTCCCCCCGCGCCTGCGCCCCCGTCTTGCAGCACCCGTCGGAGTGCGTCCTGTGGGAAGGCAAGCAGCGCGTGAGAGGGCGAGGGGCAACGCTCAGGAGGAGCTCAACAGAGGCCAACCAGGTGCAAGTACAATAGCCAACACGTACCGCCCGGGCCGGTGGTGCCAAAGACGTGCACCAGCACCGCTCGGGCATTCTGTCTCTGCAGAGCCCCCCCACGGGCCCCCACCCCCACCCCCACCCGGCTCTGCGTGGGGTTCACGGCCGTTCACGGCCGTCCGGTTGACTGGCCCCAGTCATGCTCCCACACCCGCTGGGACCCCTAGCTCCCTCCCCGTCTGCAGCCGCGCCCGCACCCCTCCACGCACCCTACCCACCAGGCGACCTGGGTCGAAGCGGAAGCTCCCTGCGGCCTCGCACTGCGCCCGACTGGACAGCGCCTGGCAGCCCGCCTCCGCAGTCGCAAGGGCGGAGACCCAGGGCTGGCGAGGAAGGGATGAGAAGGGGCACGGCAGCGTGCAGAAGCGAGTCATGGACAGGGACGAGGCAGCATACTAGCATACTTCGACCTGCACGAACCTACAGGCGGGCGCTCGCGCGCGAGCCGTCCTCGCCAACACCAGCGCGCCCCTTCCTATCTACAGCAGTCTTACGTCATTGGGGTCTACAAGCGCGTTCGCCAGGGCCTCTGACCCAAGGCCACAGCGGCCCTCGTCCCAGGAACATCCCGCGCTGGAGCCATCCGCCCCGGTGGCACCGAGGCACGCCTCCGCGCCCCCTGCGCCGCCGCCGCCGGCCGCGGCACAGGCGGCGGCGGTACCCGTCAGGGCGGTGACCACACGCCGGACGGACTCGCACGACCCCACCAGCGCCTCGGGGAGCGGGCTGCTGGCCTGGGTTGGGAGGTTTGGTGGAGGGGGAGCACGGCGAGTTTCGGAGGGAGAGGGGCGGGTCGGGAGTGTACAGCTGGGGTCAGGGCGCACCAGCGGGCCGGGGCCTCTGCTGCCCAGACAAGGGACCACGCGAGATCAGGTCAAGTCAGGTCAGAGTCTGCGTCCATGGGTCTGCATGACGGTGCGGTCGGGCTTGCTGGACGCACCGCTCTCAGCTCCGCTACGGCGCCCGAGTCCCAAAGCCACGCAGCGCCGCAGCTGGGCTCGCCAGCGTCTGGGTAGTGTGGGGCGGGCAATGAGCGAAGGTCATGCAAGAGTCAAGCCCCCGCATAGCCGCCATGCCTCCCCGCCCCGCACCCCCCGCCCCAACCCGTGTCCCCTATCGCCGGTCCCACCCTCGGTACCCAAAACACAGCGACGCAGCCCATGCCACCCATGACCCTCCCCTTGCGGACGCAAACCACATCCCCCATTCCCTTTAGCCTCCACCCCACTAGCCACCGCCCCACGAGCCGCAACCCCTCGCTCGGCGCGACCCACTCACCCCGCTCCGAGAACGCGGCCGCCTCCGCCAGCGCCTGTGCGGCCCGGGCCTCCGGCTGTAGCCCCGCCCGCGCCGCGGGCGGCAGCGCCCGGCACCCGGTCGCGGCGCCGCAGGCGGAGGCGTTGTAGGAGAGCGAAGCGCAGGCGGCGGCTGCCTGCAGGCAGACAAAGAGAGAGACGGTGTAAGCAAGTGCAGACCTGACCCCGTTTGCTTGGCTAGGGCCGGAGTTCCGACACACACCTGCAGGCGGGAGCCGTCGCAGTAGAGCCGCCCTCGGAGGATCTGCGTCAGGGCCAGACAGGCAGACAGACAGGCCTTGCGTGGCGCAGAGACTGGGCAAGGGGGTGTAGAGTGGGGTCTAGGGCCCGGGGGCAGGGAGGGACATGGCTCTGGTGGAGCCTGGGCGACTCTCGAGCGAAGGGCGGAGGGGCCATTCACAAGATTTGGAATGCCGCTGTGAGACTATCGGGCCTCCCCCAGAGACTGAGGGACGCGGTCACAGTGCACCGAGCCCGCATTCCGCAGCCCCGACACTCAGAGGCGAACCTGTGGCTCCGCCGCCGCTGCCGCCGACAGGCCACAGCTCCTGGAGGCTGTGTCCCAGGCGCAGGAGCCGTACTCAGCCGCCGCCGTGCAGTCCGTCTCCGTGGCGTGGGTAGAGCAGTCGAGGGCGCGTGTGGCTATGTGGGCCGCGACCCTGGCCACGGAAGGCGGCAGGGGGATGGGGGATGGGGCCAAGCAGGAGGAGCGGGAGGCATGGTTGGGTTCCGGAGGGAGTGGAATGGGCGGCATGGAAAACTGCAGGCATTGATTACGTCGGCAAGACGACGGCGGTGTGTGATTGAGGGTCAGTCAGGCACGGAAGTGATGGCACCGGCGGGGCTTGCGGTGGCAGTGGCTCCGCAGTAGCGCTTCGGAGGGCTCCCCGCTCCGAGGCTACCCGCCCGACACGGCACGCGGCGGACTTCCCCTCACACACCGTGCGCTGTCGCTGGGCGCGACTCCCTCGAGCGAGGCGACGAAGCGCGCGTTAAGCCGGCAGTCGCCCACTCCGACACCAAGGCTGAGGCTGTCTCTCCACACGCAGCGGGCCTCGTCGCTGGCCAAGAGAGCTCTCCGATAAATGCGCAAAGGGGCCTCTGAGCTCAGCTCTGTTCGAGGCAGCCTGTGCACCGCATAGCGATCCTCTACAATATTTGAGTCTAGTCGCACGTATCGGGCGGCGACGGGAGAAGCGAGGGCACCACCTAGAAGACATAAATAATATAGCAAGGGCCAGCGACGCGCTGACCCAAGAGACAAGTGTTCAGGGGATTTCCCCATATTATTTGCTGCATCGTGCTTGGGGTTAAGCCCTGCGTGAGCACCAAGCCGAAGTGGGCAGCTTCCTGCTGTACGGCATCTGCGCAGTGGGGGCGTGCGGCGCTGCTTCCAAAGGTCACAGGCTTGGGGGCAGGGAGGGGGGGGGGGAAGCCGGCTTGCGGATCAATACAGCCCGTCCGGGGTCACGCGCCTTCACACGGCAGGCTGCAGTCCCGCCTTGTGGGCGAGCGCGGACCCGTGAACCGGTCAGTACAGCTGCCGTGTCTCCACCTGGAAACCCCCCCAAACTCAGGAATTATCTACTTCCGCAACTGCCTCAATTTATGGGTGCGCGAGCGCGGTGGTAATGGTGGCCAGCACAGCCGCACAGCCGGACGTCTGACCGATGCCCCCGGAAGGGCCGTGCTGAACACACCACAGCCGCTCCAGAGACGCCTTCCAAGATATGAAGGGATGGCAGAAGAAGGCCCTGTAGAACCGATGGTAATGTCGCGGCCCATGGAAGTCACACGCGGGAGGGCACGGCCGGGCACTCCTCCCGGGTAGCAGGCAACGTTGCTTGCATTCAGGACGCAAGATGCAATGCAACCCGTCAGAAACGATGACGCTGGCGTGGTCCAGACTCATCCTCCATCTGAAACGCGCAATCCGGCCGGCTACAGATTTGCTTCATAAAGCGCCGTTCCGCTGGCCCAAGCAGTGCTCACACACTCACTCCGCAGCGGTCCACACAGGGCCGCTGTTCACAACTTAGCGCAACTTCCATTCGCTTCTGCAGTCGCAATAGGCGTTGCCGCCTGAATTTTCCAATTTCAGCCAGTGCTCTGCTATCACTCCATTGCCCTGGCTGCGATGTCCCGGGGCCCGAGCCTCGTTGCGCGGAACACGTCCAGAATGACTGGCGCACGTACGTTACTCTCCAGGTGCGCTTTCGTTTTGCCTGCTGGTCGAACGACAAGCGACCGTTGTCGCTTTAGCTGCTGCGTGGGACGCCTTCTCACCAAGGTCGCAACACTCATGGCCCTGGCAGAAACGGGATTCGGCGTCTCACAGGTGCAACTCCTCTGTCGCAGGTGACCGGAACGGACCTTTGCGGGTTGAGCTCACGTGGTCGTTCAACAGGCGCGGCCAATTCACGATGAAGATGTGGCACGAACCCGAGCGGAGCGGAGCGCAGCCCTTTCACCGGGCCCTCGCTGACCTGGGCGTCGGTGGCGGATGTTACTGAGGGCACTCATGCTGTGTCGGCGAAGCAAGCATCCTCTTCCCCATCTAGCATTCGGTATGCATCTGCTGCAAGTGAGGCAGCGTGCGTGTGTGGGAGGCATTACGCGGAAACAAAGGATTATCCGGTGGGTTGGACCCCGTGGGACTGCTTGCGGGCGGACTGAGGCTTGGGGCGTGTGCTGCCGTGGGCGGGTTTTGGCGGCTTAGCCGCCGAGCCCCGCTTTCGGGTTTTGGCATTTCCGCTGGCCAGGACGTCCGCACCGTTGGAAGGCGCTGCCCGCCACCTTCATCCCAAACATGAAGTGCCCCATGAAACCGTAGACGTGTGCCTAAGTGTCACTGCTGCACCCTCTCCTAAAGTGTTCGTGGGCCACGTGGTCCCACCCTAATGCGAGCGTTGTTACTACCGGATCTTTTTGCTGATCCCCGGTCCTGCCGGGGCGGGCTTGGACGTGGCCATATAAAGGCTTTGGGGGGCCATTTAACAATTTGTTCAACTCCACAAGCCGCGGGGAGGCCGGTGTGCATGGCGCACCCCGTTCCAATCAACTAATAAGAACTGTTTTTGCTCGTTATGTGTTCTTGGGTGCAGCAGGGCTTGATGCTATCAACAATGCTAGTATCACTTGTGTCTATGGGTCCCCTAAGGGCGAGGCAAGCGTCGCAGTCCCCTAAGTAAAAGGATACAGATTACTGAAAGTTTGGCGTTGGGGGTGTGGAGGCTTCGTCACAGGAGCGCTCGAGAGGTGCTTGGCATGAAACCCATGGGCTGGCAGTTTCAAGTCTCTTGAAGCCACACAGTTTGTCTGACCTAAGAGTTGAGCGTATGAGCGAGCGCGTGGTGGCCTGAGGTGGGGGCCTGACGGATGAGCTAGCATGAGGATGGGAGGCTTGCCGTCCCGGCGCTCCCCTGACCTAAAGCTGGCAGCACGACGCTGCTGACAGTGAGAAGCGTTGGGTATGCATTTGCCGCCCCCGTGCTTGTAACTAGTATTACGGCGTCTGGATATATGCTAGGGGCTGCGTGCCCGGCCCCTTGCCCCGTGGAAGCGTGCACCGGCTCTCCAGCAATCGTGTCACCCGTATTCCGAGTCGTCCCCAACTCCAGCTCCAGTGGTGTTGCGCAGTCCCAGTGCCTCACCCTGCCTCACTCGGCAGCGATGGTCTAAGCCAAATAGCGGGGGTAAGAATGCACGACGACGTGAGGAGCGTGTCGACGGCTCGACGCCAGTTCAGCCGGGTAACGGGGGTACCGGCATCCAAGCTACCGGGGGTTGCGGCTTGCGGGGCTGGGACCTGGGAGGCGCGACTCGCAGGAGCAACTGGGGAGCGCCGCCCTTCCTTGGCCGCTGTGAGCGGTAGGCAGTACACCAAGTTGTTGCAGGGGACGAGAGGCGCAAGCGCCGGGAGGTCGTCAGGCGCCGGTCCAGGGCCATACAAGGCCCCGGGGGGAGGAGGGGAAACACCAGCGCTGGGGCAGTCGCTCGGGACCACACGCTTGCCGGGACCACAATCTGGGGTCCCGCTTCATGTGCCGCTCGCGCACAAGGTACATCATCACTGACTTAATTACATGCAACCTCTTCAATACAGCGATCCACAACCACTATCTAGCTTCTTCCAGTCCCGCGACAAACATGCTCGGCCACACTCTGAACCGCGCTGCACGCAATGCTGCGCTAGCTGGCGCGCCTTGCACGCAACCCGCTCGTCTGGTGCCCTGCCGCGCGGGTGGAGGCTTCGGGAAAACCAGCGGCAAGGCGAAGGAGAAGGCAAGCATTTCCGATTCTGCTGCCGGCTCGTACCTTCAGCCGAAGACCCGCCGTGTTGATCTCGCGCGGGAGTTTGCCGTGGACGAGCCTAAGGCCAGCGACAAGCCCAAAATCGATCTGGGGAAGGGTAATTGGTTCGAGCTCGCGACCACTGCGGACTTTGCCGAGAAGCCCAACAAGCTTGTCGAGCTCAAGGTGGGGTCAGGGCGTGACCTTGCGGAGGGGTGTAAGCAGGGGCAAGGGGGGGAGGGGAGCCAACTCAGGTGAGGGCACGCCATCCCACCAAGGCCATGCCAGACGTGCGCCCGGGGCACGGCAGGACTTGGCACGAACCAGTCCCGAACCATCTCTGGTGCTTCCTTGTTGGGGCCTTGAGGCCGACTTGCCACGGCAGCGGTCCATACGGCCCCCTTCAGTCTAAGAACCGGGTGCCCTGCATCTGTCACCCCTCGCGATCAAACCTTCGCGCTCCTTGTGATCTGCAGGGCAACAAGAAGATGTACGTGATGCACCAGTTTGAGGGCCAGATTTACGCCATGGACGCCTACTCTACTGCTTGTGAGCCGGGCTGGGCTGGAGCCGTGAAGGGGCAGGGACACACGCAGCGAAGGGCAGGGGTCCCGACTGGATTGCGTGTGGGTTGGGCTGGAGGGTCAGGGGCACCGTGAAGGGCAAGGGTGCCTTCTCAGGAGCGCGAGGGCTAGGCTTGTTCTTAAAGGGGGGTTCTGTCAGCCAGCCTGGAGGGCGCGTGTGGTTTGGCATGGTAGTGAATCCGCACACTCTTCCTCCTTGCCCGATCGCTCAACCGCCCTCCTTGATCCTGTACGACCCCCGCCCCTCGCCCCCCCGCCTCGCCCCCGACCCCCGCCCCACAGACCAGTACCCGCTGCTAGACGGCAAGGTGGAGAAGGGCGCCGACGGACCCACCATCGAGACCAAGCTCGACGGGACAATCTACGACCTCAAGACGGGTGCGCACCGGTCATCTGCACTGCTACATCCCCTTCTACGTGCACCTACGCCTCTGTCGCCTGTGTTGCGGTCTCGCCGGCTCGTGTAAAGGAGGGGCCGCCCGGCAGAAGCACTCGTCCTGACCAGCATTCCCACCCACCATTGCGCTCCTGGCATGCAGGCAAGGTGGTCAAGTGGTGTCCCTCGGATGGGTCGCCCATCCGCGGCTTCCTGCGCACCCTCAAGGCCAACGTCGAGGTGCGCCGGGGGGCCCCGGCGGAGCGGTGCAGCGGGGGAGCGTCGTGGGGCACCAGGCCCCAGGCCCCAGGCCTGGGCATGCGCCGAGGGGCCCCGGGCCTGGGGGAGCGAGGGAGAGAGGCGGGGCAGGGGGAGGGAGCGGAAGGGGGAGGGGGGAAGGGAGGGTGCTTGTCGCCCTTCAGGGTGGGTAGCGGAGGAGTTGTGGTGGGCGCGGGGGTGCGGGGATGGCTAGCTGGCACACCGATTGCAAGGCGTAGAAAGCGGGCGTTGGCGCTGCGAGTCCCCTGCGCGGCTTACGTGCCGTAGTAGAGCGTGGTTGGGGAGGACTCTGGCGCCGTAGCCCAGGCGCAGGATTCCCAGGCCTCCTGTGCGGTCACAAACTCGTCTTGACCGAAACTCGCTCCTCGCCCTCGCCCCTTCCCCTCTGCAGCCCGTGCCCTTGGCGGTGTACCCCGTGGTCGTACAGCCCGACGGCAAGGTCATGGTCCGCCTCAGCCTGTGAGGATGCTGTACGGCATGATTGTCGCACGGCATTGTACGGCAGCGATGAGCTTGTGGAACGCGGATCACGCTTGGGGAGGCCTCGACGATCTTGCGAGGCAGCGGGTGCCAGGCTGTGCTGGGGGCCACACACGGCACCGGCTGAGCGCTGACCCCAGACCTCATGTACCGTCTGCAATCTTGACAGAATACGTTTGCAGCGCCGGGTGAGGCCGCAGTCCCACTACTGTAGGCCTGGTGAACAGCTGCGGCGGCGGCCGGAGAGCACGCGGGCTGTCGCAGGCTGCGCCCTCGCCCAGAGCCAGAGCCAGAGCCTGAGCCCGCGACGCTGGTGGAGTGCGCGACGGGTGCAGTTGTGCAGCGGGGACTGAGCACAGCGCGCGCACAAACCCGCTCCCTGGGCCAAGGGAAAGTGGGGAACGGGGACGAGGGTACGCGAAAAGCAAGGGGGGGCCCTCAGCCAGGGGGGGCCTGGCTCCTCAAGGGGTTGTTTGGGTCGTCGTCTTCTCTTGACGATGTCGTCATCCATGGCTAAGCACTGGCGCGACCTGCAGAAAGGACGTTGCGAGAGCAGTTTTGACGGTTCCGTTGGTTGTGGTTGCGTTGGGTGCTGTGAGGGGGCTAGGGGGTGGGGCCATGGTAAGGGTTAAAATGGAGGCGATCCCTGAACTAGGGGGCAAGAGAGAAGACGATTGGCGACCAAGATGTTCACTAGGTAGTCGTGAGTGGCTGCGGAGCACCCCATTCGATTCTACGCCAGGGCGTGGGGAGAGGCGAAGAGGAGGGGCTAAGGGAGTTCGAGCTTCCGAGGACTTCCGAGAAGTACCGGAAATCCGGAATGCTGACTATGCGGAAGGGCCAGACTAGACTGAGGCAGGGATGATACGGAGGCTCTAACCTCGTACGCCTACAGCTTTGAGACCATGAAACTCAACCAACTGAGACCGGTGTTGCTATCTTCCCGGCGACTGGGCGGTTAAGCTGGCGGCTACTGTAATCTGCCCAGACCGGCCCAGTAGTACGGAGACGCAGTCTGAGGGCTGATTGCATGCCAGTGCTAGTGCTTACTGGCACCTTCGACCGCCCGATGGACGTCTGCCTCTGCTGGGCCGATGGGCGTCATGGGCCAAGGCAACGAGGATGAAGACCCTTCAGACTAGCAGACTAGCGTGCTGCAACCCCGCGTGCAGCCCACCGCGCTCTCTACCCCAACATCCGCTCGCCACTGCACCCTGCACCATGAGGCGAGACGCTGGCCAGGCAGGCCCGCGCACGCCGTCGGCATGGCTGCTTTGCCTCCACATGCCGCTCCCCGCCACACCTTGGCTGGCCCCATCCTACGCCTTCGGAGACGCGCACGGGGCCCCCCGCCGCCAGGCAGTGCCCCAGCGTAGGAGCAGACTGCCGTCTGAAGTACAGAACGCAGCTCAGTGGTTTCATCCTCAAACCCCGGTGCGCAACTGACGACAGAGGCCGCCAGCCCGCGGTCCCTACGGACCGCTCCAACGAGCAGTCCGCCCCGTCCAACTGCCTGCAACTTCGCAGGTCGCGCAGTGCAACCTTCCCTCCCCCCTCGCCCCGCCACCCCACGCCTCTGTGCCACCCCAAAGCCGGGGCCGGTCCCGGCTGCTCTGGACCCTTCCTCTGCAGCGGCCTGCGCGGCCCGCTTCCTAGGCCGGGCCGGCGCAAGGCCGGGTTGACCCTGCCGCCAGCTTCGCGCTGCTGCCCGCTCCACCGCCACACACCGCAGCAGCAGCAGACTCCACTCCCAGGTCAGCGCCAGCGTAGACTTAGCCCCGGCATCAACGCGGGCTCAAACCTCGCCAGGCCGCGTTTCGATTCAACAACCCACTCGCAAGTCCCCAACCACGCGCAGAGTCCCCAGCTGAGAGCCGCTCATCCGTTGCATACGCAGACGCCCATTCCCATTCCCACTCCACGCGAACCGCAAAGATACTCGCACAGGCGTTTCTTTCCTCGAGCACCTGGCGACAACGGGGCCAATCCTCGGGCGCTCGGCCGCGAACGAATCTGCAGCTGGTGTGCCTCAGGTAGAGCCTGCCTGCCTCTGCCTTGACCGCCGCCGCGGCCTCGGGCGCTTGGCCGCGGCCGGTCATACAGCTGCGCCTCAGGTGGAGCCCCCCTTGGCCGCCGCCGCGGCCTCGGCCTCCGCCTTCTCCTTTTCCAGCTGCGCGTTCAGCGCGGCGTAGTCCACCGGGGCGCGCCGCCGCCGCTTGGTCGACGGCTCCTCGCTGGCCGCCGCCGCCGCGGCAGCGGCAGCCGCGGCAGGCGCCGGCGTGGCGGCAGTGGCGGCGGCGCCGTCGGGGCGGGGCGCCGGCGGCGGCATGGGCGTCTCCAGCTCCATGGCCACGGGGCCGCCGCCGACGCCGCCGGCGGCGGCGGAGGACGGCGGTGGGAAGCCCCGGGGCGTGGGCGCCACTGAGCGGGGGGTGGCGAGGCTGGGCACGGGGATGCCTGCGGGGGAGGAGATGGGGGGAGGGCGCACGGAGGGTTGAGGGATGGGGACGGCGGCGTCTCGGCGGTCCCCAGGGTGCGGCCCAGTGGCCCCGCCGCGCGCGCTGCTGCCTGGTCACACACCACACGTGTCAGTCGCTGTCGTTTGCCGGCTCGCCTGTCACCCGCTTGCCCCCCGTAACCCGCTTGCCCCCTTGTCCCCCGCTTGCCTGTGCTACTACGCATCCCCATGCGCATTGCCGCTTGCCCCCGGGTACTCCTAACCACAGGGTCCAAGCCCCCAGAGCGCCTCGGCGGTCCCCAGGGTGGGGCCCTTTGGGCCCCGCGCCACCCTTCCCATCATCCGCCGCCCGCTCCGCCGCCAGAGCTCGCATCACCCTACCCGCCTGGCTGGGCCCTGCCACCACCCTGCCATCAGCAGCCTCGCCACCACCCTGCCAGTCCCCCGCCGCCCTTGGGCCCCCGCACTGGCACTCACCCGCCGCCCTCAGCCCCGCCCCATCACCACGCCGGCCCGCCCCACCCCTGTCCCTCCTGCGCCCTGCAGCATCTGTCCCCGCTGCGCCCTCCCTGCCCCTCATCGCCCTTTCAGCCTGGCCCTTGCCGCCGGCCCTTGTTACCCAACACCCGGCCAACCCCCCGTCCCCCTTGGCCCCCACGCCTCCCCGCCCCTCGCACCCACCCACCCGCCGCCCGCGCTGCCGCCCTCAGACCGCCCCGTCACCACCCCTGCCCCCCTCCCAAACCCCTCTTGCTCTCACCCGCTGCCAGCGCCGCCGCCCGCGCGGCCTTGCGTGCCTCCAGCGCCCGCTCCGCCGCCCGCTCTGCCTCGGCGTCGGCGGGGTCGTAGGGGCAGGCGTCGGGGCAGGAGAGCGCGCGCACGTGGGCCGCCACACTGAGAGGGAAGGAGGGGGGGAGGAGGGAGGAAAGAGGGAGGAGATGGGAGGGAGAGGTGTGGGGGAGGAGAGCGCGCGCGCGTGGGCCGCCACACTGAGAGGGAAGGAGGGGGGGAGGAGGGAGGAAAGAGGGAGGAGATGGGAGGGAGAGGTGTGGGGGAGGAGAGCGCGCGCGCGTGGGCCGCCACGGTGTCAAGGGGGGCAGGAGGCGGGGCGAGGGAGGGAGAGGGGCTTGGGGTACCGGTTTACTTGGGATTCCACTCCCTGCATTGCGCGCCTGCGCTGATATCTGCTGCTTAGCCCCGGTCACTACCGAACAACGCAACAAACCGGCGCGCGTTCCCGTTCCCCTCGGCCCGGCCCCTCTCACCTCCTCGCGAAGGCGCTCCCCAGCGGCCCCCCTCTCAGGTTGTAGCCCCCCTCCAGCACGCTCACAACGCGTCCGCCACAGCAGGCGTTGGCCACCTGCAGATTCGTACGGATGTACGAATGTACGGACACCGGACCGAGCAGTCACGTGATCTGACAGTTACCGTAGCGAACAACGGCTGGGCTGGAATGATGTGGGTACAGCCGTCTGACAGTGTTGCGATCACGTAAGCGCTAGCGCTGTCCGCGATCGAGCTCGTTGCCGTACCTGTACGATCTGCCCCGTCAGCCACTCGTAGTCCGCCTCCGTAACGCCCACGTACCTGGGCGGACGGGGCCGGGGGGGAACACATGGGCGCTCGGCAGCAGACACACATGGCACACACGTGGGTCAAGGGGCCGGGGCTGTTACAGGAAGTGCCACCAACACGATGCCACCCCTCCGACCAAGGCCCCGCTGCAAGAGCGTAGAACAGCCGAACGCTTGGGGTCCCCCCGCCCCCGGTCTCGCGGCCGCTCACCGCAGGTTCAGTTCCTCCTCCTTCCGGTGCGCGCTGCAAGAGCGCAGACGCAAGCACACGCACTCCCGGCCCCCAGTCTCGCGGGGGCTTCACCTACGGTATATGATGCGCTTCCTGCCACGTTGGTTCTCGTCAACCCCCGGCCGCTCACCGCAGGTTGAGGTCCTCCTTGCGGTGCGCGTCGAAGCCGGCAGACACGATGATGATGTCGGGCCTGCGGCAGTACGGCCGGCGGTTGGGAGTTGGGCATATTCGTCTGGCATATTCGTGCGTCCGTAACGGCCGCGGCCCGTCCAGACCACAGTCATGGCCCCGCCGTGCACCTGCTCCGAACCCCCGTCCTCACTCGCCACCGGCCAACTACCAACCGCCAACCGCTTCCACAAACCGCCAACCGCTGTCACCTGAAGTTCATGAGGGCGGGCAGGATCTTGTCCCTCCAGGCCCGCCGCCACATGCGCGGCTTGCCCCCTGCGGGTGGGGAAGGGGGGGGAGGGTAGTGGCGACGACAGTCAGGGGCCAAAGAGGGGGGCTGAGCGGCGGCTGGGGTCAGAACCTAGCAGTGTATGCACCGTCCCGTGGGGTTGTTGTCAAGGCTGCCGGGGTGCGGTGCGTCTCTTGCAGGTACGGGGATCACGCCCGCTGCGTGAAGCCCACCTGGCCCTGGGATGCCGACGTTGATGACACGTGGCCCCCCGAGTACGGTAACGTCGTACGACCCCTTGAACTCCCCATCCGGATCCTCAGGGTACGGCCCAGATGCAGACGCCGCGCCGCCGCCACTGGTGCCGGCGGCGCCGCCGTCCTGCACCGCCGCGGCGGCGGCCGGCGTCGCCGGCGGCGCGCCGCCGCCAGCGGAGGCTGCCGCCGCCGCCATGGCCGCTGCCGCTGCATCCGCGGCGGCGGCCGCCGCCGCGATCGCCGTCGTCGGTGACGCGGCGTTGCCGCCGCCGCCGGCGCCGTCGGTTGACGTGGTCGGGACTGCGCCGCCAGAGCTGCCGCCGCCGCCGCCAGCGGCGGCGCCTGTCGGCGGCGGCAGGCTCGGTACGACGGCGCTGTCAGCGGTGGCGCCTGAGCCTGGGTAGAACCACCCAATCGAGCCCCGCCGGCCGTAGCCTTGGACGCTGCAAACACAATATCGAGGCGCAGGGAAATGTGGAGAAGCTGCGGGTTCGAGAGCTGTGAGAAGACAGGCATTAGCGTTGCGTTTTAGGGCATGGGAGAAGGGAGAGGCGGGGCGTTCGAGGGTTGAGGATGCGGAAGGCACCCGGCAACGATACCGCGGCACGCAGTCGACCCATTCTCCCTCCCTCTGAACGCTGGACCTCCCGCACACGCACTACGCACCTGGCGAAGAAGATGTTGTGCGTGTCGCCGTCCCCCATCCAGGGCTTGCACACGGGGAACTGCTGCGAGCCCTCGGACCAGGGGGTGCGTAGCGCCACGGAGCGGACGGAGGGGGCGGTGTTGAGCACGCAGGCCTGGGTGCATGCGGGGGGGAAGTATGAGAGTATGTCTTCGAGCGGGAAACGATAAGGAGGTATGAGGGGTTAAAGGTTGAGGCTATGCCATGTGAGCGCATTGGAATTGAGTGAGGGCGGGTACCAGGTGGGTAAGGGCGGGGTGGCGGGCGGGTGCGGTGCTGAGCACGCGGGTCTGGAAGGGGAAAGGGTGAGACGGGAGTGGTGGCAGAGGGATGGGGGCGGGGGGTCGACGAGGGGAGAGTAAGGGTGAGGGGAGGGTGAGGGGAGGGGGCGGTGTTGAGCACGCAGGACTGCAGAGCCATGGGAGGGGGCGGGAGGTGAGGGCGGGCCCCCCTCTGCGAGTGCTGGAAAGCGGGAGACCGAGTGCCATGTGCCGTACAAAGTGCCGTACCTGGGTGCCGTTGCCGTGGTGTACGTCAAAGTCCAGGATCGCCACGCGCTGCACGCCTGGGGGCAGGAGGCGGGATTGGGAAACGAGCGAGGTGGAGACACGGGACGGATCCCCGACGGAAGCGATCTCTCGCGCGACTCCTCCATTCCCCCCGTGTCCCTTGCCCTTCCCCAGGCACGCGCCCCCAGCGCCCGCCCCCACCGCCGTACGTACTGCTGCCGTACACGTTCCGTACGGCTGCCGTACTCACTAGATCTGTGCATGGCCATGGCGTAGGCGGCGCCGATGGCCACGTTGGATAGCAGGCAGAAGCCGTGGGATCCGTGGGGGTCGTTGGGGGAGGGGACCACGCCCGTGGGCCCCGCGTGGTGGCCGGGGGGGCGCACGGCGCAGAAGGCGTTGCGGGCCTTTCGGGGAGGGGGCAGGGGGGGCGAAGGGGAGGTGTTTGAATCTGAGAAGCGGGAGAGGGGGGGGGGTGCGGTGCGTGTGCGTCAGGGGTGCAATCCACCATTCGTCAAGACAACCCAGGCTGGTCAAACACCGGGCCCCACGCCCTCGCGGGACCGCATCGCATGCATGGGAGATCGTCACCAGGCCACCAGACGCACCGCCACCCACAGCCTCCGCATCAGCTTTGGGTACGGTATGCTCTACTCGCGACTACTACCAAGGTAGGGTCAGCACACAGCATCCGCCCCACCATCCCCACCTACGTGGCCCCATCCACCCCTGGCCAACAGCCTCGGGGCCAGCGCGCTCGACCACCCGCCCGCCACGCGCCATCCCCGCAACCAACAGCATCCGCCCCACCATCCCAAGCCCATCATGTCCCTACCTTGCCGGTCATCACCTCGTCCACCGCAGCGCACACCGCCCCCGCAGCCGCCAGAGCTGCCCGCATCGTGTGGCGACTGGGGGCCAGGGGGAATCGGAGGGACACCAGGGGGTTACAGGGGGAGAATCACTATGCGACTAGACAGACGGAGTGACAGACAGACGGAGTGATGCACACAAAATGGGCGGCTGGGGTTGCGGCCGTCGCAGAACGCGTAGTCCTGTCCTGGATTGCGTCCGGTCGAGAATCCAACATACACTACTACACTACTGCTACTCTGCCCCGTCCAGAACCGTGTCCGACCCAGTCCGGTTGAGTCCAGTGCGATCCAGTCCAGTCCGGTCCGGACTCCGGAGTCCAGCCCGGACCCACCTGAGCGCTGTGTCCGGATCCAGGGCGCCCACGGCCGAGGGTGAGTCAGCCACAGACTCGCAGGCCTGAGGGGGGGGAGGGGTAGAGGATGGGGGGGGGGGCGTCGAGATGTGGGGTCGGTACGGCGTGTGGGCCGGCTCCTCTCGCCCGCTGCCTCCCAAACATGCGAACAGCATATCGGCAACACAAGTGCCGCTCTAGTCATCATGCTAGCTTACCGCACTCAAAAAGCCGCACGCCCGCGACGCGGGTTCTGCACCACAGGCCTGACCGGCTCCCAGCGGCGCTTGCGGTTCCTTGGCGATCAGCCCCAAACACACCCCGGTGCGCATCGGGCTAGCTGGCTGCCGCCACACCGTCCGGGCTCTGCGGTCTCGAACTCGTCACCCCTCACACGCCCCCGTCTCCCCCGCAAAACCTTCTCGGCTTCCGATCCGTCCAGCGATCCCCCACCTCCACCCCCACCCCCACCCCCCACCTGGATGATACCGCGCACATAGGACCAGTCGTGGCACTTGAGGACGTCCACCATGGGGGCCTAAACGAGAAGGGGGGGACAAGGGGGGTGAATTTCGGAGGATTGGAGAGCGGAGCGGGGGGTAAGGGAGGGGGCAAGAGTGGCAAGCACGTGTCATGGGCAGGGGGCATGCCCCACGTGGCACATCCACCATGGGGGCCTGGGGGGAGGGAGGTAGTGTGGGGGGGGGGGATTGAGGATCCGTCCGGTCCGGTCCGGATTCCAGGATGCCGTTGACAGCAGCGAGGGCATCGTGGGCTGTGGCCAGACAGGAGCCACGACAGGGCACCTCTCTCCCCACCCCCACCCCTCGTCAAAGATCTCTTCCTCCTCAAAGATCTCATCCCCCACCCACACCCCACCTGGGGCACGTCGGAGGTGCGCCAGCGCAGCCCCGAGAACTCGGCGTTGTGCAGGATGCCCGACACTGCGGCGGCGGTTGGCGGTTGGGAGTTGGGAGTTGGGCGTTGGGGGTTTGGCCGACGACATGTTGAGGGTCTGGGCCCCTTACGCGATCCCCCCCCTCGCGTATCCCCCAGTGGACCCCCCGCCCCGCCGCACCCAGACCCTCCAGGGTGCGTCCAACCGCGCCTCCCATGCCCCGCACGCCCCGTTTCTCGCCCCGCACGCCCCGCACGCGCTTCACGCCCCGCACCTGGCCGCGTGAGCACGTGCAGTCGGTTGACGTTCTCGGGGGGCGGCTCGGCAGCCGACCTGGGGTGAGGAAGGGAAAAGGAAAGGTAGGGGCATGCGATCTCGAGGGTGTAAGCGAAGGTGGTACAGAGGGAAGGCGGCTCGGCGGCCAACCTGAGGGCGCCGGGTCTGGTTGAGCTGGGGAGAAGGGCCGCGGGAGAGGGCGACCCCTCCCCCCCTCCGCCCCTGTCGGCTCCCGCACCTGAGGATGGGCTCCGGCGCGGTGCGGTGCAGCAGGCAGTCCTCGGGGGCCAGCAGGGCGGTGGTGCCTTGGGGGGAGGGGGAGGGGGGGAGGGAGGAGGGGGAGGCGGGAGGGGTGGGTGCGGCGTGCTGGGTACCCTGCAGGGCGCCCATCCCCCCGTCCTCCCCCTGACCACAGGATGGCGAAGCCCGTCAGGTATGCGCTTACAGTAACAGTAAGTAGGCAATGGGGGGGGGGGCAATGCGGGTGCAAGGCAGTGCAAGGCAAGGCAGGCCACGTGACTTTCCCCCGCCCTTCCCTGAACTGATGCGAGATCACACACCCGGCACCCGCCCCCCATCTGGGTGCGGCAAGGCACAGCAAGGCAAGGCATCCATGACACCGTCCATCCTCCCCCACACCAGAGGCCGCACCCGTGGTCAAAGCAGCCCATGTCCCATGTCCCATGTCCCATGTCCCATGTCCCAGTCCCATGTCCCATGTCCCATGTCCCATGTCCCATGTCCCATGTCCCATGTGCCATGTCCCATGTCCCATGTCCCATGTCCCATGTCCCATGTCCCATGTCCCATGTCCATGTCCCATGACACGACCCATCCTCCCCTGACCATGACTGACCCATGCTCCCCCCCCCTGACCAGGGGACGCACCCGTGGCCTGGCCGTCAGCGCCCTCGCAGGCCGATGCGTCCACCCCCGGGGGCGTGCCGGAGGGCGGGGGCGGCGGCTGGAAGGGGCCCTGCTTGGCGGCGGCGGCCAGCGCAGCGGCCAGAGCCTGAGGGGGGCGGGGTTGAGAGGGAGGGGGGAAGGGGCGGGACCGGAGGGGTAAAACACACACACACAGGGTGGGGCAGGTGCCACAGGCGAGCCCTTTGGAAAGGGGGGGACCACGCTTGGTAGTTGGTAAGCTAGGCGACTTGCGTGGGTTGGGTCCAGACCTGTGGTGGTTTCTGCCCACGTCTCCATACATCGCCAGCCCAGACGGTTACGTGCATGCAAATCTAGCATCTGGTGTGATAACCAGTATGTTGGCCCGGTGATTGCCCGGTGATTGCCCGGTGATGGCCCAGTGATTGCCCGGTGATTACTGCCCACGCCGCCGTAAGTCGGCAGCCCGAACGACCCCAACCACCTTGAAGCCCCTCCGCCGCGCCAAGTCCGCAGCCGTGCGCCCCTTCTTATCCGCCAGGGCCAGGAGCGCCGCCGCGCCCGCCCCGGCGGCCTCCAGCAGCGCCGCCGCCGTACGCGCGCGGCCCGCCGCCGCCGCCACGTGGAGGGCCGTGTGGCCCTCCGTCTTCGTCTTGATCCTTAGTAATGCGGCCGGGTCCGCGACGGGCAGCAGCAGGGCCAGCGCCGTCGGGCTGACCGGCTCCGGCGGCGGCGGCGGCGGCGGCGCGGGCGCCGGCGGCGTCGGAGCCGGTCCGGCGCCGCCGCCATCCGCGGCAGCGGCGGCCGCCGCTGCAGCCTCGGCGGCGGCGGCAGCCGCCGCCGCCTTCACAGCCGCGGCCTCAGCCGCGGCCTTGGCCCTGGCGGCGGCGAGCGCAGTCGCCTCCTCGGCGGCGGCAGCGGCGGCGGTGGTGGCGGCAGCGCCGGAGTCGGCGGCGGCGGCCAGCAGCTGGGTGACGGTGGCGGGGAGGCCGTGCTTGGCCGCCAGATGGAGGGGGGTGAGCCCGTCATGGTCCTGTCAGGTCCAGGGAGGGTCAAGGGGTGGAAAGGAGGCGGACCAGGTTGAGTGAGGACAGCGGCAGCGGAGTAGAGGCTGGGTTGAGGAGGGTGAGGCCGTAGTGGTTTTGTGTCAGGGCAAGGGGCAGGGGCCTGGGTGCACCCTGCACTCGCGAGCACCAACCCACAATGGTCCCCCACCCCAACGCCACCCACCGCCGATGCCAGGATGTGCTCCGGCCGGTCCAGCGGCGGCGGCGAGCTCTCGCCCCCGGCGGCGCCGCCTCCGCCAGCGGCGGCGGCCGCGGCGGCGGCGGCAGGGCCCAGCGCCGCCGCCAGGGCGTTGCCGTCGGCCGCCAGCGCTGTGATCCGGCGGCGGTGCGCCTCCGTCGCCGCCGCCAAGAGGGAGGTGATGCAGGCGGGGCGGCCGGCGGCGGCTGCCCAGTGGAGCGCGGTCCGACCGCCGTCGTCCCTGTGTGAGGGAGGTGGAGTGGGGATAAAAACGGTGTCGGAGGAAGGCCGGTGAAAGGGCCGGTGAAGGGGCCGGGGAAGGGGTCGGGAAGGGGCCAAGGTGACGCCAGAACAGAGCCAAGCAGCCTTTGGGTGGGGAAGATGAAGACGGGGCCGGGGGCGGGGGCCGGTGGAAGGCCGGGGAAAGGGCGAGGGGGGACGCAGCTTACCCCCACCCCCTCCGGCAGCAACCGGGGGCAGTGCCAGAGCGCCTGACCTTTATTGTGACCGGGTCAGCCCCGGCCGCCGCCGCTGTAAGTCCAGCTGCCGCCTGCCCCTAGGTGTAGCTCCAGCAGCCCAGAACCCTAGGCGGAGCTCCCCGGGGATCCCAACTCCCCGCCCCCCCACCTGCCCGACTCTATCGTGCTTCCAATAGACACTCTCTCAATGCTCCCAACGCACAAAGCCCTTCCCCATACCCCGACCCTCACACCCCGAGCCTCACTCCGCCAGAATCCCATCCCCACCCCGAGCCCCAACCGAAACTCCCCACGTGCCCGTGCCCCGCCACGTGTCCCGTCACGTGCGCCCTCACCTGTCATGTGGGTCGGCCCCCGCCGCCAGCAGCGCCTCGACGCAGCCCTCCGCCGCCGCCGCCCGCTCCGGCGCCGCCGCCAGCCCCAGGCACGCCGCCAGCGCCAGCGGCGGCGCCCCGTCGCAGGGCTTGGCGGGGGAGGCGCCACAGCGCAGCAGCACGCGCGCGGCCCCGGGGTGGCCTGTGGGGGCCAAGAAGTGGACGGGGGCGAGCGGCGCGAGTGCCGTACGGCACGGATGAGGAGGGGGGCTGGTGGGCGCTGGCTTCGAAGACCTGGGCGAACGTTAGGGCCCCAGGTTTGGGGGCCAAGACCACCGGGGCAGCAGTAACTAAGACGATGCGGCATGACGCGCGGTAAATCTTCCGTACGGCCGCACCCTGCCGTACCGTTTATGATGGCTACGTGCAGCGGCGTGGCCTCGTCATTGTCCGCCAGGTTGACCAGGCGACGGAAGAGCGTGCTCAGGGCAACCGCTTGCTGCAGGTTGGAAGTGAGGCAGGACAGGGGCTTCAGCGGCGGTTTGGGTGCGGGTAGGGACAGCGTGAGGAAGCGGGGTTTAGGTGTATATAAGGGTCGGCCGAGATACAGTGAGGGCAGGGCTGGGCTAGGAGCTGGGTTGAAAGAAAAGTGCAGCGATCTGGTGGGGGGTCGAAGGGATAGGGCGGGGGCAGCCAGCTGAAGGTGGATGCTCTCCCGCTACCTTCATTAGCATTAGTCGTGCTAGGTCTTGCTAGGCATCAACCCGGGACCTCGCTCGCTGAACTGGGGCGGCGGCGACGTCCTGCCACACCGACACCCTCCGCCCGCCCCTGCCTCCTCACCGCGCCCTCCGCGCCACCCGACAAGCCCAGCAGCCGCTCCAGAGCTCCCACGTCGCCCGCCTCAGCCGCATTGTGAAGGACGCTGTGATTGAAGGCAAGGGCGAGATGGTCACCCGCGAGGCATGTCCGGTCCCGCCAAATTGCACGGACAGCTTGCAGGTTGAACGACAAGGACCAATTTCCGGTGTGTAGATGACATGCACTTTCTAAAGGCCTGGTAAGCTACGCGGCGGCACCGCGACGACAGCTGCGAGCGGGACCCGCCCCCATCAGCTCGCGGACTCACAAGTTTCCGCCTCCCTTGTCCTCCTCGTAATCTGAGGTGTCAGAATCCATTGACACCAGTGCTACGCAGCGCCAGTCTCGCAGTCAACGCTGAGCGTGGCCAACACACGCAGTTTGCTCTTCACAGCGCTCCGAAACGTGCAAGGAGGTGCATGAATGCTCATGTACTTGGTCAAAGACAGTTGGGCTCTCGACGCGCGCTCCCTCGCGATGCACGGAAGGCTCACTGGTGCCGTACCATACGCGGAGAGACTCTCTCGGCCGCTGACCTGTCTTGTGCAAGCTAGCTATTGCACCCCGGAAAGCTCGCGAATGAAAGGTAATGGCGGTTGGCCAGCTTGCCTCGGCTGCTATGGCCCCCGCATCCCGTGGTGGCCCCACCGATGTGGCCCCACCGATGGTTGGTGACTTAGCTGCGTGCCTGGACGCCCCCACCCCCATCAGCCTGTGTATATTATGTCTCGCTTTCCCAGGGTTGACCGGGGAAGGCCGGGGATGTTTGGGGCAGGCAGGGATAACTCTCTCGGGAACCCTTCGAAGGGCCGCTCTGCTCAACCCGCGCCGCAGTCCGTGGCTCCCCGGCTGTTCAACGTTTAAGCTTCAGGCGCTTCCAGAATGCCCTCCTCGGGGCACAACGGCACCGCACCACCCTCGTGCTCTACCACCTGTACGCCCCGGTGTCTATAAAACCCTTCGAGCTCTCCGCTTCGGCTTGTTATCGGGGGTCTGTTGCCCTCCTCATTCAAGCCATGAAGCTCCAGCGCTCAACCCTGAGTCCATGCTTCCCACACATACACGTACCGTACTACCGTACACAAACACTGCTTTGCTTTGTCCGCTCACCCCAGCCATTCGCACGCCGCATGGCATGACCCAGCTTCACTGTAGACGCCCTCTGGAGGTCTGCCCTGACGCACCCCGGTCTAGGCGCCTGTAACAAGCCCTTCAGCCCGCCCCCTTACCACAAGGAATATAGTTTATAAGAGGAATCCACCGCCGAGGAGATAGTTCCCCCGCAAGTCACACAGCTATCTCTTGGCCCACCAACAAGTTTGCAGTATCCCGCATAGACGGCGTTCTCCGTGAGCTAGGGCGACCCACGCGCCGCTTCGAGCCTCCTTGCTGCATGCACGGACCTCCACATCCCACTTGAAACCTGGCCTTAAGTGCGAAAAAGCGCCTCAATCCAGAATCCAGATTGGCCGCGACCACATGCGCACCAGATCCGTCCAGATCCAGTCCATGCCGCCTTACCCGGAGGCAGCATTACGTCATCGCCCCCGCCCCCAGCCCCCCCGCCAACGACACTTTGAACCTCCCACCCGCCCCCCAAGCATCCTGCCATTCCAATCTCCCTCCACCACAATGCCGCCCCCAACATCGGAGCGACACACAACCGCTAGTCGTAGTGCCACGCTCGGCTCCGGCAGGCTCCGATATCCCCCAGGCTGACTGTACCTCCCTCGGACTTGACGCGCCCCCTTACAGGCCCCATCGCCCTCAGCGCTAGCGACCAGGCACCGAGTCCTCAGCGGCAACTGGCAGCGGCGGCGGCAGGCCGATGCTGGCGGCGCCGCCACCAACCATCAAGGACGACGGCGGCGCTGGCAGCAGGTCGGCGTCGAGAGCCGCCGTCGACGTCGAAGCCCCGACCATGAAGGTGAGGCTCGCCACCGGCAGGCCCATGCCGCCGCCATTACTAATGCCGGCGGCGGCGGCGGCGGCGGTGCTGGCAGGCATTAAGCAAGAGTCGAGGACGCCGTCGACGGCGGCGCCGCCGCGCCGATCGGCAGCGGCAGCGGCGGCGGGGCTGGCGGCGGCGGCAGCTGCGGGCGGGGGAGCGACGGCGGCGGCAGGCTGCCAGCGGGGCATCGTCGCCGGGTTGGGCGAGGATGCGCTGGCGGCGGCGGCGGCGGCGGCGGACCTGGCAGGGAGGCCTGGACCGCAACCTGACATTAACCCAATGCTATGGTCGTGCATGGAAAGGCTTCCAGTAAAGTGGTCCCCAGTTAACCCAAGGTCATGTACGAACCGCAGACTCGTCAGCGACTCCTCGCCCAGCCCCAACGACGCCCCGTGCGCGCCTCCGCCCCCACCCCCGCCGCCGCCACCGCCGCCATCGCCGCCGCCGGTTGGGACTGGCGTGCCGCTGGCTGCCCAGGCGAGCGATAACGCTCTGCCGGGTCCGCCCTGGCCACTCGCCGCCAGGGCGGCAGCGTCGGGCCGCTGACCGGCCCTATCGCCGCCGCTGGGGTCGGCATCGGCGGCATCGGCGGCGGCGGCGGCGGCGGCGGCGGTGGTGGCGGCGGTGGCGGCGCCGCCAGGGGTTCCAGCCGCATCCTCGCCGTGCGCAGCGGTATCAATGGCGGCGGCCGAGGGCATTCGGCTCAGGGCTCGGAGCGTGGTGGGCAGCGAGTTGCCGATCGCGGCGTAGACCTGCGGCTCGCTCGTGCCGCCAGCGCGCCTTGGCATGCCGCCGCCGCCGTCGGCGGCGGCTGCGGCGTAGGCGCCCGAGGAGTGAACCCTGGAGCGGTGCGGCCGCCGCTCTGAGGGCTGCGGCGGCGCCGCCGCCGCTGCCGCCGACGCATCGGACGACGGCTCGGGCTGCGGCAGAAGCATCGCCGCCGCCAGCGCTTCTCGGGCGCTGCTGTCACCGCCGCCGCCGCCGCCGCCGCCGCCGCAGGCCAGCTCTGGCAGCGGCAGGAGAGCTCGGGGCGATGTGGGTCGGCCCCAGACGGAGCCGGGCGTCGAGGTGGCTCCGCGGCTGGTGCCGCCGCCGCCGCCGCCGCCGCCGCTGGTGGCGCCGCCAACGGTATAGGCGGAGGCGACGGAGGCGACGGAACTGCCTGACGGCGCGCCAGACTTCAGGACTGGCGGTGGCGTCGAGCCACTTCGAGTGTTTCCGCTCGAGGCGGCGGCGCCGCTGCCCACGACGGCAACGCCGGCGGCGCTGCTGGCGCCGCTGTGGCGCCCACCAGAGCTGGTGCTGAGCCGGCTGCCGCCGCCGCCGCCGCCGCCGCCGCCAGGGACCGCCAACCCACTAACTATTGCGCCCAGCGCTCCCCCAAGAGGCACTTCCGGCGTGCCCAGCGCTGCCGCCGGCCCTGCGCCGCCGCCACTGCCACCGCCGCCGCCGCCCGCTCGCCCGCTGTAGCTCGCTGGAGGTGCGCCGCCGCTGCTGCTGGCGGCGCCGCCGACGACCGCCGCCGCCGCCAGCAGCGCCAACTGATGCTGGCGCGCCTCCGCCGCGCCCACCTCCCGCCGGGGCTGAGAGCCATCGCCGCCGTGGGCCTCCGCAGGATCGAGCCTCGTCCGCCCTTCCCTGCCGCCGCCGCCACCGCCGCCGCCGCTGCGGGAGCTGGCGCCGCTGGGGCCGCCACGCGCACTGGCGCTGGCCTGGGCGCCACCGCCACCACCACCGCCGGCGGCGGCTGCGGCGCTGCTCGGCCGCGCACCTTGGCCCTCCCCCAAGATTGTGGTCAGCAGCCTCGTAAGCGTGTCGAATGCATCTGTGGGTTTGCACCGAGGTATCATTCACTTTCGACCGTGCATGAGAGCACGACTGCAACAGTTAAAGAGAGGGTGCTTCTGGCTGCCTGTCCCATGCGGCTACAGCCCGCAACCCTGTTCTCCAACCTCTGCCCTCCTCACCGCAGAAGCGAGGGCGCACGGTGGGGGTGGACGAAAGGCAGGCGGACGCTAGCTCTCGATAGGCCGTGGGGCAAGAGGCCGGCCATGTGTAGAACTCTGGAGGGCGGGCGGCGGGGACAAACAGGGCGGGAGGGCGGCGAGATGGGGACGGGTTAAGCTGGCTGAAGGATCCCGCGGATCGAGATCCGTATGCCAGCAGCAATATCCAGGGCCCAGGTCCAGGGCCCGTGAAGGAGGAGGGTGGTTGGCGTTACAGCGCCGCCGGATCTCACCCGAAGGGAGGTTGGGGATGCGGCGCCGCAGCGGCAGCCGCCGCGCGACCGTGGCCCCGTGCAGCAGCTCCCACAGGATCACGCCTGCGGTTGGGGGTTGGCGGTTGGCAGTTGGCACTCGTGCATCGACGGTTGGTGGTTGGGGAGGGGCGGTATGGGAAGAGCTTAGCCGATGCGGCCCCTTGCCTCTTGCGCCCTGACATCCTGTGTTTCCCGCTCACCAAAAGAGTAGCTGGAGTGTGCCATTTCGAGGTGGGAGATCAGGGAAGGAAAGCACGGGACAGGGAAGCACGGGACCGGGACAGTCATGGGGTTGGGCACGGACAGGCGGCGACACATGCGCGGATGACTCCCAAATGTGGAGATCCCTTATCTGTATTACCGAAGCCCCCTTGCCTTCTGCCGCCAACCGTCGCTGGCATCGCTCCCAACCGCAACCGACAACCGTCAACTGAAAGCGCACTCACAGGTCCGAGGCGGTTGTGGCCCGGCCGTCCTCCACCAACTCCGCCGCGATGTAGAAGGGCGTCCCTCGCCTGCCAGAGGGAGCAGAGGGGTGCACAGTAGGTGCTCACGCTTTACTCATGACCCAAAGCCATACAGCTGCAACCAACCGCAACCTAGGCAGCTGCCTTTGGCCCGAGTCCAGGCCCCAGGCCCAGTCGCAGGCCCAGTCGCAGGCCCGCCCCAGGCCCACCGTATGTTGGAGATGTGGCTCTCGCCGGTCTTGAGTTTCAGCGCGAGCCCAAAGTCCGCGATCTTGGCGGTGAAGCCGTAGGCGGAGGCGGGGTTGGAGCAGAGCAGGATGTTGGCGGGCTTGAGGTCTGATGGGAAGGGGGGGTGCGGGGAGGGAATGGGGGCGGAAGCCGGACGGCGTGGTGGTGATTCGTGCCATGTGCTGCCTGCGTGCATGATGCTGGCGGGCTTGAGGTCTGATGGTCGTCAAGGGTAGGTCGCAAGCCAGGTTTGGTCACGGGGCGGGGTTCCAAGGAAGGGGCAGACGGCAGAAGGCATGGCCGCATGGGGCTAACACGGTACCATTTACTAGACTAGACTCGCTGTCGACGCCCCCTCCCACCTCCGTGGATGATGTTGCGGCTGTGTATGTACGACATGCCCGCCGCAATGTCCAGCGCCACCCGCACCGCCGTCTCCAGGGGCGGCGCGCCGCCGCTGCAGGACCCCGCCTCCACGAAACGGCCCCCGTCCAGGGCCTCCTTGAGCGTGCCGCCGTCGCAGTACTCCTGCAGGTGATTGGCAGATAAGCAAGTCCTTGAGTAAGGTAAAGATTCCGGATTGATGGAGTTTAGACGATATGTTGGGGTGCTAAGATGTGCTGTCCACGAGCAATAGTACCAACTCCGGGCCGAGCTTCGCCCACGACGCCCCCACCCCCAATTTGTCTGCTGTGGCAGTCTGGAGTGGCCCCAATGCTGCAGCTACGCGCAGACATTCGCATGCCCCCTAAGCTGGCCCCTGCGCGGCCCCTGCAGTGTCAGTGACTGCGGCGTAATGATGTAATTGTATCTACCGTCGCCCGCTCTTCGGAGTGCCCCCCGCAGACAAACATTCATCTCATGCCGGAGCCCAAGCTGGCTGACCCTGCGCGGCCCCTGCGCTCTCCACAACTGAACGATGGACAGCTTCCAATGCATCACGCCTCCACTCGTCTTCCCAAGACCCCACAGCCAACTCAGGGACATACTACTACAGCTAGCTGTAAGCGTCTGATGTATTATTAGTCGCCCGGCTCTCCTCACCTGGATGATGTACAGCTTCCAATCCATGACGCCGCCGCCCTCGGCCGCCACCACCGCCCCCGCGCCCGTGCCACCGCCGGAGCCCTTGCCGCCGGACCCCTTGCCACCCGACCCCTTGCCGCCCGAGCCCGCGCCACCCCCCCCCGCCCCCGGCTGCTGCCCCTGCCCCTGGCCCCCCTGTACGGGAGCGGGGCACATGCGCAGCGGCTTAATGTCGTACGAGAAGGTGTTGATCACGTTGGGGTGGAAGAGCGTGGTGGCGATGGCGGCTTCTAGCATGGCCTGCAGGACAGGGGCGCGTGCAGACGAGAGGTCAGACGGCAAGAACATTAGGAGTCTAGGAGGCGCCGCATGAGGATGTAGTGAGAGTGATGCACGGCATGCCGACAGACGAAGGGGTCAGACGGTAAGAGCACTGGGATGCTAGGTCTGGGGTGAGTCGGTTGGACAGCCGGCGCGAAGGATTGCATAGAGACAGGAGTGGCGGTTCCGGCTTTGGCCCGACGGTAGCTATGGCGGACTCGAGCCTGGCGGCGCTCGGAGGTGGGCGAATGAGGGCCCACTGTACGCAACCGGAGTACGCCTGGCCCTACAGCGGGGCATTCCTGTCCCCTGCGCCATGCTCCGCCCCCTCTCCGCGCCCCCCCTTCCGCACCACTCTTCCCCCCGCCCCCCGAACCCTCCCCCCCCGCCCCCACCTGCTCCTTGAACGAGTTGTGGCCCTCCGCGGGGCCGCCCCCCACCAGCGCCTGGAACAGCAGCGTCTTGACGGCCACGTCCAGGCCCCGCCACTCGCCTGAGGGAGGGGTGGGGGGTGGGGGGCGGGGGGTGGGGGTTAGGTGGCAAGTCCAGGCCCCGCCACTCGCCTGAGGGAGGGGGTGGGTAGGGTAGGGGGGGAGGAGGGGCACACAGACTAAGGAGGGTGGGGCGGGGTTGCTTGTTGGGTTCAGGCTCCGCTACTCGCCTGACAGGGGGTTAGGGGGGGTTAGGGGGCGGGGCGGGGGGAAGGGGAGAGGGCACACAGGTTGAGGCTGCGGTTGTCACGTGCACGCCCCGCCACGCGCCTGCCGAGCGCCGTCAGGGAAGGACGCGGGGTGGATGCGGGGAGATGCTGCTGTGTACGCAACAACACTGCCAGCCAACCAACCAACGACAAGCCCATCAACCAACCCGGGCCTCACCCTTGTACACCACGCCGTGCGCTCCCGCGCCCAGCTGGCTCGTGATTCTCAGCTGCTGCTGCTGCTCCCCCAGCTCGGACTGAAACGCAGCGAGGGCGGCGTAGAGCTCGGCCCGGGGGTTGGTGTTGGGGTTGGAGGCGGCTGTGGTGGGGTGGGAGGCGGCTGTGGTGGGGTGGGGGGCGGCGGCCGAGGAGGCCGCGGGCGAGGGCGTCGCGAGGTCGCTGCCGGGCTGGGGGCCTGGCGAGGGACGGTGGGGGTAACGGGATGGTTGGGATCGCGGGATGAGCGGGAAGGGCGTGATGATGAGATGGGGGCTAGTGGTAGCCGGGTGAGTGTGTGTTCAGGGCTGCTCGGTGAATGTGTGTATGGGGGGGGGGTGAGAGAAACAGGGCGGTGGGGGCGTCGCATGGGCAGTGGGACGCGGTTGGAGGTGTGAAGTAGGTGGGCGCATCCCAGCTCCCAACTCCCCGCACCACACCAGTCTCGCCTCTGCTACCAGCCCTCCTCCCTGCCTGCGGACTCCACTGTCCCCCTCCCGCGTCCCAACCCGAGCCCCTCTCACCCGAGAAGCGGCCCCCTGACCCGGTGGTGGACGTCGGCACCCCACCGCCGCTGCGTGCCCCCGCCGACCCAGTTGACGCCCCCGTGCCTGACCCCGGCCCCGATGACGGACTCCGGCGGGAGTGCTTGACGCCGCCAGCGGCGGCGGCGGCAGCGGCGGCAGCGACGGCGGCTGCCGCCGCCGCCGTGGCGGCGCGGGGCGCGGCCTGACGGCCGCGGCCGGCGGCCGCCGCCGGCGGCGCGAGGTCGTGGATGGAATCGGCCGTTGCGGGCTGGATCTCGCCGTGATCCCAGCCGGCGGCGGCAGCGGCGCCGCCGCTGACGCGGGCATTGGCGCCGGAGGTGGCGGCGCCGCTGCCGGTCCTACTGACGGGCCGCGTCGACCCCTGCGCTCCCGCCGCGGCTGCACTGCCGCTGCTTAAGCGGCCGTCGGAGGCGGTGGCGGCGCCGCTGCGGCCGTTGGCCGTGGCGGCGGCGCTGACCTGTACGGCGACGGAGGCGCGGTCGGAGCGCTTGAAGCTCGCCGCCGCCGCCGCCGGGGAGCCGGCGGCGGTTGCCGAGCTGCCGCGGCGGGCGCTGGGCATTTGCGAGAGGGTCACCTGAGATGCAACACGGGAAATGTTGCTGTCAGGTTCTTGAGGCGGCTTTACTTCATTCATCGGCCCCATCCCCCCAACGATGCACTAAGGAGGGCACATCTGGTTGGACCCGCACGTGGGGAGCCTGTGTTGTGTGCTAATGTCAAGGTTATCGGCTCAACGCTCTTGCCGGCGACGCTCACCTGACCCACGCCAGCTGAAGCCTTGATGGCCTCTTCGAGTCGCCGCCGCTGCCGGCGGCGCCGCCAGAAGATGAACAGCGCAAACATCACCGCCGCGAAGGCCAACAGACCGGAGGCGGCGCCAACCGCCGGACCAACCGTCGCGCCGACCCCCGCTGACGGGGCGGAGACGTAGATTACAGTGGCAGCGGCCGGCGGGGGCGAGGCTGGGGTACCTGCGGTCAAAGGAATGGGAGGTAGGCAGCAAGGAGCTTGTGTGGGAGGAAGTGGGGAGCGGCAAGGATGGGAGGGGAATTGCAGCCCTAACAAGCCTGTGTACGGTGGGGCAGCGGATGTGGCGGAGGTCTGGAGGAGGCAGGTTGGAACTTGACACTGCATTGCCTGCACCCTGCTCACCAGCAATGGGCAACTGTCCCGTCGGCTCCTTTTGAGATGCAGCCGTTGGCGGCGGCGTGGCGGCGGCAGGGGGTGGCGACCGCTGCGGCGGCGGCGTGGCGGCGGCCGGCGGCGGCAGCGGCGGCGCCGGCGGCAGCTGAGGCGGAGGGTAGTCTGCGGCAACAGGGCCAGCGTGAGAAGTTGCATGCACCTCACAATCAGGGCCCCAACTACCAACCGCCAACCAACCAGCCAGCCAGCCAACCGTCAACCGCCAACCGACCTGGCATCAGGATGCTGGTGGTCAGGGGGAGCGCCGCGAAGGCCGAGGGCGGCCGGGCGTTGAGCGTTAGGTTGATTGCCTCGATGCCCAGCCACGTAAGCGTACGGAACGTGGCAAATGACTCGAACACCTCGACGCCCTGCGGCAGTACGGCGCAGGGGGGTGGGGAGTTGAGCGAGGAAAGTGTGAAGACGGGAGTTGGGCACTGAGCCGAGAGCGCAAACACGCTCCAATGATGGAACCCACCGGCCCTCGCCCCAACACATCTCCACATGCCATCCACAGTCTACACGGTAGCTACCGCCCACCCCTCACCGTAGCTCCCGCCAGCAAGCTCCGGATCAGGGCCACGGCCTCGGGGGGCACCCTCAGGTCCGTGGAGTTGGATGTGGCCAGGTCGTAGAGCAGGCGCAGCTGGAGGGGGAGGGGTTCCGGAAGGGCCGGGTCGGGGAGGAAGTGAAACGGGGGAGAGCGGTGGGGAAAGGCAGGAGACGACGCGAAGCACTGACGCAGGGCAAAGGCAAGTACCGCGAAAGCTGCCACTGCCCGCCCCGACATGCTTACGACCGCTCACCTCCAGGGGGGCAACCACCAGGTTTACGTCCCACAGCTGGACCCAGGGTCGGAGGGGACCCTCCGGCACGCCCCCCGGCCCTGCCCCCGTCCCCGCTCCCCCCCCAGCTGCCTGCAGCAGTAGCCGTCGCCACCGCTCCTCGCCCGCCGCCGCCCCTGGCGCCAGCAACCGCCGGCTGACCCCGCCCATAGCAGCGCCCGTTGCCCCCAGCCGCCGACCGCCGGTCACAGCGGCGCTGCCGTTGCTTGGGCCCGGGCCGCTGGGCCCGGCTGGGTCCGCGGGCAGCAGGGTGCGGTTGAAGGCCCAGAGCGGCAGCGTGAAGAGCTGGAGAGGCGCCGGGACCACGCCGGGCAGGCCCGGGCCCAGGTTCATCAGCGTGATGTACCGGATGCGGAGTACGGCGTACGGCGGTACGGTGATGGCGCCTGCATGTTAGAGATTGAAACAGTGAGATGTTCACCCTACAGATGCATCCTACAACGGCCGCTGCTGTTGTCCTCTTCCGCCCTGACCGCCGCTGTGTTGCACAAATACCCAGTCACCTCATGCAATCACTTTGTTGTCACAAAGAAGCTGCTAAGTAGCTGGAGCCTAGGGGCTAGAGCCTGAGAGGCTAGAGCTCGGAGGCTGGAGCCCCTCACCCGTCCTGAGCTGCAGGCCCCTCCACCCGGCTGACTCCCTAGCTAAGAGCTCACTAACTGCTAACTGACTAACTGACCAGCTAACTAACAAGCTAACCAACTCTCACCCGTCATGAGCTGCAGGCTCAGCACCCGGGACGTGTCCGTCCGGGCGTCGCCCCAGAGCGTGAGGTTGGACTGCAGCGTTAGGCCCAGAGAGGGCGCGAACAGCGACGGCTGCGGGGCGCGGGGAGGGCACACGGAAGGCAAGGGCCACGGCAGCAACAGGAGGTGTGTAACAAGCTGCACGTGTAAGCAACAGAAGATGATTTTGCGGAGGATTTGTAGAGGGTTAGCAGTGGGGATGGGGCGTGGGAAAGGCAGGCATGGGGCATGGGAAACGTGCGAGGCCGATCGAGCCGGCCAGACGAGAAGCAGGGGCTGAAAGGCGCGTACCGGTACTGCGAGTGCAGTGCACGCGGGTGATGCCGCACAGATCTCGTGCCGTACGCCGTACAACCCCACCTGCACCGTGTTGTCGCCCCGCAGCACCACGACAGCCGCCGTGGTGAGGGCGGAGGGGTCGAGGAGCAGGGAGGAGGCGCGCACGGCAGAGAAGGGCACAGGCGCGTCCTGAAGGGGCCACGAGGGAAGTGGCTTATTGACCATGATGCCAGGGTACGGCACCTTGTAATCCGTATCCTTGTACGGCGGAACCCACCGTGCCGTACGGCTGCAGCGTGTCGAGGAGATCCAGCTCCGCGCCGCTCGGAAGCTCAGGCGTGACCAGCAGCGGCGTGGCGGTTATAACGCAGTCGGTCCACACCATGCTGCCGTACTCCCAGTCCCATCGCGGGATCTGCCGTACAGCGTGCGCATAGTTGGGACGGGGAGGTGCGGGGTGGGGCAGGGATCACCGAAAGCGGCGGCCAGAGTCGACTGCACTTGTCCGCGCAAAGTCCCCTCTGCCGTGCGCTCGTACACTGATGCTCACCTCAATGCTGCCGTTGCCAACCGTCAGACCCGGGCCGATCTCCTGGATGACTGACTCAATGGCGGCGGGCGATCCGTTGGAGCCATTGGCGGCCGCCGCCAGTGCGGCATCTGCCATTGCAGCCCACCACCTGGACAAAAGGGGGCGCCCCGAACAGTGTTTCAAGACTTTCAAAGTCCCTCCAATGCGCAGTACCCGACGGAAGGTCTGGGAGGCTACAAATGATAACCGGTGAGTTAAGAAAGAACCCCCGTGGCCACGGCCCGTATGCGTCCGAAGCTACCTGAACTCGATGGGAGTGACTGTGAAGGTCACACGTGTCGCGTTAAGCCGCGGAGGAGAGCCCAGAGACGCGACGGGTTGCCTAGCAAGCGCGGAGGGTGAGGAGCACAGGGAGATGGCGTGGTGAGAAGGAACGATGTTACACTTGCAGGGCCATGCCCGGGCGAGGGGCTGCTTGTGTAAGCCAGGGGAAACGTCGGCTCGACAGCTGGGGCTAAGGCGCGGAACCCGACAGCCCGAGACGAACGCATCCCGCACGTCATGAGAATGTGCACAAGGCCGCACAGGTGTGGATGTTGGGTTTACGATTCCAAGTGCAGTGAGCAGAGCATGCCGAAGGGGCGCAATGGAAGGGGCGTGGAACGGCGGAAGCTCACCTCCGAAAGTCGAGCAGCCACAGCCCGGCCCGCAGCAGCGCGAGGGGGTACTGGGCTGCTGGGCCCAGGGGCAGCCGCGTGAGGGTGAGGTGTTGGACCTGCGGTTTGCAGGGCGTGATTTGAGGGGCGCAGGAGGAGGGATAAGGGGACAAGGTGTTAGACCGGACGGTTTGGAGGTGGGCGCGGCACAACCTGAGGTGGGCAGAGGGGGGACCCAGCCACGTGCGCGTAGCCACATGCCATATGCACCTCTACGACGTTGGCGTCCTGGTCATCCGGTACGACAATCACGCCCTCCAGGACCCGGAGATCGATCTGGGTCGGCACATCGGGTCGGCCTGTACGGCAAACGGCACGTGCAAGAGCGAGCGGACGATGGGGAAGCGTCAGGTAGGCAACATGGTCCGCTTGGCACGCCGCCCGCCACCGACGACGAGACGGCAAGTAAGCCTCGGCGACTCACACCACGGAGACTGCTGCCCTCGATCCCGCCGCAATGCGTCCCCATTAAGAAGAGCACGACCCCGTCCGCCCTGTTGAGCGCCTACGGCTCTGCAGCTTGGATTCCTACCTGAGCCTTGAGACCGCCTCAGACTCTACACGAGCGCAATACACAACTGGGCCCAGCGTGGCCTCCCTAGCCCAGCTGAGGCCGCCGAAACACAACTGCCGTACCTGTGATGACGGTGCGGTTGATTGCCTGGATCATGCCGGGCCGCATGTACGACGGCTCGGCGGTTATGTTGGCGTCCACCAGTACGAAAAGCTCCGGGAGTGAGAGCGCATTGTTGAGCCTGCTCAGGCGTAGGGTGAACACGACATTAAAGAGAAGCGTTTTGTATGGCCCAAACAACTGACACCCCCGTGCCCCGTGCCCTCCTCCATGCCCTCAGCCCGACCGAGTACAGCAGACAAACTACGGTACGTGGGAGCCGGCCGTTACGTCGTTGCGTGATTGCATAAAGCCGCGACACCACGGGCCAAAGCAGCAGCTCGCCCTTACCTGACCAGGCTACGAGAGAGCTGCTCGCCGTTGGTGGCCACCGAAGCGATGCAGGGCAGCGACAGGGTGGGCAGGGAGCTGTGGCAAGGGCGTTGGGGCGGGGGGTGGGCGGCAGCGGGCATCATGGAACCTGGAACGACAGCACGAGTGTAAAGTCCGTACGCCCCGCCCTCGTCTTCCTCGCCCCAGAGAGGGCCCGCGCAGTCTGCTGAGGTCCTGCATTGTCAGACTGACTGCGATGATGATGGTCCTGCATCGTCCCGCATCGTCACGATGATGACTAATGCCGCATTGGATCGCCCCCTGCCCCTTCACGCTACAGCGACCCAGCCGCCCCAGAGTCACACGCCAGACCATAGGCCACACACGCCGTCAACCGGCGGCCCCCTTCCCCTCCCGTTCCCTGTCCCACACAGATACCGCAACCCAAGCGTCCGGCATCGCAGGGTCGGATGCTGCCAACATGAGCAACATCCCGCTTCTTCTCGATACCGGTTTTACACCCACCCTTTCAAGAGGTATAACCCCTGCACAAAGTCCACGCCCCTTCCTTTTCAAGTGCCAACTCACGCGTCCGGCATTGCGGGATCGGTTGCCGCCAGCATGGCGGGGAGGCGGGTGGCGTTTGTGGCGTGGGGGCCGCACCGGAGCGTGACGTTGGATGCGGAGAGGCCGGGAGCCGCCAGGCGGCGGACGCGGATGGCGAAGGAAAAGACCTACAGGCAACACAGGGGCAGGAGCGGAAGCATGCGGGTTGCTTTGTTGCTGGAGAGTGTGGGAGCGCGAGGGAGACGGGGGCGCTGGGCATGGGCCCAATGACACTTGGACCCGCCCAATCTCCAGCCAGTGCCAAGACGGGCTTGTCCCCTTCTGGACACGGTTCAGGCCAGCCGTCCCCTCGAGGATTCGCCAGGGCCCTTTCCAAACCATGCCGCCGCCAGGCGCGCCCCTCCTCACGGTGCCCATAGAAACGGTCATGGCCTTCAGTCCAAACCAGTATCTCCACTCTCCAAGGCGAGCCTTGGGCCCTCCCGTTCTCAGCCCCCACTCACCCATCCATCCGCTCCAAAGCGCTCTCCCCTCAGCGACCGCCCTAAGCTGCCGGCCCCAGACCCCTGGTGAGGGTACTATACGGCAGTCGTACAGCCCAGGTACGGCAGCCACCTCCTCACCTCGTAGTCAAAGTCGGGCATGCCAGCGCACACGGTGCTCCGCAGCACGCCCAGCAGCCCGCAGCCCACGTTGACCGCCACGTTAGTCAGCACCAACCGCCCGCCGGCAACGGTACCGTTGCCCCAGCCGCCACTGCCTGCGCTTCCGCTTCCGCTGCTGTTGCTGCTGCTGTTTGCCGAAGAGTCACCAGGCGGCTGCACGGCAAAGGCCGCCAAGCGGGCCGCTAGCAGCTGGGCGGGGGCCGTGATGGGCGTGCCACCCCCGCTGCCGCCCTCGCCCTCTCCCTCTGGGGGCACCAGCGGCCCCAGACCCAGGTTAGACAGCTCCAGGACCGAACCTGTGGGGAGGGAGCGCGGGAGAGGGCGAATGGTGGCGAACGGGGGGCAACGTGAAGGGGTGCGTCGGGCTGCCAAGCCGGAGCGCCGTGCGGTGGAGGTGTTTTTAGTTCATGGGTGCACCCGGCTGGGGCACGCGGATTCCCTTCGCAAGACCGCAAGACCCTGAGTGCGTCTGCAGCTCAAGCCGCTCCTGGCGGTCCCGCACCCTCCGCCCTGCCACCCCAACGGTGCCCCACTGTAGTAGCAAGCTGCAGACCCTGAGCACTCCAGGGGCATTTCTCACGGCCTCCACGGCCTCATGATGCCGCGCGCCCACCCTTCCGCACAAGCCCCACCCCTAGTCCCCTCCCACCCCCCCACGCTGGTCTCCTGCCTCCGCAGCTCGTGCCAGGCCATGCCTGGTCCTGCAGGCTCCGCTCTTCCATCCCGTCCCCACCCCAACGGTTGTTGCAGCCCTGTTGCTGTCACGTGTGTGTGTGTGTGTGTGTGTGTGTGTGTGCGTGTGTGCGTGTGTGTGTGTGTGTGTGTATGCGTGCTGGCACCCTGGGCGTTTGGTGGCGTGGCTGGGCACCCGACCGGGCCGAGCTGCAGGCTGTGGCAGGCGGCCCCCAGCCCTCAACCGGCCAGTCCCCAAGCTCAAGCGAATTGCGACGGGTTGTATCTGTAGTTGCACGGGGCTCGTTCCAGAGATAAGCCGAGGTTCCCGGAGCAGGTCCCGGCAAGCCGCGGGCCGGGCGAGAGCGCCCCCCGCCGCGTGTGGGTTCCGCTCAGGGGTGTGACGGAGTGACCCCTCTCGACAACTCCGTCCTGCCTACCGTTGGCAAGCTTGAACAAGCCCGATGCAGCTGGAGGCGATAGCCACTGGCCGGGCCTCCCGCCCCGCAGGCTCCGAGTGAGACCATCCGCCAACTCAAGCGAGCTCGACGCGTCAAGTATCACGCTGCTGTTCAAGGTAACTGCCAGAGAGGAGCCTAGGAGCGAGGCCAAGGACAGGTGGTCTGCCTGCTCCGCGCTTGCGCAGCCCAAAGCCGCGAGCAGCAGGAGCAAGCGAGCTGCTGATAAGATGTTTTGTTGCATGCTTCGTCATCTTCGTATGGCCATGGTATGCAGTGGCGCCTTGGGTTGCGCATGTCGCGGCTTAAGTGCACGCGCTGTATATAGCAAGACGAGCAGCTGTAATACCTCCAAGTATGTTGTATTGAACGCAACGGTGGGGCTTCCCCAGCTTTCGTGAACCGAACTTTTGCAGTAAAGCGTTTCAGTAGGCCCCGTGCGCACCGTAACACGGGCATGGACTGTCGAGCAAGAGGGCCTGAAGTTTCGCACCGAGGGGGCGTGCGGGGGTGTTAACAGCCAGGGGTCCCGTCGGGGGTCCCGTCGGGGGTTTCGCGGTGAGTGCACGCGGCCGCACGTGAGTCATCATCGCGCACGCCGGCGAGCCGCGTTTACCTCTCTCTGACTCCCTACCCGCACTACAGAATTCCCACACGGACACTTCCTGCAATGCAACTCCAGCACAAAGCCGCAAAACCCCACATGGGCCTTGCTCTGCAGTGCCTGTGCACGCAGACTCCATGCGCATGCGCTCCGGCAACCCCACAGACACGACGCCAGAACCCCTCAAGTTGGGCGGCCACGCCCTACGCCCATCAACCAAGCGCTACGCTTCGTTGATGTCTACTACCGGTATCCTCAAGTTGGACCATTGAGAAATGGTAACGCGCCACGCCGCCAGCATGATTATACTACGGTATGCGGGGAATCCCATGCGCCACCCCCCTCCCCCCTCTCTCCTCCCCTCCGCCCGGATTCGGAGGCCGCCTTTCCCGCAAGGCCCGCCGGGTCCTCCTGAGCCGCACCAAGGCCCGCGAGTACGGCCCCTGCCTCGTGCGCCCCGTGGACCGTAGACGCAGGCGCCACCGCAGGGCACTGCCTTCAGCCAGCCACAAGCGGCCAGCGGCTGTGCACCCCCGCAGCCCCACCGCGCATTACGGTATGCACGGCCTTGTCGGGCGCAGCCAACCGCGGGAGACCGGCGTCGCTGGAAGCGGCGGGTCCCGCCCGATTTATGATGCCGCGATTCCGCTCGCCACGCAGGAGCCTGGATCCTGGAGTCTGGATCCTGGATCCTGCTCAGGCCAAGGCCCTCGTGGCGACCGCATCTGGCCCCGCCGCCGCAGCAGCACCTCAGCCCAGCTCCTGCTCGCACAGGGACAGCCGCCGCCGCCCGCGCAGGACGGCCATCCGCCGGGCTTGTTGCGCCGGGCCCTGCGCCTGCGCCTGCGCCCCGCCTGCTGAGGGGATCGCCTGCACCTGCAAAGCTGCCGCCTCCGTCTGAGGCCGTGGTATCCCCACCGCCGTGTGTCCCAGCCCTAGCGAGACCACGCCGAGCCCTCCTCCCGCTGCTTGGCTCCAAGATCGTGACCGCTTCAGCAACCCCGCCGCCCCGGAGCCCCTCCCAGAAGCCAGTGAGCCGCCGCCGCTTAACCCTCCACGCCCAGAGAAGCCCGCCGCCGGCTCCTGCGCCTCGTCCTCCTCAGCGTCCTCCTCGTCTTCCGATGAGGGCTCGCTGTCGCTGCCCCCACACGTATCCCCTCGGTCCACCCACGCCCCCGGCTGGGCTGCGTAGCGGCCTGTGCCGGCGGTGTGTTGGGCCGCAGTTTGTGGGAGCCCGGGGCGGAGAGCGGGCTCCTTGTAGGATTGCAGAGCCCTGAAAGGATGGATGGGGAGTGAGATATGAGTGCAGGAAGGGAGACTCTTGACGCATTGGAATGGGGGGAAGGTGGCCTTCTGAAGGTCCGCACGGCCCAGACCGGTGGGTCCACCCCAGACCTCACACGCTGCACGAGGCTCGCGTTTCATGCTCCCCCCCCCCTCACCACCCAGCCCGCCCGGGACCGGCCTTGGCCGTCCCGCCAAGCTGACTCACATGGCCGTCTGAACCCACGCCTCCGCCTCCTCAGGATCGTGACCCCTCACGCCGCAGCCAGCAGCGAGCAGGCCGCCCACACGCTGCATGGCAGGCGCATCGCCTTGCAGGGCGGTCTGCGCACCGGGGAACGTCAAGTCAGCCTTGACGGCCCGTTACGGCGTACTGCTGTCTCTCAAGCGGATTGGCCTCACCTGCAGGTCCTCAAGCAGCCAGCGCGCCTCACAATTGGCGACGACTCGCGCGAGCGGCGTGCCGCGCCTACGAGTCCCAGGTTGACACAACTTATTGGCGCAGGTTCGAACTTCATTAAGCCAGTCCGTGCGCAAGCCGGCTCACCCGGCTTTGTGCTCTCGCAGTGAAGTGCTGCGCCGCGGTCGCCGGAGCAGCAATCCTAGGATACCATACGCAGTTGCTCCGGTAGCTGCTAAAAGCACCAGGAGGGCACGGTAGGCCGTGTGGCAGGCGTCGATTGAGGGCATGCTTCCAGAATCGCGACTTCGGTAAGGACCGCCCCTCACCGTCCCATGGATGCTCGTGAGCCCGTTGAATGAATAAAGAAGGCAGCTATGCACAACGGCTATGCATTGGGCGGTCATGCACATGCACTCCTGCACGGCCCAACCGTGCGCCCCCCTCGCTCGAGTGGCACGCTTCAGACCCCTGGAGACCCCTCGCCCTTCCCCCGCCCCTTCAAACCCGGTCCAGACCGTGCCCTCATGCTCACCATTGCACTCATGCTCTGCACCTCTCTTCTCTGTCAACTGGCGACGGCGGGCGAGGAGGGGCAATGAGGGGGATTAGAGAGAACGTCGTGGCAGCACGCCGCATCGTCAAGGTGAAGCAGCCGCGCACGAGACGGGCATAGTAACACCATGAGCTGCGAAGGGGACCCTCGAGAGGGTTGAAAGTTGTCAAAGTGCAGCCTTCATAATAATAATAATAATAATAATAATAATAATAATAATAATAATAGGCTACGCCGGGTGAGACCCGAGTTTCCTCGGGGGGGCCCTGGCGTGTGTTAAGGGGACGGCCCTGTGGGCCATCACCGAGGGAAGGCACAGCTTTACCCCTAACCCTAACCCCCCAGTCGTCTGTACGTCTGAATGATGGGCCTCAGTGCCCGTACAGCCTGCCAGTGTAGTTCCTTGCAGCAGGCTTTGGCGGCCTCTGTGGTGGCCCCTAGCTCAACCGAGGGGTTTTAGGTGGCTGGGTATGGTGCCGGTGTGGCCCAGCGTGACTGTGGTGGCCCGTGAGTAATGGACCGTCCAGCCAGCCTCTCGGAGCGCGGCCGCTAAGGCTTGATGTTGCTCCGTCTTGGCTGTTTCTTTCGTTGCGTGGCTAAGGTCCCCACAGTAGCCAACCTCCATGACGTAGATAGGGTGTGCTGACTTGTTTTGGGGCCCGTGTTTGCTTCCACCCTTCCAGTCCTGTAATGAGGGGATGAAGAGGATGTCCGGTCGCATTCTCTCCAACGTTCCATTCGGTAGTTGTGGCGCTAGCCAGTTAGGGAGTCTCTTGCCCGAGCAGTATGTTGGGAGGTCTTCGCTTGTACCTGCGTCCATGGTCATGTATCCTCCTCCGTTGGCTCCACTTTGGAGGCACGCGGCAATCCGTTTTACGGCTGCGTCGTGTCGCAGGATGTATTGACCTTTCATGTACTCGTGCTGGCAGCCGCTGAGGATGTGGCCGCTGGTGCCCTCTAGGCGTTGTCCGCCGGGGCCCACGCAGTACGGGCACATGCCATCGGCGCCGCCGTGTTTGTAACGGGCCGCTAGCTTGGGGCAGCATAGCTGTCCCCATCGTGCGTGTAACACTTGCTTTTGCACCCATGGGTCCTGGGAGCCCTGGTTGAGGACCAGGTTGCTGGTTCGCATGCACAGGGGTGGCAGTACGTGGTGTCGTTGGTGTATCCGCCGTTGCAGCCCGTCAGGTATCGGCTGAGGCCCCGGCTCAGGTCTGGGGCGTATTCAGTACCGGCCCCCTGCCTTATCCCCAGCCACCAAATAAGGCCGTGCGGGTGGTTGTTCGTCGGGTCGACGACGGTTGTCACGTTCCCAGGGACCGTTTCGCCCCTAGCTGCGGCTGTGGCGCCAGCGTCTGCCATATCGTTGCCATGTAGGCCTGTGTGCGAGACGACCTTGAGCAGCGTAACGGGGATGCCCAGCATTGCGAGTTCGTGCAAGCCTTCTACGATCGCGGCCACCATTTCCCGCGACTTGGAGATATGCAGTTTCTGTGGCTCCCTTATATACTTGTATATGAGATCTAGCGAGGCTTGCGAGTCCGTGGCTAGAGTTAGGCTGTTACGCGTTTTGCCGACCAGCACCACCGCTGCGCGTATCGCGGACAGCTCTGCTCTCGTGATAGTATTGGTGTACCCAGACCCGTTGGGGTCGATAAGCAGCGTCTGTTCCGGCGTCCAGACGCACGGCTCCAGTTGCGGTGCGCTCGCTGTGCTCCATTTGCACCGTGCATCGGCTACCGTCGGTCCAGACTACGCTTTCTGGCCCATCTTGGAGCGGGAGCTGTCCTGGGAAGCTGGATTGCGCCCAGCGGCCATGCGGTGAGGGCGGCGAGGGCCCTGCGTTTAGCTGGCTCTGGCCGGGTGGTCTCCGTGTTAGTGATTTAGCTTGTCTGGCTGCCTCGCGTGGGAGCTCTGTCGGTTGGCCCCCACCCGGCGCGGTCCCGCGGCTGCGCAGTGGTCCGCGCGGCACGTCCTGTGCCCCCAGCGCGTTGAGCTGCATTCTGAGGCGCCCCCATTGCCCTGTTTTGTTCAGGTCTAGTACCGCTTCCGGCTGCCTACAAGCAGGATGTGTAGCCCTGCGCAGGCTCCCTTGGCAGCAGCTTCCATCCCAACCCCTTGGGTGAGTCCCTGGGTTTCTCCCTTGAGCCTCCCTACGGGGTAGACTAGTGGGTCCGTCACGTATTTTGTGTATGGGCCTGATTTGCTCCATGGTAGTATCAGGAGGGTTGCTGTGAGGTGACCCTCCGTGCTTTTCTGGGCTCTGACGCTGGCGAGTGCCCATGCCATGGCTTTTGCGCTCTCGGCGGGGTTGTGTGGTGGGTGTGCCACGGACAGGCCTGTCATGGTCGCACTGTACGCGTCTGTGTTGGCTCCAAAGAAGGTGTCCTCGGGCCTGAAGCTGTAGTAGGCCGTGGCCAGGGGGCTGCAGTTCAGGGGCGATGCGAAGCGGTCTGCAACCCCCCCAGGTAGTTGCAGGCCATGGAGTGTGCCGAAGAGCGCGTTGCTCAGGCTGGTGCCCAGCGTGCATTGACTGACCGGTGGCGTTTTCGCCATTTTCCCCCCTGGCGTTTCTGCCTTGTAGTGTAGGAGGAGTCGCGCCACGTCTTCAGCGAAGGCGTCCACGGCTGCTTGGCCTACGAGCTGTGGTCCAGGCCTGGTGCTTTGGTTATACTGGCGGTGGAGCCAGGCCAGGCGCTCCGTGGTGAGTGTGCCAATGAGGCCTCCGTTGGGGTTGTTCACGAAGGCAGTGTCGCACTGATTTAGCGCCATACTGCCCCGAGCCCGTCGGCCCACTTGGACCAGGAACTTCTTTGGGGGTTCTATGTCCGAGTATGGGTCACACGGTGTTCGGCGTATCACCGTGTTCGACAAGATCAGCCGGGCTCTGGCAGTGGCATCTGCGCCCGGGGCCTCCCATCTCCCTTGCTTTTGCGCGTCGTTTAGGTTTGCATCCCGTCCGGGTGCTGCGTGGGGGTTAGCTTCGTAGGCGGCGAGCGCTGAGGCCCAGTTGGGGCAGCTTTGTAGTTGGTGCTCAGGGACCCACATCTCTCTCCAGGTTACGTGCCTCATGTACGGGTCCGTGACGTTTTGTTCGTACTCCTCCTGCAGGGTGACTTCTCCCGCAGGGCCACGCTCCTTGCGGATGAAGTGCACGCGCTCCGGGAGGATTTTCATTGCGCGGTGCATGGCGATAGCACCAACAGATATGGTCATGGGCGCCCACCTAATCAGGTATTGGCGCTGTGTTGTCGGTTCTCCCCTAGCGTGGGCTGCCTTGCTGGCGTTCCGCCCGACAACCAGTGGCTCCAGGCGTGGTCCCGCAAGCACTGCTTCCACGTCGTTGTCTCTGTCGTGGAGTGCGTACAGGATCTGACACGCTGCCGCGACCGCGTTACCTTTTGCAGGTGGGGCCAGGTTCCGCAGGATCTGGTCTTTGGCGATGCGCCATCGTGCCCATCCTCGCCGCACCCATTCCTTACTGGCTGCGTGGAGGCGCTTGAGGCTAAATGCGGGCTCAAGAACGCATTCTTCCGGTAGGGGTTCGGGTGGTGGTTCTTCGTCAATTCCCTCTCTTTCCGGGGGGGCTGTGTCAATGGGGCCTGTGTAGGCTCGGGGCCATCGCCTGCGTGGCGGTGGGGGTTTGCCGCCCAGTGCAGGGGCGCTTGTTTTGCAGTCGCGCATGAGGGCCTGGTACCGCTGGTACTCCGGGGCGTCTGGCCCGAGTGTATTCGTTTCTGCCTCGTCCTCGCGGACCCCCGCAGGTGTCGTCCGCGTCTCCTGGTCTCGGCGGCGTTTTGCCTGCGCGGCTGTGGTGGGTTGGGTGTTCATTGGGTCCCCGTGCCATCCTTCGGCGTCCTGCGCGTCTGCCGGGGGCATTGCGTGGTCCGCTGCCTGTCCCTCGTCTGGGGCGTCCGCCTGTCTGGCTTCCCCAATGCGTCGCCGCTTCGGCTGTTGTTCTTGTGCTTCCTCTGCGCGTGCAGGGGCATTCTGCTGTGGGTCTGGCGCCACACCCTGGGCGGCGGCGTCGCCATCTTCACCTCCCTCGGCTGCAGGTGCGTCTGGCGCGGTTCCTCTTTGCGTCGGTGGCTGGCGGGGCTCTCGCACTCCAGATGGGAAGGCACGTGGGTCGAGCAGGCCCATCAGGGGTGCCAGGGGAGGCACGCGTCTTAAGTCTAGTGGGAGTGGCTTGTGGTCTTTCCACGTGGCTGGGTCGTGTGCGTGTGGGCGTGGGCTGCATGCGGCGCTCACCGCAAGGGTGAACCGGTTTAGGGCGATCTTTTGTTTGTTCCCCACAACTGCTCCCGGCGTGCTGAGGGGGAGTCTCTTGAGCTCGTCGCTTCCAATAATGTGTTGCTTCGTTGTTTTGTCCAGCAGGTCATATGGGCTGAGGCCAAGCTCTACCAGGGGCAAGAGGAGCTCCGGCAGCAGCGTGTCGTTACCGCCTTGCCGGTGGGTCGGGGCCAGCGTTGCTGCTGCTTTCAGTAGTGGGTGTAGTGCGGGCGTGTAGGCGTTACCCCTGTCCATGAGGGTTAGGCCACACTCGCGCGCCAGGCTGATTGCCTTGAGCGTGCTATAGTACTGGAAGTCCGCCCCTAACCTGTGTGCCGGTGCGGTGCTTGCTCTTTGCGCTTGCAGCTCGACCATGGCCCGTGTCACCTCCCCCAGGCGTCCCGGGTCATTGAGCGCGAGGACAAGTTCCTTGGCGCTGGTTCGTGCGTACGTGGAGAGCAGGGAGCCCAACCCAAGGCCGCACTCGTCGGTGGGTAGTAGAACCGCGCGGGTGGGGAAGCTTCGGCTGAGTCCCATGGCCTGCTTTGAACTCTTGGCTATGAGTAGGTCGAGGGTTTTGATATCGGCAGGTTTGTACGGCATGATGGCGCAGCTGTACTCAATAACCGTTTTCACGCAGGTGCGGAGCATGCGGAGCTTCTGCTGTGGGCTTGCCATCGAGCTTTCGATGCAGGCGATCTTCTCTTTCACCTTCTTCGTTACCGCATCGACGTGTGCCCCCCAGTTGAGGGTGAGCGTGAGTTGCACTCCTAGGTAGCGGTAGGGCTCCGTTGGTTTAAAGTAGGGGACTGCAGAGCCCCCTATCTTCACTTGGTTTTCTAGCGCGCAGCGGAGTGTCCTCTCGCAGCATGGACCGTTGGGACCCGGTCCAGCCATGCCCTTCGGTGGATGATGCCGGATGCCGCGCACTTTTTGTGGTTGACTGAGAGGCCCGCCCACGCTGAGTATGCTTCTATTTTTGCTGCCTGAACCCAGGTCTGCAACCGAGCCGGTGAAGGCGGCCAGGTCGTCGGCGTACGCTGCCGCGCTGAGGTTGTACCGTTGGTTGGCGTCTGCCGTTAGGCACCCATAGTGGTATCCTCGCCCTCCTACGTGGAGCCAGCGCAGCAGGGGCTCGATGAAGACCAGAAACAGGACTGGTGATAGCGTATCTCCGTGGATGGTGCCTCTCTCCAGGTCTATGGGGGCCGTGGTGCCGTGCTCCGTGTGTATGCGTGTGCGGGCTTGGCTGTATAGGTCCCGAACTACCTCGGCTAGGTCAATTGGCAGGCCCAGGTCGTACATGACCTGGTATAAGCGGTCATGGTCCACCGTGTTGAACGCTGCGCTGAAGTCGACGTAGAGGACATAGAGGTCGCGGCATGTGCAGCCGGCATCCTCGAGGGCCCGCACTACGTTTTGGAGCTGCCGGGAGGTGTTGCATTATTTTCGAAACCCTTCTTGTGCGGCGGATATCAGCTGCAGCGAGTCTGCTGCGCCGCCAATGCTAGTGGTTATGAGGCTGGTGTACAGTTTGTACAGCGAATATATCTCTGTATCCTTTACTGGCGGACCTGCGTCGCATGCGTCGTATGCTTAGCTTGCGACGTTGCCCGCGCTTGTCCAACTGCGTTCGCTAGGAATTGAACCCGTGACCTTATGCTGGAGGAGCGGACTCCAAAATTTTCACCACGGATGCCCCAACTCTGTTGCTTAATTTTCAATTGGAAATCGGTGCTGGCCGACCACAAGCGCGGGGGCCTCGCGAGCACTCGCGCGCTACTCGCGAGCTACTCTCTCAGCGTCTCGAGCGACAACTTCTCCGTTCCGAAGCGGACTGCGTGCCAGCGGACTGCGGTCGTCAGCGGCCTGGCGCGTAAATTTACGACGTGTCGTTAATTTACGACGCAACCGGTGTTGGGGGGGTTTATTGGCTAGGGCAATCGGTCGCTTGTTCTTGAGTAGCGTAGGGTCCCCGTCCTTTGGCAGCGGCACTGTGGTGGACTCGGTCCAGGCCTTGGGCGTTTTGGCTTGAACGTACATGACTATAAATAGGTTGTGTATGGTGCACTGCAGGTCTGCTGGTAGGCACTGCAGCAGCTCGTTTGGTATGCCGTCTGGCCCAGGGGCTTTTGATCTGGCGAGGTGCTGTACACATGTGTTAAAAGCGGCTTTATCTGCCATGGCTCCCAGCAGCGAGTGCTGGGTGGGGTCTGCGGCACTTGTGAGGGTAAAGCGGTCTGTGGCGTTTGCCCTTTCAAAGGGGTACCCCCGCTCGGTGTCGCTGGGTAAGAAGGCCCCAGTGCGCCTTCGGCCATTGACCGGTTGTGCCATGCGCCAGAAGTACTCTCTGACTGCTTCCAAGATGTCTGGGGGAGCTGTGCACATGTGTGTTCCGTCCGGGTGCTGAACAGCTGGGAGGCCCCGTTCCAGTTCCTCGTTGGCCGCGTTGAAGATTTTCTTGTGGGCTCTGCTGGGTCGTGTTGCAAGTTCGGCTTGGGCTTGTTTCCTGGCTTTGGCTTGTCTTTCGCTTATGTCTTTTGAGGCCTTTTCCTTGAGTTCCTTGTTGGCGGCTTTGAGTTCTGTGCGGAGCTCCGCCACCTGTTTGGTTGGGGCACCTTGGTACCCTTCAGCCTTCAGTGCACTGGCTGCGGCGGGGACACACGGTGAGGACAGGTCGGGACAGGGGTAAGAACAGGGGTGCCAGGCAAGCGAGTGCGCAAGGGCACGGCCCGGGGAACCAGTCGCCTGCTGCCCAGGGCATGGCAACAATTGACGCATGCAGTAGGAAGCGAGTAGGAGAGCACGCCCGCGTGTTACCGTGAAAGCCTCGGACTCGCCATGGCCAGGCGTCAGCCTGCGTCAGCTCTCCGCGACGGCTCGCAAGGTATCCCGTCCAACCCACACAGGGACAGGGGTGGCGAGCAGGGGGCGACGAGCGGCCGTCCCGCTCAGAACCTGAATTACAGCATAAGCTACCGAACCTTACACATACTTACCATGTAGCAGTGTCGGGGGCGAGGTGGGCGCGGGGGAGAGGATGTGAATCGTGTCAAAGTTCCGAGCGATATACGCCAGACGGGTGCCCGCCAACTGGCCGGCAGTCTTTAACGCTCGTAAAAACTGATGCGCTCTGAAGCGCTGGCCCACAGGCGCTTGGTCGCTCTAACGGCCTCCACCTCCTGGGAGCGAAGTCAGGAGCGACCTAACTGTCGCGCTGCGGCGTCGCGAAGTCCTTGTCTTGCAAAGCACCTCATGGTGTCGCGTAAGAAGGACAGCATGATCAACGACACGGGGTGCCGTCCGGTCGCTCCCGCGGCGGGCTCAGGTCACTCCTTCGTTACGATCCCGCCCCCAATCCGGAGGAGCATCGGCCAGATAATCCCCCGCGCAGCCAACAGACGTTAAGTAGACCACATCCCAGACTTGTGTGTCCGGGGGTTTGCGCGTTTGACGCACACAGCTGCCTTCGCACGGCTGGCGTACTCCAGACTTCGCCAAGGTCGCCGTGCCGCTTAGACCTGGCCAACGCGAGGTGGGCGGGGGAGTGAGGAGCTCGCAAGTTGCTCAAGGCAGCTTGACGGATCTCGGGGCGCAGGGTGAGCCGAACGCCGAAAGCCGGCCCACATGTCGCATGAACTCGAACGCCCCGGCCCCCCGGCCCTTGTTCCCGAAACCAACAGGACGACTTCCAGCAGTGCTCGCTGAGACTTTCTACCATGTCGCCAAGGATCACAGCCGTCCTGGTCGTCGCGGCCCTGACGGTCGCCATAACGATCCCGGGTGAGCGCTTACTAGTTGGCAACGCGCGTGTTCGCCTTTGTGTGACGGCCTCGTGACCGGGGCCAGAGCCAAGGCCTGAACAGGTCAGCGGGATGAGAGTTGGTATTTCGGGGTACACCAACCGCTCCGGAGCAGGCGGCCCGAAACCCGGCAAGGGCCTTAGGCCCTAAGGGCCGCACACCGCCCGCCGACCGAGTGTAACCGCGGTGCTTGTGAGTTCGTTTTTCATTTCCTAAACCCGCCGACCCCGCCCCCCACCTGCCCACAACCCCGCCCTGCAGCCGTGTATGCCCAGCCCAAGCCCCTCAAGGTGGGCTAGCTCACCGAGACCGCGAGCCGTGCACGTGCTTTTTGCCTGCCGCACCGCACCTTTGCTTCCAACCTCGCTAGCAAGCGGTCATCCATGCATCCGGTGCCCCTTTGCTCCTCAGATCGGCGTGTGCCTGGGAGCCTACAACGAGAGCCTGCCTCTGGACGATGACACCGCACGTCAGTCCATTTCAATGATCAACGGCATCACATGGGCGGCCATGGACCGGGGTAAGAGTTGATCCAGATTAAAGAAGACTGTCGGCTTCCAGGTCCACAACGATATCCTAGCTGGCTGGACGGAGCTTATCCTAGCTTTGGTAGGCTGTCAGGTCCGCTTGGCCTGGCGGCCCGTCCCCACGCACCCCTGCGAGCTGCACCCACGCCTGCCTTGCCCACTGGAGAGTCAAGACTCCTTGACCAGCTTCGAAGCCTCGAGGTTGAGAGAACACGAGAGGCCAGCTGAAGAACGAAGCTGCACCCGCTTCCGCTGCCTGGCGTGCCCCCTGCTCTCCGCTGCCTGTTCCCAGCACTCCCAGCATGCCCAGCATTCCCAGCACTTGAAGCAGCATCAGCTCCAATCGCCTGGCGTGCTCCCCCTGCTGACTGCCTGATCTACCCCTCATAACTGCCATGGCTTCCCACTTGCTACCCTTAATGATGCGCACGCAGGCTACAAGATTGAGCTGGTTACGTCCACTATCGGCTGCTTCGCCGAGACCATCGACGCAGGACTCGAGAAGCTCGTCAAGGAGGACGGGGTACGTGCGTACGGAGGGTCTGTGCCGTACGTACGGGATTTCTGTTGGTACACGGCAAGGGGTTGTCGAGGCGTACAGAGAGTTGTAGCCCTTCCCCTACACGGCAGGCAAGGGAGTTCATGACGCCCTTACCGTACACTTGTCGTACATGTCGTGCGTGCGCAGGTCAAGGCAATCGTCGGCAGCTTTTGCTCGGGGTGAGTCATGCGGGCATGGTGGGGCCTGGCCAGGCAGCCGCGGCGAATCCGTGTCACCGCGCACAGCAGGCTCTTCCTCAACCGCCATCGCTCTCTGTATCCGCAGCGTTCTCATCGGCGCTGCGCCCACCATTGCCAAGCTCAAGGTCCCTGTGATCACTGCGACTTCCGGCGCGCTCAACGTGTCATGTGAGTGGGCAGACGTGCGTGTTCCCTGCCCTGGGTACCGGTAGGGGGGCTGGGAGGCTGAGGGCGGCAATGACAGAATGCGTTGGGGGCCTCGTGGGAGGGTGGGAAGGTATTGTCCGGACGGGACTCGAGTGGAAGCCCCGCGTGTGCGTGTGCACGTGCCGTGGGAACCATGTGCTTGCTCTTACCCCTCTCACACGCCCCGCCGGTCCCAACCCCCGTGCCCCGTTTGTGTGCAGACGCCGGCGAGTACGTTTGGCGCACGGTCAACGGCCCTGTGAGTAGCATAGGGTTACGACGAGAACAGCTTGGCCAACAGCCTCAATGTTACGGCGCGTGTTAGGCGATGAGGGCGGGGCACGCGCCTCGCCAACCCACATCACCCCCGTTTACCCCCACCCCACCCCACCCCGCCCCACCGCCCACGCAGCGCGGCGCCGAGGATCTGATCATGAAAGCTCTGGCCCCCGTGTACAAGAAGATTGCGTTCCTGTACGACAGTGAGTGAGATGCGCCCAACCCGCCTCATGTGCGCGCCGTCGCTGGGCGGCATCCCAACCACGTACTGAATTACGGTATCTGCGCACCCGAATTTGCACGAGTTGGGACGCACGCACTGTGCATGACCGCGGTGTCAATTGGCCCATACTGGTGACCCGTGGGACTGCAGACTCCCTCATCGGGAAGGACCATTACGCCCTGGGTCTGGACGCTTACACCAAGGCCGGCGGCACCTCTACCTATGCCAAGATGGTGAGGACGAGCGGGGATGGGTCCCAAGGACGGACGGGAGGAAGGTCAAAGGTCAAAGGAGTCAGGGGATCTGCCCCCCCGGGTGAGAGCGCTCCGCTAGGGCCACCCCCTCTGTCACGTCAATCCACTCCGCCGAAGAGCTTCGAACGCTGGTGCCTGCGTGCTCTGCCACACCTGGGTGATATGCTGCAGCTTCCAGCACGCTCGTCTCGTTGTGCAGGGTTCATTATCCCCTTTCGGTCATGTCACCCCCAGTTCCCCTGGCAAACCATCACGACTGACGAGCTGGCCGCTCTGGTCGACGAGGTACGGTTCGCGTACATGTACGGCAGCTTGATGAGGCTTGTACGGCTTGATCCCTTTCGTCAATGGCCCGGACACCGTTGGCGCCGCTCGCCCATGACCTCCATGTCGTTCACGCCGTCACGCCGTTTGTCATGTGCGTGTTTGTTGCAGGCCCTCGCCACCAAGCCCGATGCGATCTGGTTCACAGCCACCGGCGGGCTCGACCCCCTCCTTCAGGCAAGGCGGGGCTTACTTGAGTGATGGGCTTCACGGCAGCCGTGCTACGCGTGAAGCAAGTGCAGGAGTAGCGGGGTGCTGTGGATTAGGAGTGGGCTGGACGGGGGATGGCGGATGGGTCATCGGGGAACGCACCCGCGACCCGCCCTTGGGAGAACAGCTCTCCCGCGCTCTGCCATGCAGGAGACTTTCATCCGGAAGGCCAGGGCTGCGGACCCCGAGTTCCCCGTCATCATGATGAACGGTGCGTGCAAGGCATGCCTGAAACGAACGGACTTGCTACCTGACTGGAAAGAGTGTGCCTAGAGGGGCGGGGCGGTGATGTTAGCTAGGATGCGCGGACTCAAGGGCGAGGCCCGCGGGTACCGGTAGGCTTCTGCTGGGTAGGCATTGCGCAGACGCCCCTGGCCCACCCGCCGGCAATGCAACGGGTTCTGCAACATATCAACGAGCTCTGCTGGGCGTACCGGCAGTTTCCGCATGAGCGCCCTTCGACTTGATGTGTGGACCCGCCAGGTTGGAGCTCTGACGCTCAGGCCACGTTTGCCGTTACCGGCGCCGACGGAAAGATTACCTTCCCTATGCTTGGTAAGCCAGGGTCAAAGGCAAGGAACAACTAGCACGCGGCCAAGAGGAGGGAGCGAGAGGAGGAGTGTCCGAAACATGCGAATCATGCACGCATTCATCCATCACTATGCCCCCCTCGTCAGAGGGCATCCTCAGCACGAGCGCGGATCTGGAGCTGACGACCAAGGTAAGGCGGGGACTCACCAGAGCAAGCGCGGTCCGAGTAAGCGCCATCACCCGGCATATATGCTGGACCTCGGATCCCCGCTTGCTATTTGACGGGATGGTTTCCAATGTTGTCGTACAGGCGTACCTGAAGTACAAGACCATGTTTGGCCTCGACTATATGGACGTCAAGTACGACGCCAGCTACCAGAGTAAGCATGAGTCATGCCATGCTGGTCATGAATCGGAGATCCAGGGCCATACTTGCGCGCGGGTGGCTGAGCTGAGTGGCTGGGCTCTTGACACCGATTGGCCTACTACCGGTAACCGTGTCCCTCCTCCCATCTGCACTCCCTACCTTGATCGTAACTCCCACCTCTCGCCTCAACCCTGCCCCGGACAGCCACCTTCTACACCGCCGCCACGGCCGTCATTCGTGCCGCTCAGGCTGCTGGGCACAAGGCCACACCGACTCAGCTCAACCGGGTGGGCACTACAGGGGGGGGCAGGATCTTCCGTGCCCGTGGGTTTCGTTCCAACCCCCCTGGGTAACCAAGTGCATCCAGAGGCTGTGCCTCTGCGCTCGGCGGTTGTCGTGAAGGGTTAAGGGGCGGGAGACCACTTGCAGTACACAAGTTGAGTGGGGTAGGGACGGGCCGCAGCCCGAGCCACCTCCCGTCGGCGCAGCCCGAGCCACCTCCTGTCGGCGCAGCCCGAGCCACCTCCTGTCGGCGCAGCCCGAGCCACCTCCTGTCGGCGCAGCCCGAGCCACCTCCCGTCGGCGCAGCCCGAGCCACCTCCCGTCGGCGCAGCCCGAGCCACCTCCCGTCGGCGCAGCCCGAGCCACCTCCCGTCGGCGCAGCCCGAGCCACCTCCCGTCGGCGCTCGTACAAGCGTAGCTCCCTGCGCCTACCTTGCTGCCCGTCGACGGCTTCTCAGCACCTGGCTCTCAGCACGCCCACACCTGATACAGCGGTCACAGTTTACTCACTTGATGCTTGCCTTTCCTGACGGCCCTACCCTCCCGCGCAGGCGCTTGGCGCCAAGGGTTTCACGTTTGAGGCGTACACGGGCACCAAGAGCAAGTTCGACATGTACGGCGACATCGTGAGCTCCGACTATGTGAGTCAACTTGTACGACAGTACGACGCAGCGGTAGAGAGCAAGTACAGGGACAATGCCCGTTGCTGTGTGCCGTGCCCTGCTGTACGCCTCCCTCCACTGTTCTCCCGCTCACCGCAAACATGTCATGTTGCGTTGTCACCCGTCACTCAAACATCATCCCTTTCACCCGACCCTCCCGCCCCAGATTGTGGTCGCCTTCAATGCCACCAAGAACGACTACGATGCTTGGGTCGCCCCCTGAGCAGCCTGATACGCCTGCACAATGCGGCAGCAGAACGGGGCTCCCTGCCCGGGCAATGAAGCAAGGGATGGTAGGCGTGTCTTCATCCCGGGACCCGGATGGGGAGAGCCTAAAGGGTTGTTGCGCGGGCCCCTCAGCTAGATTGCCCCCTCAGATAGATTCAAGGAGATGCCCTGTGGTGTTTTGGTTAGAGGGGTCAACAAAGCAAATCGGGAACATGGGCCAAGCTGACAAGCCGGCATTCATCTGCTGGGGTACTACGCTCAGCCTTCATGCTGTGCACATTCTTCAAAGACGGGCCATGACCATTGCTGAAGCTTTGTTGATGTGTGAACAAGACTATCGCTCAGGTACTCTGGCATGCTGATGCGTTCCGTGTGCAGTCCTCGGTACCTGGGAGATACGGAGGGTACAACCATGTTGCTCTACCGGTAGTTCATCGATGAACTGCCGCCCGTCCCGCACGCAAGTTGGCCGATCCTCTTGCAACGGCGCCTGCCCACCGCCAGCCGTACGGCTCACAACCGACTGCATCCAGCGGCAGAATGCGAACCACGCCCTACGCGTTCCATAGTGATAACAAAGCGACCTTCTCATCCTTGACTTGTTCAAGCCCAACGCCTTGCCTTGAGCAAGACACAGCTGCCCGTCCTTCGCCACACCGGGCCCTGCCTCCACCAACGCCGCACCCGACCCTGCCTCCACCACTCCTAGCGGGCGCCGCCGCCAGCGTCGCCGTCAACCTAGCCTTGCAGGCCTCGACACAAGGACAGCAACACTCTGAAACGGGGCATGTGCGGTACACGCAGCAAGCCAAAACCGGGCCAAGGTAGGTGCCCAAGCAACGATGGATGGTAAGCCGTTGGGGATTGCAGATCCCGTTCTGGCCCCAGGCTACCGTAACTTAGGAGCGCCAGGGCTTGCCGAGAGCATTTCGGCTCTAGCAACTGTGGTGTGCCAACTGGCACGCGCACGTGGCACCGTCCTTTCTGCCTACACGGCAAGAAGCATAACGGTATGAAATGACACTTGAAGAACCGCGGCTGGAAAGCCGAGTCGGCGTACCTCACCGCCTCCACCACCCCCGACAGTAGAGATATCACGACCAACGCAACCGCTGACATGAGGCACCTATGGGGCCGGGTTGAGCCCCTCATGTCAGGAAATACGCCTATAAGTAAAGGGTATGGTAGAAATAGTGCTGGAAAGCCTCCTACGGTGTGACCACATCCGTAATTAGTATCCACCACAGCCGCGTTCAGACGCATTTGCTTGATTAAAAGGGGTCAAGATACGAGCGCGACCAGCCCGTGTACAAACTCCTCACACGAGCCCCCGCCTTCCAGCCCCCTCCCCACACAATCACAGGCTGCAGTGCCCCGCCCTGCCCCGCCCGAGGCAGCCGTCCCACACCGCCGTCGCAAGCCAGGCACTAAATGACACGAGCGAGGCAATCCCACATCAACACTTACGGTAGTAGCCCCGAGTACCCGCTTCCCCACACAAAACACCGCCCTCGGCCAGTGCCACCGTGTCACCAGGCACTCCTGGGCGGTTGCTCGTCCAACCGAAACCGTTACTAATTGCTAGTCGTTAAGCTTATTGCTCGTCCAGTTCTCCGGCCTGCATGAGCGCATGTGCCTCCACGTCCTCCTCCCGGCTGCGGCCCATTCGCACCATGGGCGATGTCGCGGGCGAGGGCCTGCCAAACCCACCAAAGTTGCCACTGCCGCCGCCGACGGCAGGGCCCGCCAGGGCCCGAAGAGAGCCCCACGGCGCCGCGACCCCGAGGCTGCCCCGGGGTGAGGGGGCCATACCCGTGGTAGAGCCCGCCTGCGAGCCAGGTGCGGGGCCCACGCCCGCGCCTGTGCCTCCCAGGCCCCCGCCGGGGAGTGAGTACCTGCGGGTGGGGGGGTCACAGGGTGGTCGGGAACGTGGTGTGGGCAAGCTGAATGCTGCATTCCCGACGTGTGACAGGGTGGAGCTGCCCGGGACTGGGGAGCGAGCTTGGCGCCCGCGGCCCGAAACCGTTTCACGCAGGTCAGCCAACACGCCATCGTAGCGGCGTGTCCCTAGGCAAGGGCCGGCGCCCCAGCGCTTCTCGCTCCACCCGCCCCATGCCACAACCCTAGCAACTCAGTAGCCCGCGCCTCCACCCCTCCCAACCGCTATTGTCGTGTTCGCACCCAGCGACTCACCTCAGCTGCGGCGGGTTCGCAGCCAGGGCCGCCGGCCAAAGCCTGCCGCTGGCGCGCGGGCTTCCGGCGTTGCTCTCGAGCGCCAGGCCCAACCTAAACTCCGATGCGTCGCCCTCTCCTTCCAGGCAGTCGCCCGAGATTATGGAACCGGATGTACCGCTGATGCGGCAAAACGGCGCCGGCGGCACCACGTGATCGGGCGACTTGAGCGACTGTACGACACCGCCGCCGTACGCCGCGGTCGGCGACTGTACGACGGGCAGCGGTTGGCTGTTGGCCCCGGGTGACGGCATTGCGTTGGGTCCGCTGTAGCTGCGGTGGCGGAGGGCTTCTTTCAGCCACGACGCGACCTGGGACAGTGGGGGGCGGGGCGTGAGCAAGCGACGGGGCTTGAGTCAGTCCTTGCTGCGGCAGTCGCACTCCTGCACTTTCGCGCGTTAGTCTTGCGATCAATGAGCCAGCGGAAACACATGCGTTACGCAGCGCAACACGTCTGCACCGATGCAACCCGATGCCCTCGCCCCTGCACCCCTGCCCTCCCGGCGCCCCTCACCTCCGTCACAGCCCGGTCCTGCTTGGCCTGGCTAATCCGCTTCATGACGAAGGCGGGGCTGCGTCGGTCCGGGGACAGCAGGGCCTCCGCCCGCGCCACCACCTCCGCCTCCGCCAGGGCCTCCACCGACACAGGCGGCCGCGCGCCCGCCGCCTCCAAGGCCTGCGGTGCGTACGGCAGGAGTTGAAAGGTTCACGGGTGTTGCTGTGTTTGAACGGCGCGCTTCACACGGGTGTAGCAACTGCTTGTTGATGGCGGATGTGAGAGGTGAAGGCAAAGCATGTGAGCAGTCAAGAAGTTTCGTACCGCACCTGGAGGGCCTCGGCGGGCGGCGGCGGCGGCGGCAGCGGCGACCCCGGCGACGCCGCCAGCACGGGCGACATGAGGCCGTTGTACGGCGTCCTGTACGGATACTCGCCGTACATCGTGAAGTCTGACTCAGCGTCCGGGCTGTGGTCGCCGTCCGCAGGCAGCTCCGCCACGTCGGCGGCTCCGTGGCGGCCACCGCCGCCGCCGCTGCCGCCGCCGCCGGCGTCGGTGCTTCCGGGCATGCGAAGGAGCGCTAGGCGGCGGCGGGAGGGGGGCTTTGCGGTGCGCAGCGGAACCACCTGAGGTGGGATCTGCGAGGAAGACGAGGAGCCGCGAGCGCTGCGGGGCAGGGAAAAGACAACGAAAAATGGTTGAGGGAAGGGCGGGCAGGAGAGCTGCAAGCCAGAGCTCTCTGTTTCCACACATCCCGTTTCCCCCTGCCATGCACACACGCGCGGACCCCTACAGTAGCTTCTCAGCAGCCCCGTTCCTCAAGCCACAAGGGGACTCACGTGCCAGGCGGGGACTTGGGCGAGTTGGGAACTTGCCCCGAGCTCGCACCCCGAACGTCGCCGAGGGAGCTCTGCGTGCGCCGGGGAGCCGCCCGGAACAGCCGCCGCGTGGCAACCGCCGCCGTCGCCATCGCTGAGGCTGCGGCATTTGCAGTCCCAGAGGTGGCGGTAGCAGCGGCGGCGGCGGAGGAGGGGGTTGCTGCGGCGGGGATGGCGGGTGGCGAGGCGGGGGCGCCGCCGGCCTCAGCCCTGGCCGTGGCGAGGGCGGCGGCGGCGGCTGACGTGGCGGCCTGACGGGCCTTGTACGACACAAGCGCGGCGTCGGCGGCCTGGCCGAGCAAGCCGCCCAGCCCACCGCTGCCGCCGCTGCCCTCCCTCTGCCTGTCCTTCTCCTTCTCCCTCTCCTTGTCGCGCCGTCCGCCCGTGCCGTTTGAGTCCTGGCGTGTCAGCCCTCGGGATGGCGCCGCGGCAGCCCCACCGTCCCACATGACAGATGCGACCCGCTCGAACAGGCCGCTGCCGCCACTGGCGGCGCCGCCGCCACCGCCGCCGAGCAGGAACGTCGCGGCGCGGCGGACGGGCCGCCGGCGTGGCGCCGCCGGCTTGGCGTCGCCAGCGGCGCTGACGTTGGCCGAGCTCTGGCCGCTGCCGGCGCCGCCAGCGGCCCCGTTCAGTGAGCTCCCGGCCGTACTCTGTCGTACAGGCGCCGGGTCGTACGACGATGGCTCGATCATGATGTGACCGTCGACCGGCAGGATCTTCATGGAAGATGAACGGCTCCGCGCCACCCGTGAGCTCAGGGGCGCCGTCGCCGCCATTGCGTTCATCAGGGCCGCCCGTGCGACTGAGTCCGCATTAGTCAGGCCAGACGCCGCCGCCGCGGCGGCGGCGGCGGTGGGAGTTGAAGGGCCGGAGGTCTGGAGGTGGGACATATCGCCGTTGGAGGTGGTTTTCGCCATGCGGCTCAGCGGCGTACGGCCCTGTACGGACGTACGGTAGATGGGCAGGGCGCTGGGGCTGGTGGGGCCGCCGGCGCCGTGACTAATGCTGGCGGCGGCGGGTACGACAGTGGCCCCGGCGAATCTCGCACTCATGACGCACTCGTGCGACATGCTGCGCCGCACCGGCCGCCGCCGGCCGGTTGTCGGGCTCAACATCATTGCCGGCGCTTCGATACCATCCATAGCGGCGGCGCCGTCCTCCGAAGTGCCATCATTGCTCCTAGCAACAGCTGACGCGGCAGACGAGGCGAGCGCCAGTCGACTGCCGGCCCTGCCGCCAGAACCGAAGAGCCGGCTGGGCGCGCCGGCGGCGGCGCCAGGGCTGTGCGGGCTGCCGCTGCCCGCCGGGGAAAAGGGAGACATCGGCGCCGCCGCCAGGCCTGCCGTAGCCCCCACGATGTTTGACGGCGCTGTCAGGCTGGACGAGCACCACACGTTGTGTGAGGGACCTGGCGCGACTGCGCCGGCAGCCGTGTTGGCTGTACGGCCGCCGCCCATGGAAATCTGCGGCGTGACTGATGGAGACCATGCGGGGGAGGCGGCGCCCGCCAAAGGGCCACCGGCGACGCTATGCCGTGGGGTCGGGCCCCCGGTGGCGGCGCCGCCACCCGAGCAAGCGCCCGACGGAGGCGACAGTGGGGCGCTGGGGACGACGTTGGGGAAGGGGTTGGAACCTGGATTCAAGAGATGAGCCCGGAGCGCCGCGATCTGCGCCGACATGACCCCCATGGCGCCGCTGGATCTGTCCTCATTAGTCACGCCGCCGTCGGCCGCGCCGTCGGCAGTTGAAGAGGCGCGGTGGCGCGAGAGCGTGGCCAGGGTGACGGACCTGGCGGCGACGCCAGCACCAGGGGACGATCCAGCGGCGCAAGTCGAGCCGCCGCCGCCGCCGCCAGCGCTACCGCCGCCGCTGCAGCTGGCGGCGTCGGCAGCCGTGGCCCCAACGTCGGCGTCACGCTTTGACCCGAGGCGCCGGATCACGTTTGTCAGGGAGAAACCGCGAGGCGGCGGCCGGCGGCGCTGCGGGGCAACGGCGGCGGCGGCGGCCGTGCTGCCATGGTCGCTGCCTGCGCGGCCGTTCTCCTCGCCGCCGCCACCACTAGTTGATTTCGTCACGGCTTGCTGCCCTGATGATTGCGAGAGGAAGGGCGGCGGCGCCGCCGCCTGTGTCGAGCCCGTCGGCACGTGGCTCAGAGGCGCCGTCGCGCACCGCCAGGGCTGTGCCGCCGCCTCAACGCCGCCACTCCCCGTCGCCTCCAGCTGACTAGCGCTCGACGCGCCGCCAGCTGCCGCAGCGACCCCGAAGGCGTTGGCAGGCACCAGGCGCAGCGATCCCAGAAGGTCAGACCCAAACAGGTCATCCCCGCCGCCGCCGCCGCCGCCGCCGCCGCCGCCGCATGCGTTTTCGCCGCTGTCGGCGCCACCAGCCTCCTGCCCCGTCTCCACAAGGGTTGGTAGCGCCGTGCTGGGGCGCTGGCCCGCCCGGGCCGTTCGCGGCGTCGAGACGGGGCTGGACCAGGTCTTGGACGCACCGGCGGCGGCGGCGGCGGCGACGTTGCTGCCATCCGTCACGATGCACTCGCTGCTGGTGGTGACGTCAGACATGAAGATTCCGAAGCCGTTGCCGATGACGTCACCGCCGCCGCCTGTGGCGGCGGCAGCCGCCGCCGTGGCAAACGGTGACGAGCCCTCGCTGTGGACCTCCGGAGACTTTCGCGCGCCGTCGCCGCTGCCGCCGCCGCTGGCGCTGCGGTGGCTGAGCTGCGCCGAGACGTCAACACGGGACCAGCTGGCGGCGCCGCCGCCGCTTGACGTCGCCGCCAGGCCCGTCAGCACGCTCAACGGCGCCGATGACGCCTCCGCCTCCTCCGCCGCTCCGGGTGTGCGCCGCCGTGGGGTGGCAGGCGCCGCCAGGGTGCCCCCCAGGGCCTGGCAGCCGCCGCCGCCGCCGCTGCCGCCGCCGCCGCCGCCGCCGAAGCCGCCGGCGTCAGGGCTGATGGCAGAACTGCCGCTGGCGGGAGACTGACCGCCGGAGGCCGCTCGGCCCGCCGTCCGGAGGCGTTGGAGCAAGCGAGGTCGGGCCGTTCCGGGCCCCTCTGACGCAGCATCCTCACTGGGAGCGCCTGTTGTCGCCGCCGCCACGCCCTGGAGATCGCGCTCCAGCTGACTCAGCCAGACCTTGTCGTACGATCGCGACAGCGACCCGTTGTCGGACATGAACGGCAGCGCCAGCGATGCCGCACGCCAGGATCTCTGCCGATCCAGATCCGCCGCCATCTCGGCAGCGGGCGGCAGCGAGATGAGGCCGGCGGCGAGAGACACGATCCACCGTACTTGAGCCTCCAAGATTTGGGTCCCCAGTTCCGTGTCCGCATTCACCTGCAAAGTTCAGGCGCGACAATCAATAAGCGCGACACGTAGCTTCACCCTAACCATGTCTGGCCTGTTCTACTGAATAAATGTCGTTGTTGTTACACGGACAAGGGCATCAGCCGTGAACTCCCATACGGGCCGTGGGCCAAAGGGACGCGTGTCCAGTGAGGCGCAAACGGGTCTAGTGTTGGGGAACTTGCTACCCCTATGTATGGGAGCCGCAATTGCCATCACCCCTGGCCATCACCGTCCCCGAGTGCTGGCCGACGTTACTTCGCTTGCAATGCCATTCGCGAGGCCGCGGGTGCCCATCCCTCGAGTGCCGACCCCTTAGACCCGTCACGACTGGACTCACCGCTGCAGAAATACCCCCAGTCCCGACCGCTCACCTCGTGTCCCACAAAGACCAGTCCTGGGGCCGCCGGGTGGGCAACGCCTCGGTACAGGAGGAGCCGCCCGCGCTCGCCCGCCGGTACGGCAGATCCGCTCATCGTTGCAGCCGGATCTGCCGTACAGCTGTGCGGGTCGAGCAGCGCCTGCCGTATGGCTGGATCCAGGAAGGGCATAACGCCCGGGTCGGCGGCGCTACGCGCCGTCAGCACGACACCGCCAGAAGGCGCCACGGCAGTCAGCGGCAGCGCCGCCGCCACCGCCGCCACCGCTGCCGAGCCCACCGGTAGCGGCAGCGGCGGCGCAACGGGGCCTTCCGCCAGCTCCGCCGCCGCCGCCGCCAGGAGCGTCCCAAGTGACGGCGCCAGCGCCTGCTTCGCCGCTACCCCGGCTCCTGCCGCCACCACCGCCGGCGGCGCCGTCAGCTTCGCCATGCCTCCGTCGCCGCCGCCGCCAGCCCCGCTGGCCTCGCCGCCGCCGCTGCCGCCGAGCTTGCCCTTTACGTAAGCCCAAAAGCGTCGCTTGGTGGGCGCTAGCAACGCTCGACCGACCGCTGACGGCGCCGCCAGGCTGGGGTGCGGCCGCAGCGCCGCCGCCAGCGCGCGCCGCCGCGCCTCCTCCAGAAGGGCGCCGCCAGAGATCACGGAGGTGGCGGCGGCGGCGGCAGTGACTGAGGCAGTTGGCTCCGCCATCCCCTGCACAGCGGTCGGGACGTCTTAGGCCATTGCTCCAGCACACGCCCACGCAAATTCAGTAGCAGCGTGTGAGGCCGGGCCGGGGGCCTTATGCTAGCCAGAAGAGCCAGCCCGCGACCGGCCAAGTCCTGCTCCGCACGCCCGCCGTCCCACAGCCCCGCGCGCACCTCGGTTCCCGGCGGCGGCGTTAGTAATAGCCGTACGCCCCTGCCGTCGTTCAGCAGGGCCACAGCAGCGGCTGCGTCCACGGCGTCAGAGCCTGTGGCAGGAGTGGGGGTGGGCGTTGGCGTGGGCCGGGAGGGCAGGAGCATGTGGGGACACGTCAGGGCAATTGGCCCCGCAGACGCCGCGTTCACCCAATCCAAGTGACTCGGCCCCCCCCACACACAGCTGCACAGAACCCCAGTGCTGGTATCAGCAGCCGCCCACGAATGGTGAAAGGCTAAGGACACTGAACGACCCACCGTCACCGACGACCACCACGGGCCTGCCACGCAGGGCGCTGGAGGAAGGGGTGCAGGCTGTCGCGGCCGTACGGCAGCCGGAGCCCGCGGCAGAGGTTGTCGCAGCCTGGGTTGATCGCAGGGGGGGAGGGTGCGGGAAAGGGTGGTTAGCACTGCGTGTCCGTGCCGGCGGAGCGAGCCTTGAAATGCCACAACGGCCACACAAGCCAAGGAAGCACACACTGTGGGCATTCAGCGTGAGAACACCCCCAGATGAGCGCCTTGAGGCCGACGGGGCCGCACCGTGCCGGAACGACCCCGCCCACTCCCACCCCTGGCCGGTTTCAACGTCAACGGTGCCTTAGGCCTAACCTGGATGATCGGGTCTGCGCGCGCGACAACCACGAGGTCGAAGAGAGCCTGCGTCACACGGCCTGCAGCAGACTGGAGCGTCGCGTGCCATGCGGCTCGGTGGTCATCGCTGGTGCGCTGCAGGGCCAGAAGCTGAGTCCCAACTTCGGGGCAATCCTGGTTATCATCCTGCAACAATTGGAACAGTGCCCTAGGTAAGGACGTTGGCCGTTCGGCCGCGCCGAACCGAGTGTCTTTTGCGCGTGTGGCCAGAACCCCCTGCATACCTGCTGCTCGTTCTCTTCGTGATGCTGGCGAGGAATTGGTAGCACTGCGCACATACAGGGCGCGTAAGAAGCCGAAGGTGAGGCTGGCTCTCGCCGCTGCTCGGCTGCGGAACTCAGCCTTACCTCCCACTGCGTCTACGTCGGCAGATTCCGCAATTGATGCGCCGGCTCCGCTCTGATGCAGGGCGGCAACAACACGCCATGCCAGGCGGCTTTCGCGAGCCGGCCTGCCGCCGCTCGCGATGACTAGCGCTCGAACTTTGGGCACGTCCATCATAGATACATTGTGTGCGCTACTTGTCCCGCCCGTCGGGGCCATGACCGGTTCGACGGCTTGTAACGCCCCCCGTCGCGGCTGCTGCTGCAACGTTGCTCAAAGGGAAGCACCAACTCCGCTAAGGTTGAAGGGTGTGTGCCTACGGCGGTCGCCGCGGGGTCATCCGGACAAAACTGGAGGCGGTATACGGCCTGTCCAGCCTGTCCTGATGCCGAGCCGTTCAGGCTTGTAGCGTCGTAGCGGTTTTGTCGGCCTGTCAAACGCTCAGAGCTGAGCTGAGCGTGCATCATCGTAGCGTGCCTGGCGGCAGCATGAGCTGAGCACGCAAGCGTCTGACGCGTGGGCTGACCACAACCTCACATCGTCCAGTCTGTCAGCCCGAGCCTTGACGCAGTTCTCGCCCCCGTGGCCCCGTGCGCCTGACGTATGCAGCCGAGTCCTCTGCACGGAAGCGCCATCTACTTCTCTCGCCACTGCAAGAGCTGGGCCCCATGCGGAGCGGCACCGTAACCCCTGCCCGACCTTGGCCTGAGTCTACCACAGAAATTGTCATGCGAAACCCACGACTGAGACGCCCACACGGCAGGCGCTGGACCTCTTCGTTCAGCCGAAGCTTTCGCAATTCCCCGCCTTCCTCAGTTCCACGCCACACAGCCGGTCCGCACTCCGCACGTCCCCCAACACACCACAGCCCCGCCTTCACGAGTCCCCCTCCCCAGAGTCCGACCCGTACCCGCCAAGGAGCCCAGCAAGCCCCGCCCCACCCCCGCCCTCGCCCCCGCCCCCATCGTCCCCATCCCCGCCTTTCCCCCCCTTCACCTCGGCCGCGACCTCCGCCTTTGCGCGCTTGGCCGGCGGCTCCCCCTCCTTAGCGCCGGGCGCAAGCCCTCGCCCGCTCTCGGCCGCGCCGCTGCCGCCTGCCCCACTCTTTCCAGATGCAGGGCCGGCCCCGGCTCCCGCCCCAGCTGCGGCCCCAGCCTGAGGGAGCCAAGGGACCGAGGATTGGAAAAGTGGAGAGCGTGATTGTGGTTGTTAGTAGTGGGGAGCGGGTCGAGTGGCAACATGTGTGTGCGTGTGTGCGAGGATGGAGGCATATCAATCGACTGGGTGATGCAGGCAGCCGACTTCGGTTTCATGGTGGCCATCCCATGGGGACTGTTAGCAGGTCTACTAGCTTGGGGCATGGGCACGCCGCTGGCAGGGGTTGACCCCCTACACCCTTCTAACCCATCGACCTCTACCTGGGTAGCCTTGGCTGTCTCGAGCTGTTTGCGCAAGCATGCCAGGTGCTAGGTGCAGGCGTGGTAGGCGAGGGGTTTGCAGGCAGGCCACCGTACGGTGCTGACTAACGTGCGCCGAGTGAGCGCATCCCTTCAACAAAATGCCGCCCCACTAGCTTGTGGAAGCATGTGCAGGAAGCCTGGGAAGGGAGTAACAGGCCCGTTGGCGCGTGCCCGTTCCCTACCTTGGGTTTGACCTTGACCACAGCGCGAAGGGGCGGCGGCTTGGGCGCCGCGGCCAGCGCTGCCGGCATCCGGGGGTCGGCCTGGGGATAGGAGGGCACGTGGGGTCCACTCTCGATGGGGCCCCGTTGCGGGAAGGCATGGTCAGCACGTTGCCGGTTCCTCTGAGCTGAGCTCTGGACTGGTGTGTACCCGAGACGGACTTCGCGTGGTAGAACAACTCCCTTCTGACGTACAAGGGCCTCGGCGGTCTCGGGCCAAGCCACAACCGGGCCACACACCCGGCGCCAGAGTGCGGCCTACCTTGGGCTTGGGCGCAGGGGCCTCCGCCGACGGCCCCGCCTCCGGCTCGGCCGAGCGCTCGCGCACCGCCTGCGTCGCTCGGGTGGGCACGGGAGCGATGTGATGGTTGAGCATTACTAATTGCTGGAGCCAACGAACGCCATAATCTGGATGGGCATGAGGTGCATAAGGGCAACGGGGGGAGGCGCCAGGCGCTCTCAGCCCACCCAAGCAACCACCCAACCGCCCAACCAACCAACTGCCTGCCCCCCCTCACCGCCTTGAAAGCCTCCAGCTCTGCCCGCTCCATCGCGCTCCAGGCCCGCTCTCGCTCCGCCTCCGCCTCCGCCACAACGTCCAGGAACTGCAGCTCCTCGGCGTCCAGGGGCCGGTTCTTGCCGATCTGAGCAGGGTGGGAAAGGCAACGAAGGATTGCAAGTCATTACCCTTAGGGGGCCTTTCGTGCCCACTGCGGAGGACGCGTTGGAGGAAGGAGCAACGCATTGCTGGTCGTCAGCGCCGAGGGGGCCCCCCTCGCTGCTTGCGGAGTCGCGGGGAGGAGAGGTGACGTCTCCCGAGCTTCCAGCACCCAGGGATGCTGCTCCTGCCTCGTGATGCCTTCCCAGGGCGCCGACAGCCCTGCCCACCTTCATCAGCTTCCACTTCTCCTCGTGCTCGGCGTCCTTGGCTGCCTGCGCCGGGGCAGGGTGTGGTTGAGCCACGGGACGAGGGGCAGGCGGCTGGGCGGGCCTTGCGAGGTGGTGGGCCCATGGGGCCGACAGAGGCGCGCGCAGGGGAGCTCCTGCAGGATTCGTGCAGGCCATCCCCACTCCCCTGAAAAGTAACATTCCCCAGACCTCAAGCGTGTCACACGTGTCACCCTCCAACACACACAGAGAGGCAGGCAGCCTGGTGCCATCACCCTGAGGAGTACCAGGATGCCTCGTGCCGCCCCAACACCCTGAGGAGTATCAGGATGCCTCGTGCTCTTCACACATGAATCCCCATATCACAACCACCACAACCATATACCACATACCACATACAAGCCTTCACACGAGCAGCCCTCAACACACAAGAGACCATCACACTTCCAGATCTCACCTTGCGCTCCCGCAGGATCTCGGCCAGGGGTTTGTCCGCCGCCACCGCGCCGTCATCGGCCGTCACCCCCCGGGTGGCCCGCAGGGTATCGAGCTGCGGTCGAGGGAGCGGGGGAGAAGAGGGAGGCGGTGGCGCGCGGGAAAGCAGGGCACAAGGTACTGAGGTGAGACGCAGACGCAGGAGACAAGGACGGCGGAGGCAATACCCTTTTCCCCATCCCCTCGCTGCAGCTCTTGCCCTCGCTCCCAGGGCCATACCTCGGTCTCGGAGATGAACCGCCGCGCGCCGAGAGCCTCCAGCACCGCCTCAGAGGTTAGCGTGCCAGCTTCTTCAGCCGCCTTCTTGGCTGCGTTGTGACACACCGTGGGTTAAGTTAAGCCGCGTACAAAGTAGTCACGCAAGCCCGGAAGCTCAGGAGTAAGGAGGGGCACGGCGAGTAGCCCCAGGAAGAATCCTATTGCGCGGTATCAGTGCGTGGCAGGCTTACGAGGGGGCAGGTTGCTTCGTGCGAGGGACTCACCCTCTGTGGGGAACACGGACGTCGCATCACGGCCAAAGACAGCCTCGACCTCAAAGAAGCGCTCTTCCCTGTCAGGGGGGGTCGGGGCGGGTGGTGGTGAGGTCGTAAGGCTTGGAGGCTGGGCACGTAACAGTGGGGGTGGGGGGTGGGGGTGGGGGTGGGGCTTTTCAGCGGGCTCGACGGGAAGCCAGGTCCTCCGTCAGCCGGTCGTCTGTTTCCCAGGTAGCACCGTCACGGTCACGATTCCAGCTGCGTGACTCGTTCATGTCTTGGCGAAGGACCCGAGCCGTGCACGCGCCACACGGCCGCATGCAGTGGCCCTCGTGCCGCAGCCGTCCTGAACCCCCCAGCCCCCCAGCTTACTTGGGCAGCCGCACAAGGTCCACCCGCCGCTCTTCCGTCATTGTGATGGGGCTCTGTAGTTGCTGTAGCTAGGGGCTGATGCTGCTGCCTAGGGCAGCCCAGGGGCGAGGGGGATTCAGCGTGCGGCGTGTCGTCGGCGACGGATTGGAGGCATGCCGTGGTGAATCGGCCCGAACGACAGCAAAAGAATACTGCAAAATGTATGCGGAGGCACGCAGCGGCCGGGGCGCGATGGACCTAGGTGGCATGCGCGGACGCGCGAGAGCTGTCGAATGCCGCGTGTGCTCCTTTGAATTCGCGGTAGCTAAACAGGCAAACGGAGCGGCTCGCCATCGCACCAACAGTGCTGGGAGCACATGGAGTACGGCCTTTTGGTTCTTGCGTGGAGAGCCAGGCCCGAGCACCCCTGCAATACTTGCAACACTATAGGCAGTGTGTGGGCACAACGAACTACAGGACATGCGTTAGCAGCTCCTTACGTGCCTGCGGGTTCACAGGGTCGCTCAAAGAGGCTGAAATGGCCGATGATAGCCTTCTTCCCATTGCCATCCTCATGTGAGCAGTTATCTAGGCGCCCATGTTGCAATGACTGCTAGGGTAGCGGGTCCGCCGGCCGGGCTGGGGCTGATCGCTATTTGTTGCGGCTTTGTGCAGAGACGAGCTCAAGAGCGATGAGCCGCTTCGCCGCCTCAACTCCATCAGCCGACTGGGGCTTATAGCGCAAGCTCTGGGGGAGGAGCGGACGCGGGCGGAGCTCATTCCTTTCCTCAGCGAGAATGTGGACGATGAGGATGAGGTCCTGCTAGCGCAGGCAGAGCAGCTCGGGAACTTCGTGCCCTACGTGGGCGGGCCGCAGTATGCCTACCTGCTGCTGCCGCTGCTGGAGACGCTGTCCACGGTAGAAGAGACCGTGGTCCGCGACAAGGCGGTCGACTCCCTATGCAAAGTGGGCGCGTCCATGCCCGACGCTCACTCCTGCGAGCACTTTGTGCCGATTATCAAGGTAGGGGTGCTCGCATGTGTGCTTCCGAGGTCGGCCCGGTCGCTTACCGCGCCTCTCCGCATTGCAGCGGCTGGGCTCCGGGGAATGGTTCACCTCGCGCGTTTCCGCCTGCGGTCTGTTCGCTACGGCGTACCCGCGGTGCACGCCGATGCTCAAGGCGGAGCTGCGGCAGCTCTACGCGCAGCTCTGCCGCGACGAGACGCCCATGGTGCGTCGGGCGGCCGCCCAAAAGCTGGGCGGGTTCGCCAAGGTCGTCGAGCGCGACTACTGCAGCCGGGAGCTCATGCCACTCTTCACGGACCTGACGCAAGACGGTGAGCGTTGCCGGGAGGGTCGCTGCAGCTGAGAAACGCGGCGATTAAACCGAACGCATGTCCGCAGACCAAGACTCCGTCCGCCTGCTCGCCGTGGAGAGCTGTGGCGCCTTCGCCCAGGCCCTCGGGCAGCAGGATGCCACCAGCATGCTGTTGCCAATCATCCACAAGTTCGCGCAGGTGAGGGGTGCAGATGCGCGCCCTTTGGGGGCCTGGTGCCTCGCCTTGCTGGCCGCCTCGTTTTCGCCTCGCATGTACACATGAGTACCCGGTTTTCGTGTAGGACAAGTCGTGGCGCGTTCGCTACAACGTGGCCCAGCAGCTGGTTCAGCTGTGCGAGGCCCTCGGAGCCGAGGTGACCAGGTGCGTGCCCCTGCTTATACGGTTACACAGGCATCTAAGTTTTCCGAGAGCTGTCGCCGTTTGCGTTGCGGGGTATCTTGGTCGATGTGAAGTGCCACATGTCGGAGGCAGCATGTCGCCTCAAGGTCGGGGCCATATGCCGGGAGCTCTGGCAGAAACCTCAAAGCAAATCTCGCATCCTTGGGGTGCTGGCATTTGCACGGGTTTGTGCCAAGTTCGCGCGATCGGATGCTCAGAGAAGAAAACGCGCTAGGAAGCCACCCGGAGTTCTGCATGTTGTGGAGTCATGGCATGTGTGATGACACGGCGCTTCTGGCCCTGTGCGCAGGATCGAGCTGACGCCGAACTTTGTTCGGCTGCTCCGGGACCCGGAGGCGGAGGTCCGCGTCGCTGCGGCCGGCAAGGTGTCGGCGTTCTCGAAGCTGCTGACGCCTCAGCAGATTGTGACCAGCGTCATCCCCTGCGTGCGGGAGCTCAGCATGGACAGCAGCCAGTACGTCCGCGCGGCGCTGGCTGGCGTGGTCATGGAGATGGCGCCGGTGCTGGGCAAGCAGCTCACCATCGACCACCTGGTCCCCATCTTCCTGACGCTCCTAAAGGACGTGTACCCGGACGTACGGCTCAACGTGATCAGCAAGCTCGACCAGGTGGGAAGGGGCCAAGGAGAGGTGTAAAAGGGTTGCCTCCTGGAAATATGGGGGGACTCGCGGCTCGCCTTTACACCGCCACGCATCGCCAGCATTAATGAGAATGCAGCCCTGCCCAGGTTGCAATGACAGCAGGGTCGGTCTCAAACCTCGCAACCGCTAGGCGACCGGGTGCGGCATCGAGCAGCCTTCTTGGCCTGAAAGCATCCCATGTGTGCCCAACGGGAGGGCGCCTCCACCGCAGGCAGCTGTCTGCTCCGCACAGCGTCAGGATGCAGCTTCCGCCCCTACTGCCCTTTCCTCCCACCCTCAACCCTCTCCGACTACCGCCATCCCGCGCTTCCTACCCATCTTTCCCCGTCCCCTTCTCGCTGCTACCTCAACCTCTGCCCCTTGCTCCCCTGCTCCCCCGCAGGTCAACCAGGTCATTGGCATTGACCTGCTGGCGCAGTCGCTGCTGCCCGCCATCGAGGAGCTGGCGGAGGACAAGCACTGGCGCGTGCGGCTGGCGATCGTGGAGCACATCCCGCTGCTGGCCAGCCAGCTGGGGGCGGACTTCTTCCAGGACAAGCTGGGGCCGCAGTGCATGAAGAGCCTGGAGGACCAGGTCGGTGGGGCGGGCGGTCGGGGCGTGGGGGGAAGAGGAGGACGCGGGGGCAGCGTCGTTGGAGGGCTGCGGTTGGCGGGGTCGAGGCGGGCGGAGTGGTCCAGGGCGCGGAGCGAGAGAGTGGGGCGGGCGGACGCGAGCTGTGCGTTGGGCCGAGAGGACAGGGGCGGGCCAGGGCGGTCCCCGCGACCTCGAGAGTATACACAGCGAATGTGACCGAGCTGGGTCTGGCTGCCAAGGCACACGGCCCATTTGGGCGCAACGGTGCTGTCATAGCCTGATCTTAGCCCACGAGCCTTGCTGCTGACCGCTTCGCAGAGCCCTCGGGTGCCTGCTGGACCCCTCGCCCTCAAACCAGCCCTCCACACCCTCTCCCCCGCGCCCTCCGCCCTGCGCAGGTCGCGTCGATCCGCGAGGCCTCCACGCGCACGCTGGCCAAGGTGGCTCAGGAGTTCGGTCCCGACTGGGCCCGGGACCACCTGGTGCCGCACGTGCTGGGCCTGATCAAGAACCCGCACTACCTGTACCGCATGACGGTCCTGGGCGCCATCTCGTCGCTGGCCACGATCGTGTCGTCGGACGTGCTGTGCAACCACATGATGCCCGTGCTCACCAACGCATCCAAGGACAAGGTGCGGGCGCGCTCTTTGGGGGCCTTCATAAAGCGGCATGTCCGCCAGCAGAGCACCCTCGGGCGTCAACTTCACAAGCAGGGCATACTCGGCGGGGAAATTTTCTCTCGGCTCAATGTGCGCCACGCGGCATTCTTCCCTCATGCCCGCCGGCCTGTCTCGTGTTGATTAGGCGGTCGTGACTGTTTGCGTGTGGGCGCGCCCGGCCCTCAGGTCCCGAACGTCAAGTTCAACGTGGCCAAGATCATGGAGCGCCTGGCGCCGCTGGTGTCGCGCTCCGTGCTGGAGTCGACCATCCGGCCGGTGCTGCTGGAGCTGTGCGAGGACCCGGACATGGACGTGCGCTTCTACGCGCGCCAGGCGCTCTACGCCTGCGACCACGGGCCCCAGCAGTAGGCGTGCCCGCGCCCTAGGGGCGGGCTGACAGGCGTCGGTCGGCTGGCTGAGAGGCGTCGGTCGGCCGCAGGGCTTGCGGAAGACGCGCGCCGTGAAGGGCTGGGCCAGGCCGGGCGCGGCCGAGTTCAAGGCGCGGCGGCTGCTCGGTCGCGGGGCCGGAAGCGGGCGCGGCATGGGCGTCGCCCGACGGGCCCGGGCGTTGTGAGGCAGGAGCCAACGGCGGGGCTTGCGCGGGGGCTGTCCGGCGCGGCGCCCCAGGCAGAGTGGGCCGCAAGGTGGCGCCCGAGGGCGGCCCCTCCAAAAGCGCACACAGCGCTCGTCGCCGGGGCGAGGAGGCCGGCGTGCTGGCTCTTCCTCACCCAGGCGGTCTGGGCAGGCCGTGGGCTCGAGTGCCCCCAGCCCTAGGCTCCGCAGCGGTGGCTGGCGTCGGTAGTCCGCAGTGGTGCTCTTGGCGACCCTTGTGCGTCGGTACCTGTGAACGCGCTGAGGGTGCGCTGATGCAGGGGTCCGCGCACAGCCACGCCGCTCGGCCGAGGCTGCCTCGCTGCGCCGGAGGTGCCCGGTGCTCGGATGGGCCAGCACGGGGCGCAGTCGGCCCAGGATGGGCTTGGGGGCTTCCTCGGTCGGCGGTGGGGCAACGCCGGGGGCGCTGCGAGGATGCGGATAGGGGAAGCAAGGGATGCAGAAGCGGTCGAAGGGGTGTCGAGAGGTTGGCATGATGCCGCAGCCGGCGCCGCCCGGGTCGCTTGTTCTCGCCCATGCGGGCTTGACGGGCAGCCCTGCGCGAGCGTGTTGCGGCTATCGGCACGAGTGCGGCAGGAGGAAGCAGCGAGGGACAGATCGATTGGCAGGGGAGTGCCAGCATCGAGGGTTTGAGTACAACTCTGGTTTGGGGGCCACGGGCCTGTATAGATCAAAGGGGCCCGCCGGCTGCCGGTCCGGGGCCAAAAGCCCGGATCGCAACGGGAGCCTGCCTGTTGGGGTTGGGGAGGTACGAACGTTTCGCATGTGTCAATCACGCCAGGTGTAGGGCAGTGCAAAGGACGGTGGTGTTTGTGTTGTCAAGTCTCTGGCGCGTGCGGCGGGCGCGGGGCCGGACTCTCGAGGGTCCGACCCTTGCCCCCCTTTGCTTCAACCAAAGGGCTAGGGCTGGATGTTCCTCTGTCTATCGGCAGTGCTCGGGCTGCCGATGTGCGTGCCTCGCAACAGCAGACAAGCATGTGAGGTGTGGTTGCACGTGTGCCAAGCATTAGCCAGAAGGCGGATCTGAACCCCGTGTTGGCTGGTCAACAGGCGACACGGCAATCGGGGCGCCAACCCCGGAAGAGTTGTGTAAGGCCGTCGACACGTTACCGCTCCCCAGTCCCGTGTCCATACCAGTGCAGGCTAGCACTACGCGCATTCATACTTTGCTGTGAGAAGAGCGTTGTCTCAGGGCAAGGGGGATCTGTGCTCGCAGGGACCGTGCAGCACAGTCGGTGCTGCGAGTCGACTGAGGTCAAGGGGGGCGTCAGGAGGGAGGGCGTGGGCAGCGTAGCAGAAAGGAGTCGCTCGGTAGTCACCCAGCATGTCGTTACCACAGCTCCTCACAAGCGTCGCAGTCACAATGGAGCAGGCTTGGTCAGTGGCGCTCGCGGGGTGCGCGGTCGCCTTCACGCGCCTCGTATACTTTCCGCGAGGCGCCTCGTAGACCCCGCCCTGAAGCCCAGGCGCGAAGCCTGCGCTCCGAAGCCCTGCATATTTGAAGAGCAACTTCTAAGCAACAGATTAGAGCGCACAAAGGGGTCCGCGCTGCACCTAATCGGCGGCCGTAGAGCGCTCTATTTTAGTACAAAGTTACCTTCAGCAGCTGCACTGACATACTTGCCCCACATATACCCTATCACTGGCTGTGGCTGTTCATTACACAACGAAAGAGCCACTGATGCGTTGAAAAGCTTGCTGCACTAACTCACTCAAGAATGACATGCCCCCGGCGATTTACAGCTCTGGCAGTGTACTTGTTGTTAGCTATAGGAGCGCAAGGCCACGCAAGTGACTGGCGCGGCTCGTGCGGCACTGTCCCAACGTCGGCGCAGAAACGGCACCGCTCGCCGACGACAGACACCGCCATCAGCTTCGCCACCACAAGCGGCTCCAACACAGTCGCGTCGCTGTGTCCGGGCATGTCATACACTGTCACCGTAAGCCAGGTTGCTGCTTAGAGGGTGCGGGGTGTCGCGGGAGAGGGCTGCTGAATTGGGGCGTCTGGGGCGCTGGGGTGCCGCGCAGGGGTTCACCACCTATCAGACCTTGCTGACCCGGCGACCAGGCGAACCCACCCCTGGTGCTGAGTGGCAGCGCCGCAGCCCCCATCGACCTGGATCGTGCTGACATCGTGCATTGCGTCGTGCCACCGCAGGTGTCGTACTCATCATTCCGGGAGGCCCTATTGGTAGCTAGCCAGGGCAGCCTGGGGGGCAGCTCCTCGTGGTGAGTAGGGGTACAAACAGGGATTTAGAACAGGAGTGTCAGGCAAGCGAGAAACAGGGGTGCAGGGCAAGCGAGTGCGCGAGGGCATGGCCTGGGAGACCAGTCGCAGGTCGTGAGCAGGGGTGGTGCCACCAGTGGTGAGGGTCCCGAAGGTCCCGATCCAGCATCCGGGACTGGATGGTGTCTCAGATCGAAGTTCCCACACACGGGCTGTCAAGTTGACCCGCCTGGGCGCCCAGGCATGGGCACCGAGGGCCTCGACACTAGACTGACAGCTTCGCTCTGCTGTCTGCGCTACCCCGATGCCCGCAGCCCCAACAGCCGTGTCTTCTCCTCCTTAGCCAAGTCGCACTCCGCCACCCTTACACTCGGGAGCTCGGCCAGCGGATCTGTCGTACTCAAGGTCGTCTCAGCTGCCGCCGAGTCTGACGCCTTCCACCAAAACACCATCACACTCCCCATCGGCGATGCGTCCAGCTGCGGTGCGTTTCGGGGCCGCCCAGCGGGGGCCCGCGTGTGCATGCGGGTTGCAGGGACCCTCCCCAGGACCGCGGGTTGCAGGGACGATTCAAGGAAAGAGGAGCTGCCGAGCTGGCCGTCCCGGCCCTGACGTGCACCTGCCCTACCCGGGTTTTGCCTACCGCAGCATCTGCTGCTGCGGCCTCCCCGTCTCCATCGACCTCCAGTCCCGTCTCCAATCCAAGCCCCAGCACCGGTGGCACTCCCTCCGCCTCTCCATCCCCGTCCCAGCCCTCGCCCTCCACCCCCACCCCCGCCCGCTCCCCGTCGCCTTCGCCCTCGCCTTCGCTTGCTGCCAGTGCCCCCAAGAGCGGCAAGGTAGTTGGCAAATCACACTCGCCTGGATATTGACAGCGCTGAGGGTTGCGCGGCAAGGCACGCAGCCCTTCCAGCCCTCGCCTTTCCGGGGCCCTAACCTGCCCAACTGGCCAACCGCAGCTCCCTTCCCCCCTGTAACGGCCCGGGCGGGATCTGAATTGGCATCCTAGGAGGCTTTTGAGAAGGTAGCAACTCCGTTGTTACACCCCCACGCACCCCCCCAACCCCTCCCCTCCTCCCAGGCCTGCGCCTCCTCCTCCCTGGGGTACGAGTGCTCCCGCCCCCTCCGCCAAGGCGCGATTCTGCATTGGACGGCCGGGGGCTCCGCCCCACCTGCCAATGGTTGCACCGGCTCCTCTGGTGCGTGCGTTGGTGCGCGTGTTGCCACCGTGTTGGACAGATGAACGGTGCGGGCTTGATACCAGCACCAGCGCCAGTAGGCCCGGGCCGTAAAGCCTGGGCCAGAGGGCTCATCGGGGGCAGAGCTCTGCGCAACCGACCACCAAGGGTGGCGCAGGGCGAGTACACCCACCCGACGGCACCGCCGGCCACACCCACGACCCACCCGTGCCCCGCCCGACCCCCTGCCCCTGCCCCTGATCTTGCAGGCGCTACCTCCGTCACCTCAGTCGCCGCCTCCAAGCTGCTGCACCTCGCCCTGGAGTCGCCCCTGCCCGGATACGCCGCGGTGGGGGTGGCGGCGCGGGCGGGGGCCATGGACGGAGCCGCCGCGGTCATCGGCCGCGTGCTGGGCGGCGAGGGCGTCGTGGAGACGTACGAGCTCGACGGGTGAGGGCTGTGCTGGGGGGTCAGATTTCCGTTAGTTCGGTACCGTACTCGGCGGGTTAGGGCTGACTTCCTGAGCCGGAAGTGGAGCTGTATGAGTCAGTACCGTGCGTCTTCGGTTTGAGAAGCCCGAGCACGTTTACAGCTCTCACCTCCGCACATGCCCGCCTAAGCTGCTGCTTCATTCCCTCTCTCCCTTCGTCCCGTGCCAGGTACGACCTGGGTGCAATGGCCAGCCCATGGGCCCTGGCTTCAGGCGTCCTGTCCACGTCATCCGGGGGCACGGTCCTCTGCTTCACGGTCGACATCACCGGCAGCAGCTCTGCACCCGACGCCTCCGCCGCCTCCCCATCGCCTGCCTCCACGTCCTCGCCTTCATCCCCTTCTGCAGCCGCTTCCGGTGTGGTGGTTCCCAGCAACCCTGGCAACTGGAGCGATGGCGGGGATGAGGAAGACGATAACGATGGTGAGGACGGTGAAGACGAGGCGCCTCCCGGTGGCGGCCGGGGTCATCATGACGGCGGCGGCAGGGGCGGCGGCAGAAACCTGCGGCGGCGGCGGTCGCTCATCGCGACGGGCGCTGGCGGCGGCCCCATCCTCAACATTGCTGGTAAGTTGTGCACGTCAGCTGCCAGCAACACACGCTTTGTTTTCTCACTGTCTAGCGCGTCGGAGCTTAGCTGATTAGCGCAGCGCTGGGCCCTCCCAATGCTAATCAGCTTTTGCCCCTCGCCACACGCCCTCAGACCTGCAGCTCGTGTGGGCCGTCCATGACTCACCCGGACTGGAGACGCACGCATTTGCTGGGGCCGTGTGGGTAAACGCGGTCACGGGCGAGAGCGCCGCTGTGGACGGCGATCGACGCATGTATATGCTGGTGAGCTGGCGGTTTGAGGAGCCATGGCTTTGCTTATCGCTAGTCATGCGTTAGGCCTTACCCTTGCCTCGCCCTTTCGCGCCCCACACCACGAGCTCAACCGTGCCCACCCCGCACACTCCCGACCCACCGCATCTTTTCACCCCCTCCCCCCCAGGTTCACGGCATCCTCATGTCCCTCGCCTGGGGCCTGCTGCTGCCCATGGGCGTGCTCACGGCGCGGCACCGCTGGGCGCTGGGGGGGGCCAAGTTCCGGCCGGGTGCCCCCCCCGAGGCCTGCTGCGCCAAGGACGCATGGTTCTACATGCACGTGTCGTGCCAGGTGGGGCTGGGGGAAGGCTGGGAGAGGGGGAGAGAGAGGGAGGAAGGGAGGGCCCATTAGCGACTACCGTAGACCAGGTGCCGTCCAGCCCTGGCCTGTGCGTGTACCGGCTTTACAAGTCAGAGCCCCCACTCAGGACACGGCCCCTCCACATCCACTCGCCCTCTCCACAGTTGCTGGGCCTCGCCACCTTTGTGACTGGCTTCGTGATTGCCGTACTAAAGCTCAAGATCCAGGGAGTCAAGGGCGCAGCGGGCGCACATCGGATCATTGGCTACGCGGTTGCAGGTACGGCGTGCGCGGACAGCAACTTCGAGGCCTTGGGCTCGGGGCCACTGTCTGTACCTGCGCCTGTGACAGGCTGTGACAACTGTCCGCCAAGGTCTGAGCGGGGTCGCAAGTATCCCTGTGTAATGGTGGCCCTGGGCCTCTGGTCCTCTGGCGCCTGTGGTAGTGTGGTTTGGCTGCTTTCGCCCCTAAAACATGCACTCCTGAGCACACATCTGACACGGCCTCCACTCCCCATAACCAAACGGCGCAGGCCTGGCGGGACTCCAGTTCCTGGCTTCCTTCGTACGGCCAGATCCTGGATCCAAGCACCGCCCCGCCTGGAACTTCGTGCACCACAACCTGGGCAGGTGCGGCCCACGGACCACGTCTCCCAGGCGCACGTCTGCCTTATCCAGCCGATCGCTCCCGCCCTTCGCATTGCCGACGCCTCTTGCCCTGACCATTCCATCATCAGGTCCGCGACCCTGTGCTTCTTACCGCGACTACGGCTTTAATCCTTCCTCCACAGGGTCACCACCCTGGCCTCCTGGGCCGCGCTGTATCTGGGGATCTACCTAGGCCACACCACCTACGCCCAGCCCCTGCTGGCCTGGCTCCTGCCCTCCGTCATCACGCTGGGCCTACTCCTCCTCGCCGACATCTGCCTCAGCCTCTACCACACAGCCGTCGTCGCCAGACGCAACGCCTTCTCCGACGTCGAGGCGGCGGCCGTCGGCGACGCTGGCCAGGCGCCGCCGCCGGCCATAGGGATGCCCGCCGCCGCCTACGTGGTTGTGCCGCCGCCGCCTCAGGCCCCTGGGTCATCGGCGGCGGGCGGCGGACCGGCGGGCGCGTGCAAGGACCGAGGGGCGGAGGCGGCGGGGAACATGGGAGGTTCGGGGTACGACTCGATGACGTCATCTTCGTGGGAGGCCTCGCCCGGCGGCTCCGGCCACTACCCAGCGGTAGGGAGGACGGGGCCTTGAGCTAGGGATAAGCAGGGTTCGGGAGCTAGGGATGGGCGAGCTTGGGAGCTAGGCAGGCAGTAGGGTGGGAGGAAGCAAGGCGGGTGAAGTCAGCCCTGGAAGGGGGCCCCGGGCGGCGGGGTGTTTAGCAACAGCCGCTTGCTGAGTTTGTTGCGCCTGCCTTGCATGCGTGCCTGCCACAGGTCCCCACGGCCGCTGATGACACCTCCAAGCCCCAAGCCACGTCACCGCCCGCGGTCACGGGGACGCTCATCGCTATGCCCTCACGAGGCGGCAGCCGGCCGGGTAGCGGCAACAGCGGCAACGGCGGCCGCCACAGCGGAAGCCAGAGCGTACAGATGACTGCACGAGCAGGGCCGGGCGGGCAGTTCATGGCATCAGCTCCGCCCCTAGCCATGGGTGTCCCGGTCGCATTGGGGCAGCCAGCGCCGGCAGCTGTGCCTGCAGCCGTTACGGCGGAACGCCACGCCGGGGCTAGGCCTCCCAGCACCGGCAGCGGGCGGGCTCCGTTGGATAACCGCCGGCCCCCTAGCGGCGGGGATCGGCAAGGTGATGGCGGTGTTGGCAGCGGCGGCGGGGGGCGGTCTTTCAGGCAGAGTGGCTCGGTGGTGCCTATCAGCGGGTAGAGGAGAGTGAACATGCGGCTTAGGGGGTGGCACGGAGTGGGGGAAGCAGAAGTGCACAAATAAAGCGGGTCATGAGAGGGAATCAGGGGCGCGGCGTCGAGTGTGGTTGCACGGGCGGCCTTGTACACATGTAGCCAACGGCAATGGCAACATGCAAGCCATGACACGGCGTTGCAATCCATATCCCAAACAACTGCAGCGATGATACGACACGGAGATATATGTGGGGGATGTGTTGAGTGTAGTATAGGCGTCTGTACCCTAGGCCCCTGTCCCCCCCTGCCCCGCGTCCCACGCCGGCGACGGGGACTCAGCACGCGGGCAATTCTTCCAGTGTGTCAACTGCGCGAGCCGCCAACAGACATCCGCACTATGTATGTGTATGTGTGGCCATCAAAGTTACAGACAGGCACCGCCACGGCCGCAGCTCGTCAAGGCGTTTGCACGTTTGACCAAAGCCTGAGTCTCTAAGGGACGCACACCAGGGCACATATGCGACATCTGCGACAACAGCACTACATGATGCAGGTATCTGTGTTGCGCGGGTTGCGCATCGTGTTGACGATGTGATCGGTCGAGCGACATGAAGGGGGGACTCCGACAGATGCAACACTTGTCCCTAGCTAGCAAGCTTCTAGACACATAACAACAACAGACGCACTATACACATACAGTTGCAGTGCCTTCCCAGCATTATGGCGGACGGCGCACACCGCAGCGCTGGCGCGGGGAAACAGTGCCACTCTGCGCAACACACGGTACATGTAAACCTCCTTAGATTAGTGCTTACTCTCTTCTGGCTGTGCGGCGCCGTTCACACTTGTAAGTAGTGAGGCAGGAGTGAGACGGTTCCGGCGTGAGGAGCAGGACCTCCATCAGCGGCTTGTGCGCACCGTTATGGCTACACGGCTAGAGGCAATGGCGATGATATCTAGGTCCGGCAGGGTTGACCGAAGGCCATACATCCACCCTTTGGTCAGGCTGGCGATGTCAGCGAATGTCTTGGATAAAGATGCTCAAGTAGTCGTCTAGGTTACACGGCAAGGTCGCGCGGCTGGTCACGAGAAGTTGCCCCGTTCATGCGCCGGGGGGCATGCGCACCGGACGCAGCTCACTCAGAAGGACTGTGAAGCGCATCGCAAAGCACGCAAATAGGCGCTTATCAACATCACGCCCGCGCGGAGTCCGGAGTCCGCTTCGTTGACTCCACGTCCTTCCAGGGGTGACTCCACCCCTGCTTCCCGCCCTTTCCGGCTGCCACACGACTCCTGGTGGCCGCCCTTTGAACTACCCCGTCCCTTGCCGCCGCCCATATGCACAGGCCCGTACTACCCTTCAACCATCGACTGGGTAAGCCTGATAGGACTCTTGTACCCTCACAGATTGGCAACAGCACCGTACAGCACCGCCCATCAGCCCGGGTGCTGAGGACATTCACTCCGGAGTCCCGCGGGCAGAGTCCCCGTTGAGGGCAGGGAAGAAATAAAGCGTGGGTTGCCCATTGGTCACACGCGTTGGCCACCGACCATGCACCCGCGTCCCCGCCAACCCCGACCCTCCCCCCGATCCACCGACTCACCTCTCGCAACACCATGCACCCCTGACGCACCCTGCCGCCCCCCGCTTCCCCTCCATAGCAAGTGATCGACAACTTCTACACCTGGAACGTGAACTACCCGAACTCTCAGACCATACAGGCTGCGACTTGGTCTGACGCCAAGGCCAAATGCGAAGCGTGAGAAAAGATGGGGGGGGTCTTTCCATATCCGCAAGACAAAGCGAGGCCCAGGGACAGGGGCGCAAGCGAGGTGGGGTGGGCCGTGGTGCTTGGCTGCTGGATGGATGAGTACCGTACGAGAATGGTTACGGCGGAGGCCGCAAGCAAGCCCTGCTTGTCCACAACCACGCTAACGGAGGTCACGCGCCCTGCTTGTCCACCCCCAAACCACGCATGCAGGGACCCTTCGTGCCTGATGTGGAGCGCCTACTCCGATGGGAGGGGAGAGTACTACTTTGGGGTTAATTATGAGTGGTCGCGTTACATTCCCCTAACTTGCAATTACCTCAGGCGCGCAGGTGCGTGTGTCATACGCACCATGACCAGATAGAAAGGGCGGCCGGCCTGCGGTCTAGCGGTGCCGTTGCTCAAAGGAGATCAGTCTGCCTCTGACGTCTGACCAACCGACGGATGGGCTCATCCAACGCTGCCCGCGGCCCCCAATTGCAGGTTCCATCGGCAGGCCGCCCAGCCCGCCCCCAAGTCCGCCAAAGCCGCCCTCACCGCGGCCTTCACCGCCGCTTCCGCCCCCTAAGCCGGCCCCCCGCCCGCCGTCACCTTCCCCGCCTCCGCCCCCTTCCCCTTCCCCGCCTCCATCCCCGCCCGTGCCGTTACCCCCGGTGCCGCCCTCCCCGCCGCCTGCGCCACCCACACCGCCACCATCTCCGTTCATCTCTGGCCCGAACGGTACGGCACACCCTTGGCACATCTCTTCGCTGAGGGGCCCTCGGCATCTGAGGGTCCAGGCCTAACCACATCGTCCTTCGAGAGCAATCCCTGAGCCTCCTGTCCATGCCCTTTCCCCCACCCCCTCCGATTATCGCCCGATCTCCTACAGGCGCGGCAACGGTCTTGCCCGCGGACCTTCGGCCCGAGTGCGCACACTTTGACTCTGCCAGAAACGTGCTGGTTGCGAAACTGGACAGCAGTGAGGCGACTGCGTGGCGGGACATGCAGGTCGGTGGCTCAGGCAGGATGGAGGCTCGCTTTAGGCATGAAAGGCGGTCACGGTGCCGGGGAGAGCTCACCAGGCACAGGGGGCGCGGTACCATGTTGGAGGGGCCAGGAGCAAGCGAAGCGGTGCCCCCATGAGTCGCAGCGTGTCGGTCACGCTGGGCAGGACACGCGTGGCGCTGCCATATGCCGTACGGTAGGTTGAGCCCAGCCCGCTGCCCTCTGCTTGCCTCCCTGTGCGTCCTCTGCCCACAGTTTGGAGCGGGGCGGAATCAGACCTTGGCGTTTGAGGAGGTGGAGGGCGCGGCGGTCACGACGTACGGCAGCGGTTACCTGGATCTGACGTCAACCGCCGGCGTCATGACGAGCGACCTGGGCAACTGGAGCACGGACCCCACGTCTGCCTTCACAATCGTCGTGATCCAGTCGCTCAAAACCCAGTCGGTGGACTGGAACGCCAACTACCTGGTAGCGGAGCTCAGCTGCTCCGCAGCTCCGTCAACCAGCGGCTTTCTGTTTGGTACCCGCGAGGCCTACATTTCTGGACCCCACTCCTGGCAGAACGCCTTCCACACCTCCAATCCTGTGCCCGTGGAGCAGGGGTTTACGCTCCACGCGTTTGCCCGCAAGCAGGGGGGCACGGAGGGCGCGTACTACTACGCTGGCGCGAGCGGCGGCATTGCGCTGCGGGAGGCCTTCAGGGATCAGCCCCGCATCGCCGTCGGGGCTGATTCCCTGACTGTCGGGACGTCCCTGTGCATGGGATCCGCCAAGAGCCGGACCCTGCTGGGGGCGGTGCTGTTGTACAACCGGGCCCTCTCTCCGACGGACCTCAAGCGGGTTTACGAGGCCTACGCACCCCGCTTCAACTGGACCCGCGGAGGTGAGAGGGGGCAGCGGGGCAGTGCGGGTCTGCCTGCGGTTTCCGCTTGATCACCATCACAGGGCCCTAACAGTGCTTGAGCACGTGAGATAAGCAATATGCAATGCTGCCTGTTTCCTTCTTGCAGGTGGCAGCTTCGCCTGCCTGCCAGGCATCAGCATGACGGGCGCACCCGTAGGGAACGTGTTTGTCGCCCTGGACCCCACGGAATGCCAGCTAGCGTGCAGCAGGAACGCGTCCTGTGAATTCAGCGTCTATTCGCAGGGCATGGGCATATGTGAGTATCCGTCCAGGAAGAGGGGATGGGAGGAGCGGGTGGTGAAGGCAGGCTAGGAGGGCCAGTCCCATGGCGAGCAAGTGGATGGCACCACCGTAGCACAGCGCATCCTCCCTCCCTTGACTAGTTTTGCTGACCGGTTCCTACCGGAACCCTGGACCCTTCTTCCATCCCCTTTGACCCACCGGTCTCGTCCCTGCATGCAGGCTCGATGCGCCGGAATGCCATCAACAGCACCTTTGGCACCAACAGTGCGGCCGCGGACTTCACCACTTGCTTCAGCCGTCCCAACTATGGCAACTATTACTGCATCAAGAACTGGTGAGCTAGGGACCTCCTGGACCGTCACACACGCAGCAAGGTCCTGCCTGCTGGGACCTTGCTGTGACCTTGTCCTGACCTCGCTAGGACCTGAACTACTCCATCCCTACCTCCTCAGGGACATCAAGGGCACCAACATTCAGATGTCGACCCCAATGGACAAGAGCACCTGCCTCGGGACGTGCGATACAGATCCGCTATGCCAGTGGGTCGGGCGGGGGTGGGCGGTGTCACCCTGTGGGGCTGCGGGCTTCCTGTGCTCCATGACACCTAGTACTCCACGTAAGGCACTCGTGTAGATAGCGCTAGCATCCACATGCAGGCACGTCCCATGACACTATGCACCATGACACCTCACTTGATTTGCAGGTTCGCGGGAGTGGCGATAGGCGGCCTTGCTGACTGCGTGACTAGGAAGAACATATTCGGCGGGATCAATGGGGCCACCCAACTGCAAACCAGTCTGGGCCCCGCCTTTGAGACCTGCATCAAGGCCAAAGTCTACCGTAAGCTGGGGCGGGCCGGATGCCGCATCCGACATGCGGCATTTCGCGGGTGCTTCTGTTGGAGAGATTGAGAGCATTGTACCAGCAGGAAGCTGGCCCGCTTATTTGCCAACTGATGTTGGAACCCCCTGGTTCTAACTTATTGCACTCCGCCCCCCCAGCTCGAGCGGTGGAGTGTGGAAAGTGGACCAAGGGCGGCCCCGGGGAGACGCGGCTGCAGAGGGACTGCGGTGCGTGCATGACCGGTGCTGCTGGCTGGCTGGGTATCTAGGCACCTCGTAACCTAGCACCTTCCTGGCCTTGCGCATCGTACGCATCTGGCCCTCAGCATTCTCTAGCTCTCCACCACCCTAAGCCACCCCTGCTGTCCCTTGATGCAAAACAGACCCAAACCACCATTGTCCCTTGACTCCACACAGACGGCGACGGGATCATGGACGCTGTTCTGTTCGACACCACCGGAGCCCGGGGCGTGGCCCTCAGCTCCAAGGGGTGCAGCACGGACGACGCTGACACAGGCTACCCCAACGCACCGGAGTCAGCCTGCCCCATCGTGCTGTCCAACCTGTGCCCCCAGCCCCCCAGCAACTGGTGTCCGGGCGGCAAGGTCATTCAGATCGATTGCGGTGCGTGCAAAGCAAGGATGGTCTGCCGTGCCAAGCTGGGCTGAAAGTGGTCACCAGCCGCTGAGTGTGCGGTGTGATGCTGTTAATGCGGTGCGGTGCGGTGTCATGGAGCAGTGTCATGGAGCACTTGTCAAAGTTTTCTGTCTTGTGGTTCTCTGCCACGCAGACGGCGACGGCGCCAAGGACCTCGCCTGCCTTCTGCGGGACGACCGACGCAGCCTGAGGGTGATTCGATCGGGTCTGGGCTGCTTCCCAGGTCAGTACATCTTCTTGGTGAAGTAAGGGGCTGTGCTCTTGCGTCAGGCGGATTGTGCCAGGGATCTCATCTTGCCCGGATGAAGGCGATCGAGCACTGACGCTCCTTCCATGCGCGCTACTCTGCTTGTAGGCTTGTCGGACTCCTACTGCCCACCCCTCACCGCTAATGGTAAGCAAGTTGAGGCACCCCTAAGCACCAGGGAGCCATGCCTTGCGCCTTGCCCCGGTTGTGCTGCACTCGCACTCACCACCGCTCCTGTCGACTGCTCCCACAGGATCCTGCCCCTACCCGGTCGGCACGCTCTGCAGCCAGGGGCGCATGCTGAGCGTCGATTGCAGTGGGTCACCGGGGTTGGGTCTGGCCTCTGGGCGCTGTGGGGGAGGCTGGTGTGTGTGTAATGGGTGTCATGGAGCACGCATATACACACGCCTCGCATCCCCCTGATGAGCTGTCGCCTGCTTTGATTGGCTGTCCCCTCCCCCTTGCCGCACTGGCCCCTCATCACGACACCCCCAGACGCCGATGGAGTCAAGGACTGGGTGTGCCAGGGCGAGGGCGGCCAAAGGGGTGTCATCTCCTCAAGAAGGAACTGCGACGCATCCCCTGCGGGCAGCGGCTACCCCACGGCCCTCGACAGCGCCTGCCCGGTCCTGTTCGGCCTCGGAGTGGCCCGGCCTCCGGCCCCCATCTCGCCACCCTCGCCGCCGCTCCTGCCGCCTCCCCAATCCCCGTACCCGCCTCCAGTACCCTTTGGTAAGTTGTGTCGGGCCCGCGTTGGGGCTGGCCCCTTATTAGTCAGATCCTCCCTGGCATCGCTTACATCGCTTGGCTGGATCCGTGCCTCAGTCGGGCCCGTGATAGCCGGATAAGCCGGACGTGTTCCATGCTCAGCTTAAGGCCAATTTCCCAGCCAGTTAACAGCCAATAATGATTGGGTCCGTGCCTCGGTCGGACGTAATGGCTGGGGTCAGTTGACAGCCAACGGCGGCAGCACTCGTATCATCAGGGGCCGTTTGCCTAGCTAGGTTGGCGGGAGCCGTAACGGGAGCAAGGCGTCAGGGTCAGGGTCCACTACACCTCATCTCCCGTCGTCCCCTCGACCTCTAAGGTCCGCCCTCTCCCCTCCATCCGCAGTGTGCCCGCAGTACGACGGATACGCCTCGCAGATGGGCGTGGATCCCGTGGGCGGCTCGCCGGTCGGGCCGTACACCTCCGTAGCTGACGCCTTGCTTGATTGCTCAAAGTTTGAGGCTTGCACCGGCTTCGGTACCGTCGGCACCAACGTCTTTGCGCTGCAGTCTGTTTTGAGCGCAACCACACCTGCGGCAGACCCATTCCAGTGCCTCTACACCAAAATTCCCACGAGTAAGGCCGCACCGTACACATGCCAGTTTGTTTTGCCTATGTCAGCTTGCCCTAGCCTCTGTCAGTTTGTCCTAGCTCATGACACCCATTACACCCAACGCCTGTACCTAGCTACCTAGCAGATCACCCAGAACCAAGCAACTCCGCCGCCCGTGCACCCCCTCTGTGCATCCCTTGCTTGCCAGACTGCGCCAACTTTACGGGATACCACACATTTACGGTAGGCACCCATACAATCAATCGGGACAGAGGCTGGAGACCGACCAGCCCTTGGTTTCGGGGGCCGGGGCGGGGCTCTCCGCCGGCCGGCGCTTCCTTGAGCAGCACTGCTTCGTAACTGTGCATGCTCCCCATCCGTCGTGCCCCACCTCCGTTTCCAGAACCTGGATCATGCGGGGGACAATCTCGTCGCAAACCCGTACGGCAGCGCCGGGGCCGCGGGCACGGCTTGCTCGGCCAACGCCAGCTGCCGGGCATTCACGGGCACGGGGTGGATCAAGTCCAACTTCAATCCGTATACGTATTCACATGCCACGTGCCTGTACATCAAGAAGACCGGTACGTACGTCATGTCTGATGCTGCCGCACTCTTGCGGTGTATGGGTGCCACCCTTGCACTAGGCAGGAGTGGACACCCTCTTAGCTAAAGCGCTGTGCCGCCGCCGCTGGGTAGCTGACCGGCGGTCGGTGGGCCCTCAAGGATTCACAGCTCCATCGATCACTGCCAATCCTTGATTGCGGCGCATGCTTCTAACCTCATATTAGCACATGCACATGCTTTGGCACTGAGCCCGGTGCTCGCCAAGCAACGTGTAAACCCTGCTCCTGCAATGCTTGCCAATCCCCTTGCACGCAGTATGCCCCGTGATCAATAACTACGTCGCAACGCCGGACGTCGACCACAGCGGAGACGTCCTGAGCAATATGCCGTACACGGCCTATGCCAGTGATGCGGCCTATTACTGCTCCCTAACTTATAACCCTTACGTGCTCTGCGCTGGCTTCAGCACTACTGTCGGTGGGTGGGGATGCGCCGGGTGCGTGATTTGTGGGTGAGCTAGGTGAGCACGGGGGACTGTCAACCCCTTGAGCGTAGTTGGAAGGGAGTAGAGGGAGCCTAGGGACGCTCTGCTGGATGGGTGATTGCTGTTGAGGCCTTGGGCGTGCCGCTAGCGGATGCTGAGACGCCACACTAGCTACACTAGCCACACTTCCGCCGTGGCTACTCAAGTGAAGCGCGCATGCACGAGAAATAGGAAGGGGGGGATCTGACTCCGCTTGTGGCGATCAAGGGTCGGACCCCCCCCTCTTATATACTTGATCCTCGACCTCCCTTGCAGGGCAACTCTACCTGAATGAATACAAGACAAGAGTCTCACCGACGGTTTTCTCGTACGGCAGGTGTCTTTACGTCCGCAACCCGTCCACCGGTGAGCTCGGGCTGAAAGCCGGCATGCGGCCGAGGAGCAAGCACGGCGGACTAACGCGGGGTCAGCGGTATCCCAGCACGCATGCAAGCATATATAGTACGAATTGCTGGCTTTGTGCCCGCCCTACCTGATCGCCTCGAACTACTCACACCCTGCTGCCTCCTGCTCTTCTTGTTTGTGCACCGCAGCGTGCACTCCGGTCAGCGGGTACAATGTCATGGCGGTAAGCGCAATCAAGGCTGGATTCGGTCGAATGAAGAAGGAAATGGGATTTCTGGCTGCTGGGGCTGGCTTGGCCAGGGTAGTTGGGTGGTTGTATGGCTGGTTTGGGTCGACCTTTCCATCCACCTTTCCAAGGGTCTACGACCAGGGCCCGTGCGGGAGTACGACGTGTAGCAGCGACGTGCTGGCATGCCATGTAGCGATGACGCTAGCTACCTACCTAAATGATCTAAACAAGCGTGTTACGTTGCACCCTACGATTCCCTGGCCGGCTCGCCTCCCACAGGACACCGACTACACGGGGAGCACCTATGGTGCCAATTACTGCTGTGACGTGAACCAGTACAAGTACGACTGCGACTCGAGGCCGAACTGCTATGCGTTCACCAACAATCGGGAGCTGCTGCTGTACGCCAACGTGACAGCCGCCACTTCTACGTACAGCTACGGCTCGTGCATCTACATCCGAGTCCCGAACACGGGTGAGCTGGGGTTTCACGCCTGGGCCATGCGGTGCAATCAACTCTGGTGGGGCGAGGCGGGGCGAGGCGTAAGGTGGAAACTCTCGAAACGACGTCAATTGGGCAGGCTGAGGCTGGTCCATGAGGGCACGAGTGACACGCTCCTGTGTCCTCATGCATCAAGGGGGACGGGGGGCGGGGGGGGACGGGGGCCGGGGGGATGGGCGGGGGGGATGGGCCTGGGGGACGGCGGGATGGCGCCCCGATCGACACGTGCTCACTTCCGCCGGTGTCCAAACTCTCGACCAGTCCAAATGCTATGTATACCCTTCTGGTGTCCCAAGCGAGTGCGGGAGCGGCCCCTTGATGCCTAGTCGCTGGGATTCTCGCGAAATAACGCTATCGCATGTCGCGGTTCTGGAGCACCAGCCACCTCAAGGAGAAGCGCGGGGCACATGAAAGATGCTTAGAAGGCCATTGGAGCGATAGGAGCTGGCCGCAAGCCCAAGGCGAGCTTGTCGACGGTCGGCATGTCGCACAATCGCGGCCCAGCGACCTCTACCAAACCAGGTTGGGCCTGTTCATATGGCCTCCTGATAGCATACAGCTTCCTGGAAGTGGCTAGATGGCTACTCAGAAGCCTTCTGGCTGTCGGTTGGCGGCACGCCCCCGACCCGGCCATGCCAGCCCAACCCAGGCACCCACGTAGCGAGCGAAGAAGGCGTCCCAAAGTGGCAACTAGCGCCGCTAGAGTATGATAAGTCTATTTAAGCCGATTGGCGCCGGCGGGAGAGGCCAGGTGGGTGTCCTGACCCCCTAACCACGCCTCCATACCCCTTGTACGGCAAGGGCTGTACGGCGGATCCGCGGCACTCGGACTAGATTCCCATTGTTATAGATGGCAAGACCGTCATAAGTTAGAATTCGCTGTCCGGCTCCCGCGGAGATACTTTTGGTGGGTCCAAAGTCTGGACGACATGGGCCCCCAGGGAGGTGAGGCTGGGTCGGGGAACCAGTGTGCGTGATGGCCCGACATCCTGTTGTTAGCTCACCAATCAACAATCAAGCGCGCGCAACCGCCCCTGCCTTCTCTCTGCCACACATGCCGCAGTGTGCCCCGACATCGCTGGATACACAGGTGCGCTGCCGCCTCCCCTTGCGGGCACCATGGCATCATCACTGACTGTGGATGAGCGGGATGACGGGTGGGGCTATAACTCAATTTAGAACAACAAAAAAAGAACTCATTTGGCCTGACTCGTCAGCTTGATTGTTTCGGCCAAAAAATGACCTCTGACCGCTGTCTCCGTCCCTGTCCCTTCCGCTACGAACAGCCAAGCCCGACACGGTTTTGGACAGCTACTACAATTCGTACGGCAATGGGGACTACGCGCGCTCCCAGTGCGAGCAAGATACCCAATGCGGAGGCTTTAGCAGCACAGGTCTCTACTTTAGAGACATGTCATCGTCCCAGTCGGCCTCGTTTGGAACGTGCCTGTACGTCAGAGACCCCATCGGTGAGCAGGGGAGAGCAAGATAGAGCAAGGTAGGTCACTTTGCTAAGCCTGAACGCACGACGCATAGGTTGAATGCCGCTGGTTACAGCTAGCCAGCTAACCCCGTCGACCGCCCCTCGCTCGCCGCCCACAGTGTGCCAGGAGTTTGCGGGCTACACAGCCCAGTCCGGTTATAGCAGTAACAACTGGTACTCGTACCAACTGCCGCTGAGCTCGACCGCCGTCTCGTGCACCAATAACAACAACTGCGCCGGGTTCACCACGGATGGCTATCTGCTGCAAGATACCTCCGCAAGTAGCCTCACCTCGGCTTTTGGGTCCTGCATGTGGGTCAGAAACCCAACCGGTGAGCGAGGCTGTCCAAAGGTAGAAAGTTGGCTAGCTGAGCCCCGCCCGCGGTACGTACCCCCCAGGGGAAATCAGTTAGAGCGAGCAACCCCGCAGAGCCCTACCTTACCCCTCTCCATCAGCCCGCCACGCCACACAGGCTCGCATCCGGCCATCCACTTTAGGGCGGCACCCGGCCACTAGAGCGGCCGCCGCGGGGCGGAGTGCATGCATGTCAGCATCCCAGCCACATGCTGCAACGTGCAACCATATTACCGCCGCTCATCAGCCCCGCGGGGTCACCCTAGCTATCTATCGACCCTTCGGCCCCAACCGACTCCCCTTGCTGCAACCCCATCACCCACCAATTGGAAGCCGAGTGTCTGACACCCGCTTCCCCCTACCGGTTCTTCATGACGCCCCCAGTTTGCCCCGACTACGCTGGGTACCAGACGATGCCGGACAAAGTTCCCAACTACATCTGGCAGTCCTACGGGACCGTGGAGCAGGCAATGACGGCCTGCAACAACAACGCGGGAATCTACTGCCAAGGGTTCACAAGCGGTACTCAGTTTGGCATTACGTACAACGATGCTAGCAACCTCTACACGCAGTTTGGTGACTGCTTTTACCTTAAGGTAGCATAGCTGGGCGCGCCGTAAGGGTTAGCACGCTGAGCGGTCGGGGGCCAAGGAAGGTATAATCTCAGGGGGGTAACGGGCCTGTGCTGTCTGTGACCTTGTTCCGGGCATTGTCGAACCCAAACGTTCCAGCACGTAGCTTGACCCAACCCCCAACCCGCGCTGAAATGCGTGGGGACGCATCTCCTTCATACTGCTGCTGTTGGTGGGGCCTCAAGTTTGTTCGTACAAGTAAGAGTCGAACTCGTGTGCTTTCATCCCGTGTGTGCGTGGTAGGGTGTCCGTATGCATTTATGAATGTGCGGAACGGTCTATAGAGGGCATGGGGCGCGCCTTAGCAAGTACTGCATTTCGACAAGCGCTGTTCATGGCCAGGGGTCGAACCCATAGAATGCCGGTAGGTAGGTGTCATTGTGCCTGGATCTGAGAGTGGTCTTAAGAGCATAGGCTGTATGTACGGATTCGATAATTGACTGAGAGCTTGCTTCAGGTGTGCTCATAATTAACGACGACGTATCGATGAGCGGCGGATGCTATGTTCAGATGGCTGACGGCCTGGAAGAATGAGCGGGTCTGCTGCGGTGTGCATAGGTCTGTGTCTGATACTTTATCCGTGCAGCGGGCGCGTGCAAGGACTGATGAGGGGCGGGGAACAGGGGTCAATGCAATGTGCAGCTAGCCGGCCCCCCAGCCGGTAATGCGACGGAATATACAACCAGTGACGCCCACCCGTGGGAACAGGGTCGGGGGCCTCGCCTGGCGGCTCGGGCTATCTACTACCCAGCAGTAGGGAGCTAGGGGCATAGGGACGGGGGCTAGGGCTAGGGATGGACGGGGGTTAGGGAGCCAGTGAGGGGCGGGGGGTAGGGAGCTAGAGAGGGACGGGGGGCCGGGAGCTAAAGACGAGGAAGCTTGACAGCGAGGGGGCTTGAGATCGAGGAGCAAGCAACGCTGTAAGAAGCTAGGCCAGGCAGGGCCCCGAGGTACCGGCAGGCAAGGGTACCGGTACCGGTACCTGGGAGTCTGCCCTCGCATGCTGATGTTTTTCTTTTCCCGTGTCGCGCCTGCTTCGATCGCATGCCATGGTCTCGACGGCCGCTCCAAGCCCCAAGCCACGTCACCGCCTGGGCGGGGTCATGCGGACGCTCAAAGACCCCAGCAACCCACGTGCCTTCGGTTCCTCTAATCCCGCCCGTTCCCACACCTTTGCAATATATGTATTGAAGGGTTCGCAGGGCTTGGGAAGCGCGGGGACGAGGTGGGGCGAGAGCTGGGCGCTCTGGGAGAGGCAGGGGCAGGCCGGGGGTCGGGGGCCGCGGCCCGTCCCCATTCCCCGGCCCCCCGCCCCCGCCCGCGGGACTTGTCCCCAGCTGAACTTGCGCACTGCTGCAGCGACCCGGGCAGCAGCCAGCTTCCGACCTTTATACACTTCACTTTCGTACCGGTGATGCTCAGCCACGCTATCAAGCTTTGTGTGAAACCGGGACTTCTTGGAAGCGCGAACCCGTATCGAGTGGTTAGGTAGGCGGCCTGAAGCAGGGCCCACCATCTCGACACAGTGCCTTTGAACTCTTCCTACTGCCCCATCAACCTGTTGGGGCACGCACCGGAAAGGCCGCAGCCCGACGCATGGCAGCGTTTGCGCGGTCAAAGCGCTGGCCGGCCGACGCCGTTGGCGCCGTTGCTTGATATGCAACACATGTATTACAACGCAGATGTCTGCGCGCGGTTGCGCCACATGCTGTACACGCACCGTCGAACGAGGCGATCGACATGCAGCAGGCGCGCTCCCCCGGACCCCCCCTCTCGAGCCTGTTATCAACACATACCAACGAACGCATTACATAACCGCATTGCATATCTAGCATGACGGCAGACTGCGCCGGTTAGCGCAGAGTTGAAAAACACTACCCCGCTGCGCGACAAACTGCACAGTTGAACCTCCTTCACTTAGTGCTTACTCTGTTCTGGCTGAGCGGCACCGTCCACACTGCTTGTAAGTCGGCAGGAGTGAGGCGCGGCTCGAAAAGCAGGAGCAGCACCTGCTTCTGCAACATGTACCCAGCGCATCTAGAGCCGATGAAGATGGGAGTTAGGGGCCGGCCTGGCCAAGTTATAAAAAGGCCATCCATACATTGCGACCCGTTGGTCGTGCTGGCTCGCCGAGGCTTGATGACTTGAAGGATTGTGTTTGATGAGGCTTCTGCTAAGGCGCCCAGGTCTTGCGGCTGGTCACGGGCAGTTGCCAAGGCAACTGTCACAAGGCTCTTGTCTTTCATGCGCCTATGCCGGGCGAAGCGCAAACCGGAGCACGCCCTGGCTTCAGGCGCTTATCCGCATGCTGGGCTAACCATCGGCATGTTGGCCACGGGTAAATTGTTTCGACGTCGACGTCCTACCCAGTGTCCTCTCACCCTTTCCCCCCCCCCCGCCCCCTTGCCCCGCGCGCCGTGCGTCCCTTGCCCGCCCCACAGGCCCATACTACGATGTGACCAACCAATGGGTAAGCACGCGCATAACGTTACACTTGAACCCTCAACTCTGCATCTGGGGGGCTGGGGACGCTCGGGAGACCGGCCGTGGGCCGAGCTCTCGAACGGGGAGAATGAAGGAACCAGGAAGTGTGGGTCGCCGCACGCGTTAGCTCCCGACCAGGCACCCACGTACCCCGTCACCCCCGACCCCACCACCCTCGCATTCCCCCCCTTGACCCACCGTGCACGCACTACCTTACCCACCATACATCTCCGCCACCCAAGTCACCTCTGGCAGCATCGTTTAGCACCCCCGATGCGCCCCGCCGCCCCCCGCTTCCCCTCCATAGCAAGTGATCGACAACTTCTACACCTGGAACGTGAACTACCCGAACTCTCAGACCATACAGGCTGCGACTTGGTCTGACGCCAAGGCCAAATGCGAAGCGTGAGAAAAGATGGGGGGGGTCTTTCCATATCCGCAAGACAAAGCGAGGCCCAGGGACAGGGGCGCGAACGAGGTGAAGTGGGCCGTGGTGCTTGGCTGCTGGATGGATGAGTACCGTACGAGAATGGTTACGGCGGAGGCCGCAAGCAAGCCCTGCTTGTCCACAACCACGCTAACGGAGGTCACGCGCCCTGCTTGTCCACCCCCAAACCACGCATGCAGGGACCCTTCGTGCCTGATGTGGAGCGCCTACTCCGATGGGAGGGGAGAGTACTACTTTGGGGTTAATTATGAGTGGTCGCGTTACATTCCCCTAACTTGCAATTACCTCAGGCGCGCAGGTGCGTGTGTCATACGCACCATGACCAGATAGAAAGGGCGGCCGGCCTGCGGTCTAGCGGTGCCGTTGCTCAAAGGAGATCAGTCTGCCTCTGACGTCTGACCAACCGACGGATGGGCTCATCCAACGCTGCCCGCGGCCCCCAATTGCAGGTTCCATCGGCAGGCCGCCCAGCCCGCCCCCAAGTCCGCCAAAGCCGCCCTCACCGCGGCCTTCACCGCCGCTTCCGCCCCCTAAGCCGGCCCCCCGCCCGCCGTCACCTTCCCCGCCTCCGCCCCCTTCCCCTTCCCCGCCTCCATCCCCGCCCGTGCCGTTACCCCCGGTGCCGCCCTCCCCGCCGCCTGCGCCACCCACACCGCCACCATCTCCGTTCATCTCTGGCCCGAACGGTACGGCACACCCTTGGCACATCTCTTCGCTGAGGGGCCCTCGGCATCTGAGGGTCCAGGCCTAACCACATCGTCCTTCGAGAGCAATCCCTGAGCCTCCTGTCCATGCCCTTTCCCCCACCCCCTCCGATTATCGCCCGATCTCCTACAGGCGCGGCAACGGTCTTGCCCGCGGACCTTCGGCCCGAGTGCGCACACTTTGACTCTGCCAGAAACGTGCTGGTTGCGAAACTGGACAGCAGTGAGGCGACTGCGTGGCGGGACATGCAGGTCGGTGGCTCAGGCAGGATGGAGGCTCGCTTTAGGCATGAAAGGCGGTCACGGTGCCGGGGAGAGCTCACCAGGCACAGGGGGCGCGGTACCATGTTGGAGGGGCCAGGAGCAAGCGAAGCGGTGCCCCCATGAGTCGCAGCGTGTCGGTCACGCTGGGCAGGACACGCGTGGCGCTGCCATATGCCGTACGGTAGGTTGAGCCCAGCCCGCTGCCCTCTGCTTGCCTCCCTGTGCGTCCTCTGCCCACAGTTTGGAGCGGGGCGGAATCAGACCTTGGCGTTTGAGGAGGTGGAGGGCGCGGCGGTCACGACGTACGGCAGCGGTTACCTGGATCTGACGTCAACCGCCGGCGTCATGACGAGCGACCTGGGCAACTGGAGCACGGACCCCACGTCTGCCTTCACAATCGTCGTGATCCAGTCGCTCAAAACCCAGTCGGTGGACTGGAACGCCAACTACCTGGTAGCGGAGCTCAGCTGCTCCGCAGCTCCGTCAACCAGCGGCTTTCTGTTTGGTACCCGCGAGGCCTACATTTCTGGACCCCACTCCTGGCAGAACGCCTTCCACACCTCCAATCCTGTGCCCGTGGAGCAGGGGTTTACGCTCCACGCGTTTGCCCGCAAGCAGGGGGGCACGGAGGGCGCGTACTACTACGCTGGCGCGAGCGGCGGCATTGCGCTGCGGGAGGCCTTCAGGGATCAGCCCCGCATCGCCGTCGGGGCTGATTCCCTGACTGTCGGGACGTCCCTGTGCATGGGATCCGCCAAGAGCCGGACCCTGCTGGGGGCGGTGCTGTTGTACAACCGGGCCCTCTCTCCGACGGACCTCAAGCGGGTTTACGAGGCCTACGCACCCCGCTTCAACTGGACCCGCGGAGGTGAGAGGGGGCAGCGGGGCAGTGCGGGTCTGCCTGCGGTTTCCGCTTGATCACCATCACAGGGCCCTAACAGTGCTTGAGCACGTGAGATAAGCAATATGCAATGCTGCCTGTTTCCTTCTTGCAGGTGGCAGCTTCGCCTGCCTGCCAGGCATCAGCATGACGGGCGCACCCGTAGGGAACGTGTTTGTCGCCCTGGACCCCACGGAATGCCAGCTAGCGTGCAGCAGGAACGCGTCCTGTGAATTCAGCGTCTATTCGCAGGGCATGGGCATATGTGAGTATCCGTCCAGGAAGAGGGGATGGGAGGAGCGGGTGGTGAAGGCAGGCTAGGAGGGCCAGTCCCATGGCGAGCAAGTGGATGGCACCACCGTAGCACAGCGCATCCTCCCTCCCTTGACTAGTTTTGCTGACCGGTTCCTACCGGAACCCTGGACCCTTCTTCCATCCCCTTTGACCCACCGGTCTCGTCCCTGCATGCAGGCTCGATGCGCCGGAATGCCATCAACAGCACCTTTGGCACCAACAGTGCGGCCGCGGACTTCACCACTTGCTTCAGCCGTCCCAACTATGGCAACTATTACTGCATCAAGAACTGGTGAGCTAGGGACCTCCTGGACCGTCACACACGCAGCAAGGTCCTGCCTGCTGGGACCTTGCTGTGACCTTGTCCTGACCTCGCTAGGACCTGAACTACTCCATCCCTACCTCCTCAGGGACATCAAGGGCACCAACATTCAGATGTCGACCCCAATGGACAAGAGCACCTGCCTCGGGACGTGCGATACAGATCCGCTATGCCAGTGGGTCGGGCGGGGGTGGGCGGTGTCACCCTGTGGGGCTGCGGGCTTCCTGTGCTCCATGACACCTAGTACTCCACGTAAGGCACTCGTGTAGATAGCGCTAGCATCCACATGCAGGCACGTCCCATGACACTATGCACCATGACACCTCACTTGATTTGCAGGTTCGCGGGAGTGGCGATAGGCGGCCTTGCTGACTGCGTGACTAGGAAGAACATATTCGGCGGGATCAATGGGGCCACCCAACTGCAAACCAGTCTGGGCCCCGCCTTTGAGACCTGCATCAAGGCCAAAGTCTACCGTAAGCTGGGGCGGGCCGGATGCCGCATCCGACATGCGGCATTTCGCGGGTGCTTCTGTTGGAGAGATTGAGAGCATTGTACCAGCAGGAAGCTGGCCCGCTTATTTGCCAACTGATGTTGGAACCCCCTGGTTCTAACTTATTGCACTCCGCCCCCCCAGCTCGAGCGGTGGAGTGTGGAAAGTGGACCAAGGGCGGCCCCGGGGAGACGCGGCTGCAGAGGGACTGCGGTGCGTGCATGACCGGTGCTGCTGGCTGGCTGGGTATCTAGGCACCTCGTAACCTAGCACCTTCCTGGCCTTGCGCATCGTACGCATCTGGCCCTCAGCATTCTCTAGCTCTCCACCACCCTAAGCCACCCCTGCTGTCCCTTGATGCAAAACAGACCCAAACCACCATTGTCCCTTGACTCCACACAGACGGCGACGGGATCATGGACGCTGTTCTGTTCGACACCACCGGAGCCCGGGGCGTGGCCCTCAGCTCCAAGGGGTGCAGCACGGACGACGCTGACACAGGCTACCCCAACGCACCGGAGTCAGCCTGCCCCATCGTGCTGTCCAACCTGTGCCCCCAGCCCCCCAGCAACTGGTGTCCGGGCGGCAAGGTCATTCAGATCGATTGCGGTGCGTGCAAAGCAAGGATGGTCTGCCGTGCCAAGCTGGGCTGAAAGTGGTCACCAGCCGCTGAGTGTGCGGTGTGATGCTGTTAATGCGGTGCGGTGCGGTGTCATGGAGCAGTGTCATGGAGCACTTGTCAAAGTTTTCTGTCTTGTGGTTCTCTGCCACGCAGACGGCGACGGCGCCAAGGACCTCGCCTGCCTTCTGCGGGACGACCGACGCAGCCTGAGGGTGATTCGATCGGGTCTGGGCTGCTTCCCAGGTCAGTACATCTTCTTGGTGAAGTAAGGGGCTGTGCTCTTGCGTCAGGCGGATTGTGCCAGGGATCTCATCTTGCCCGGATGAAGGCGATCGAGCACTGACGCTCCTTCCATGCGCGCTACTCTGCTTGTAGGCTTGTCGGACTCCTACTGCCCACCCCTCACCGCTAATGGTAAGCAAGTTGAGGCACCCCTAAGCACCAGGGAGCCATGCCTTGCGCCTTGCCCCGGTTGTGCTGCACTCGCACTCACCACCGCTCCTGTCGACTGCTCCCACAGGATCCTGCCCCTACCCGGTCGGCACGCTCTGCAGCCAGGGGCGCATGCTGAGCGTCGATTGCAGTGGGTCACCGGGGTTGGGTCTGGCCTCTGGGCGCTGTGGGGGAGGCTGGTGTGTGTGTGATGGGTGTCATGGAGCACGCATATACACACGCCTCGCATCCCCCTGATGAGCTGTCGCCTGCTTTGATTGGCTGTCCCCTCCCCCTTGCCGCACTGGCCCCTCATCACGACACCCCCAGACGCCGATGGAGTCAAGGACTGGGTGTGCCAGGGCGAGGGCGGCCAAAGGGGTGTCATCTCCTCAAGAAGGAACTGCGACGCATCCCCTGCGGGCAGCGGCTACCCCACGGCCCTCGACAGCGCCTGCCCGGTCCTGTTCGGCCTCGGAGTGGCCCGGCCTCCGGCCCCCATCTCGCCACCCTCGCCGCCGCTCCTGCCGCCTCCCCAATCCCCGTACCCGCCTCCAGTACCCTTTGGTAAGTTGTGTCGGGCCCGCGTTGGGGCTGGCCCCTTATTAGTCAGATCCTCCCTGGCATCGCTTACATCGCTTGGCTGGATCCGTGCCTCAGTCGGGCCCGTGATAGCCGGATAAGCCGGACGTGTTCCATGCTCAGCTTAAGGCCAATTTCCCAGCCAGTTAACAGCCAATAATGATTGGGTCCGTGCCTCGGTCGGACGTAATGGCTGGGGTCAGTTGACAGCCAACGGCGGCAGCACTCGTATCATCAGGGGCCGTTTGCCTAGCTAGGTTGGCGGGAGCCGTAACGGGAGCAAGGCGTCAGGGTCAGGGTCCACTACACCTCATCTCCCGTCGTCCCCTCGACCTCTAAGGTCCGCCCTCTCCCCTCCATCCGCAGTGTGCCCGCAGTACGACGGATACGCCTCGCAGATGGGCGTGGATCCCGTGGGCGGCTCGCCGGTCGGGCCGTACACCTCCGTAGCTGACGCCTTGCTTGATTGCTCAAAGTTTGAGGCTTGCACCGGCTTCGGTACCGTCGGCACCAACGTCTTTGCGCTGCAGTCTGTTTTGAGCGCAACCACACCTGCGGCAGACCCATTCCAGTGCCTCTACACCAAAATTCCCACGAGTAAGGCCGCACCGTACACATGCCAGTTTGTTTTGCCTATGTCAGCTTGCCCTAGCCTCTGTCAGTTTGTCCTAGCTCATGACACCCATTACACCCAACGCCTGTACCTAGCTACCTAGCAGATCACCCAGAACCAAGCAACTCCGCCGCCCGTGCACCCCCTCTGTGCATCCCTTGCTTGCCAGACTGCGCCAACTTTACGGGATACCACACATTTACGGTAGGCACCCATACAATCAATCGGGACAGAGGCTGGAGACCGACCAGCCCTTGGTTTCGGGGGCCGGGGCGGGGCTCTCCGCCGGCCGGCGCTTCCTTGAGCAGCACTGCTTCGTAACTGTGCATGCTCCCCATCCGTCGTGCCCCACCTCCGTTTCCAGAACCTGGATCATGCGGGGGACAATCTCGTCGCAAACCCGTACGGCAGCGCCGGGGCCGCGGGCACGGCTTGCTCGGCCAACGCCAGCTGCCGGGCATTCACGGGCACGGGGTGGATCAAGTCCAACTTCAATCCGTATACGTATTCACATGCCACGTGCCTGTACATCAAGAAGACCGGTACGTACGTCATGTCTGATGCTGCCGCACTCTTGCGGTGTATGGGTGCCACCCTTGCACTAGGCAGGAGTGGACACCCTCTTAGCTAAAGCGCTGTGCCGCCGCCGCTGGGTAGCTGACCGGCGGTCGGTGGGCCCTCAAGGATTCACAGCTCCATCGATCACTGCCAATCCTTGATTGCGGCGCATGCTTCTAACCTCATATTAGCACATGCACATGCTTTGGCACTGAGCCCGGTGCTCGCCAAGCAACGTGTAAACCCTGCTCCTGCAATGCTTGCCAATCCCCTTGCACGCAGTATGCCCCGTGATCAATAACTACGTCGCAACGCCGGACGTCGACCACAGCGGAGACGTCCTGAGCAATATGCCGTACACGGCCTATGCCAGTGATGCGGCCTATTACTGCTCCCTAACTTATAACCCTTACGTGCTCTGCGCTGGCTTCAGCACTACTGTCGGTGGGTGGGGATGCGCCGGGTGCGTGATTTGTGGGTGAGCTAGGTGAGCACGGGGGACTGTCAACCCCTTGAGCGTAGTTGGAAGGGAGTAGAGGGAGCCTAGGGACGCTCTGCTGGATGGGTGATTGCTGTTGAGGCCTTGGGCGTGCCGCTAGCGGATGCTGAGACGCCACACTAGCTACACTAGCCACACTTCCGCCGTGGCTACTCAAGTGAAGCGCGCATGCACGAGAAATAGGAAGGGGGGGATCTGACTCCGCTTGTGGCGATCAAGGGTCGGACCCCCCCCTCTTATATACTTGATCCTCGACCTCCCTTGCAGGGCAACTCTACCTGAATGAATACAAGACAAGAGTCTCACCGACGGTTTTCTCGTACGGCAGGTGTCTTTACGTCCGCAACCCGTCCACCGGTGAGCTCGGGCTGAAAGCCGGCATGCGGCCGAGGAGCAAGCACGGCGGACTAACGCGGGGTCAGCGGTATCCCAGCACGCATGCAAGCATATATAGTACGAATTGCTGGCTTTGTGCCCGCCCTACCTGATCGCCTCGAACTACTCACACCCTGCTGCCTCCTGCTCTTCTTGTTTGTGCACCGCAGCGTGCACTCCGGTCAGCGGGTACAATGTCATGGCGGTAAGCGCAATCAAGGCTGGATTCGGTCGAATGAAGAAGGAAATGGGATTTCTGGCTGCTGGGGCTGGCTTGGCCAGGGTAGTTGGGTGGTTGTATGGCTGGTTTGGGTCGACCTTTCCATCCACCTTTCCAAGGGTCTACGACCAGGGCCCGTGCGGGAGTACGACGTGTAGCAGCGACGTGCTGGCATGCCATGTAGCGATGACGCTAGCTACCTACCTAAATGATCTAAACAAGCGTGTTACGTTGCACCCTACGATTCCCTGGCCGGCTCGCCTCCCACAGGACACCGACTACACGGGGAGCACCTATGGTGCCAATTACTGCTGTGACGTGAACCAGTACAAGTACGACTGCGACTCGAGGCCGAACTGCTATGCGTTCACCAACAATCGGGAGCTGCTGCTGTACGCCAACGTGACAGCCGCCACTTCTACGTACAGCTACGGCTCGTGCATCTACATCCGAGTCCCGAACACGGGTGAGCTGGGGTTTCACGCCTGGGCCATGCGGTGCAATCAACTCTGGTGGGGCGAGGCGGGGCGAGGCGTAAGGTGGAAACTCTCGAAACGACGTCAATTGGGCAGGCTGAGGCTGGTCCATGAGGGCACGAGTGACACGCTCCTGTGTCCTCATGCATCAAGGGGGACGGGGGGCGGGGGGGACGGGGGCCGGGGGGATGGGCGGGGGGGATGGGCCTGGGGGACGGCGGGATGGCGCCCCGATCGACACGTGCTCACTTCCGCCGGTGTCCAAACTCTCGACCAGTCCAAATGCTATGTATACCCTTCTGGTGTCCCAAGCGAGTGCGGGAGCGGCCCCTTGATGCCTAGTCGCTGGGATTCTCGCGAAATAACGCTATCGCATGTCGCGGTTCTGGAGCACCAGCCACCTCAAGGAGAAGCGCGGGGCACATGAAAGATGCTTAGAAGGCCATTGGAGCGATAGGAGCTGGCCGCAAGCCCAAGGCGAGCTTGTCGACGGTCGGCATGTCGCACAATCGCGGCCCAGCGACCTCTACCAAACCAGGTTGGGCCTGTTCATATGGCCTCCTGATAGCATACAGCTTCCTGGAAGTGGCTAGATGGCTACTCAGAAGCCTTCTGGCTGTCGGTTGGCGGCACGCCCCCGACCCGGCCATGCCAGCCCAACCCAGGCACCCACGTAGCGAGCGAAGAAGGCGTCCCAAAGTGGCAACTAGCGCCGCTAGAGTATGATAAGTCTATTTAAGCCGATTGGCGCCGGCGGGAGAGGCCAGGTGGGTGTCCTGACCCCCTAACCACGCCTCCATACCCCTTGTACGGCAAGGGCTGTACGGCGGATCCGCGGCACTCGGACTAGATTCCCATTGTTATAGATGGCAAGACCGTCATAAGTTAGAATTCGCTGTCCGGCTCCCGCGGAGATACTTTTGGTGGGTCCAAAGTCTGGACGACATGGGCCCCCAGGGAGGTGAGGCTGGGTCGGGGAACCAGTGTGCGTGATGGCCCGACATCCTGTTGTTAGCTCACCAATCAACAATCAAGCGCGCGCAACCGCCCCTGCCTTCTCTCTGCCACACATGCCGCAGTGTGCCCCGACATCGCTGGATACACAGGTGCGCTGCCGCCTCCCCTTGCGGGCACCATGGCATCATCACTGACTGTGGATGAGCGGGATGACGGGTGGGGCTATAACTCAATTTAGAACAACAAAAAAAGAACTCATTTGGCCTGACTCGTCAGCTTGATTGTTTCGGCCAAAAAATGACCTCTGACCGCTGTCTCCGTCCCTGTCCCTTCCGCTACGAACAGCCAAGCCCGACACGGTTTTGGACAGCTACTACAATTCGTACGGCAATGGGGACTACGCGCGCTCCCAGTGCGAGCAAGATACCCAATGCGGAGGCTTTAGCAGCACAGGTCTCTACTTTAGAGACATGTCATCGTCCCAGTCGGCCTCGTTTGGAACGTGCCTGTACGTCAGAGACCCCATCGGTGAGCAGGGGAGAGCAAGATAGAGCAAGGTAGGTCACTTTGCTAAGCCTGAACGCACGACGCATAGGTTGAATGCCGCTGGTTACAGCTAGCCAGCTAACCCCGTCGACCGCCCCTCGCTCGCCGCCCACAGTGTGCCAGGAGTTTGCGGGCTACACAGCCCAGTCCGGTTATAGCAGTAACAACTGGTACTCGTACCAACTGCCGCTGAGCTCGACCGCCGTCTCGTGCACCAATAACAACAACTGCGCCGGGTTCACCACGGATGGCTATCTGCTGCAAGATACCTCCGCAAGTAGCCTCACCTCGGCTTTTGGGTCCTGCATGTGGGTCAGAAACCCAACCGGTGAGCGAGGCTGTCCAAAGGTAGAAAGTTGGCTAGCTGAGCCCCGCCCGCGGTACGTACCCCCCCAGGGGAAATCAGTTAGAGCGAGCAACCCGCAGAGCCCTACCTTACCCCTCTCCATCAGCCCGCCACGCCACACAGGCTCGCATCCGGCCATCCACTTTAGGGCGGCACCCGGCCACTAGAGCGGCCGCCGCGGGGCGGAGTGCATGCATGTCAGCATCCCAGCCACATGCTGCAACGTGCAACCATATTACCCGCCGCTCATCAGCCCCGCGGGGTCACCCTAGCTATCTATCGACCCTTCGGCCCCAACCGACTCCCCTTGCTGCAACCCCATCACCCACCAATTGGAAGCCGAGTGTCTGACACCCGCTTCCCCCTACCGGTTCTTCATGACGCCCCCAGTTTGCCCCGACTACGCTGGGTACCAGACGATGCCGGACAAAGTTCCCAACTACATCTGGCAGTCCTACGGGACCGTGGAGCAGGCAATGACGGCCTGCAACAACAACGCGGGAATCTACTGCCAAGGGTTCACAAGCGGTACTCAGTTTGGCATTACGTACAACGATGCTAGCAACCTCTACACGCAGTTTGGTGACTGCTTTTACCTTAAGGTAGCATAGCTGGGCGCGCCGTAAGGGTTAGCACGCTGAGCGGTCGGGGGCCAAGGAAGGTATAATCTCAGGGGGGTAACGGGCCTGTGCTGTCTGTGACCTTGTTCCGGGCATTGTCGAACCCAAACGTTCCAGCACGTAGCTTGACCCAACCCCCAACCCGCGCTGAAATGCGTGGGGACGCATCTCCTTCATACTGCTGCTGTTGGTGGGGCCTCAAGTTTGTTCGTACAAGTAAGAGTCGAACTCGTGTGCTTTCATCCCGTGTGTGCGTGGTAGGGTGTCCGTATGCATTTATGAATGTGCGGAACGGTCTATAGAGGGCATGGGGCGCGCCTTAGCAAGTACTGCATTTCGACAAGCGCTGTTCATGGCCAGGGGTCGAACCCATAGAATGCCGGTAGGTAGGTGTCATTGTGCCTGGATCTGAGAGTGGTCTTAAGAGCATAGGCTGTATGTACGGATTCGATAATTGACTGAGAGCTTGCTTCAGGTGTGCTCATAATTAACGACGACGTATCGATGAGCGGCGGATGCTATGTTCAGATGGCTGACGGCCTGGAAGAATGAGCGGGTCTGCTGCGGTGTGCATGCGGTGCGTGCTTGACCGTGCTGGCGGGCGGGTGCAAGGCACCTGTGAACCGGGGACCAGGGGCCTTGCGCATCGTGCAGTATCTGGCCCTCAGCATTCTGCTAGAATCTCCACCACCCTAAGCCACCCCTGCTGTCGGGGGCCTTGATGCAAAACAGATCTACTAACCAGCATTGTCCCTTGACTCCACACAGACGGCGACGGGATCATGGACGCTGTTCTGTTCGACACCACCGGAGCCCGGGGCGTGGAGCTCAGCTCCACGGGGTGCAGCACGGACGACGCTGACACAGGCTACCCCAACGCACCGGAGTCAGCCTGCCCCATCGTGCTGTCCAACCTGTGCCCCCAGCCCCCCAGCAACTGGTGTCCGGGCGGCAAGGTCATTCAGATCGATTGCGGTGCGTGCAAAGCAAGGATGGTCTGCCGTGCTGAGCTGGGGTGAAAGTGGTCACCAGCCCTGAGTGTGAGGTATGATGCGGTGCGGTGCGGTGTCATGGAGCAGTGTCATGGAGCACTTGTCAAAGTTTTCTGTCTTATGGTTCTCTGCCACGCAGACGGCGACGGCGCCAAGGACCTCGCCTGCCTTCTGCGGGACGACCGACGCAGCCTGAGGGTCATCCGATCGGGGCTGGGCTGCTTCCCAGGTCAGTCACCAGGATGAGGGAGGGATTGTCAACCGGTCAGGCAAATTGTGCAGGGGATCTCAACTTCAATCGCTTTCTTCCGTTTGTGTCCCTTTGCCGGTATTGTAGGCTTGTCGGACTCCTACTGCCCGCCCCTCACCGCTAATGGTAAGCAAGTTGAGGCACCCCTAAGCACCAGGGAGCCATGCCTTGCGCGTTGCCTTGGTTGCGCTGCACCCGCACTCACCACTGCATGCTCCTGTTGAACGCTCCCACAGGATCCTGCCCCTACCCGGTCGGCACGCTCTGCAGCCAGGGGCGAATGCTGAGCGTCGATTGCAGTGGGTCACCGGGGTTGGGTCTGGGCTCTGGGTGCTGCGGGGCTTGGCCGAGGCCGGCCTTGAGAACATCTCCTCGCATTGCAGGCACTCTGCCCTTGAGCACGCACGAGCCGTCCTCCCCTCCCAAGCTGCCGCCGACTTTTACTGGCTCGCCCCTCACCCTGCCCATTGCCGCACTGGCCCCTCATCACGACACCCCCAGACGCCGATGGAGTCAAGGACTGGGTGTGCCAGGGCGAGGGCGGCCAAAGGGGTGTCATCTCCTCAAGGAGGAACTGCGACGCATCCCCTGCGGGCAGCGGCTACCCCACGGCCCTCGACAGCGCCTGCCCGGTCCTGTTCGGCCTCGGAGTGGCCCGGCCTCCCGCCCCCGTCTCACCGCCCTCGCCACCTCTCCTGCCGCCTCCCCAATCCCCGTACCCGCCTCCAGTACCCTTTGGTAAGCCGCATCGTCATCGGGCCCGCGCTTGGGCTGGTCCGTGTCAGACGCGTTTCGCAATCACCTCTGTCCGTGCCTCAGTCGGGCCCGTAATGGCTGGGGTCAGAGCTGTATCCGTATCATCCGCAGAACTTTCATGTCAACTTCAGGGGCCTGTCCTTTTGCTTAAGCCGTAACGGGATGAAGGCGTCAGGGTCAGGGTCCACTACACCTCATCTCCCGTCGTCCCCTTGACCTCTAAGTTCCGCCCTCTCCCCTCCTTCCGCAGTGTGCCCGCAGTACGACGGATACGCCTCACAGATGGGCGTGGATCCCGTGGGTGGCACACCGGTCGGGCCGTACGCCTCCGTAGCTGACGCCATGGCTGATTGCTCAAGGAGCGAGACATGCCCCGGCTTCATCAGCACGGGTTTTGCTTTCACGTCTGTGGTCAGCGGAACGACACCTGCGGCAGACCCCTTTCAGTGCCTGTACACAAAAGTCCCCACAAGTAAGGCCGCACCGTACACATGCCAGTTTGTTTTGCCTATGTCAGCTTGCCCTAGCCTCTGTCAGCTTGTCCTAGCTCATGGCACCCATCGCATTAGCTTACAATAACAAAGACCCCAGCCACGTCCGCCGGTATAACGATGCACTTAGCCCCAACATGCTCTGCCCGTCCCCCTGCACACCCCTTGTCAGCCTGCGCCAACTTCACCGGATACCACACTTTCACGGTGGGCTCAGTACCGAGCGCATTTCGGGACGTGGCGAATGCTGGCGGGGGGGTTGTTGGGTTTGGTTGTTGGGGGACTCCCCCCTCGGAATGCGGGGCGGCTGGGTGGCATCAGTCTGCGGGGTCAAACGTGCCTTCGTTGTGCAGTTCTGACCCCTTAACTCTTGCGCGCTTTCCGCCGGCAACCGCGCCCGCCCCACTTCCAGAATATGTTGCATGCCTACGACGACCTCGTCGCAAGCCCGTACGGCAGCGCCGGTGCCGCGGCCTCGGCATGCTCGGCCAACGCCGCCTGCCTGGCGTTTTCCAACGCGGGGTCGATAAAGTGGAGGTTCAGCCCGTACTACTACGCACATGCGGCGTGCCTGCTGTACATAAAGAAGACTGGTGCGTCGTCATGCCACACGGGGCTCTGGCGTTGGCGAGTTGGAGTAATGGGCTTTGCGCTTCCCTTTCAGCCCTCCAAACTAAGAAATGCTAGCTAATACTTTCACCACTGCGAAATGCCCCTCGCCGCCACAGTGTGCCCCGCCTACACCAATTTCGTCGCAATACCGGACGTCGACGGCGGCAACGTCTTGACTGGTATGCCGATCCCGGCCTTTCCCAGTGACGCGGCCAACTACTGCGGCTATGGGGGCTACGCGGCTTGCGCTGGCTTTGTCACTATTGTCGGTAGGTGGCATGCGTCGCGCGCACGGCGGCGGGCAGGTGGCAGGACCGAGGGTAGCTAGGTGGCAGGGAGCATGGACAGGCGAGCGCTCTTTACCCCACTCAGACCTGGGAATGCGTGTGCTGTTGCGGCTTTGCGTTGCGGCTTTTACCGGTACGCGGGGCGGGCGGTTGGTGGGCGAGCGCGTGGGCACTCTCTGCTAGCGTAGGCGGGATGGAGCTGAGAGGGCCTATGGTCCGTGTGCTTCTGCGGCGCGCGCGGGCGGGGGGAGAGAGAAGCCTTGATTGGGCGTGCCGATAGCTGGTGCTGTGGCGGCGCCGCAACGTGCCCCTTGCTGTCACTTAGCGGACTGGCTGTGCGCGGGGCCGGGCCGGGCCTTGCCTGGGGGCGCCGCTGGCGGCGTTGAGGCGACGGGCTTGCCCACAAGGTCTGCAACCTTGCGAGCACATGTCCCGCCTGACACCTCATCTCCGGCGCCCCCGCAAATAAAGCCCCCGCTCCGCTGCCCAAACTCCCAATTGCTGCAAAGGATAGATCCCCAGGGCCCCCGCAACGACCCCGCTCCGTCCGTCCGAAGCCCACACCTACTTGGGTCTCCAACCTCGCTTTGCAGGGCAGAACTACGCTCATACCTACAAGACAAGCGTGTCGCCGACGTCTTTCTCGTATGGCAAATGCTTTTACGTCCGTAACCCGTCCAAGGGTGAGCTGGGGCATGAAAGCCGGCGTGCGGCTGAGGAGCAAGCTAAGCAAGGCGAAGTAACGCAGGCTCAGCGGTACCCCAGCACGCAAGCATGTTTAGCACAAATTGCTGCTGGCTGGGTGCCCGCCCTACCTTCGGTTGATCCCTCGAACCACTCACACCCTGCTGCCTCCTGCTCTTCTTGTTTGTGCACCGCAGCGTGCACTCCGGTCAGCGGGTACAATGTCATGGCGGTAAGCGCAATCAAGGCTGGATTCGGTCGAATGAAGAAGGAAATGGGATTTCTGGCTGGCCATTGGAGTTTGCTTGGACAGGGTAGTTGGGTGGTTGTATGGCTGGTTTGGGTCGGCCCCGCCACGTTTGTCTGTGTCCAGGGCCTGCCGTGTGCGGGAGTACTACGCGCAGCAGTGGCAGCATGCCATTTAGCTAGCAATGCTGCCTAAATGATCCGTTTAACCCGGTGTGATTCGGTTGCGCTTCGTAATAATTCCCTGGCCTGCCCGCCCGCTCCCCCCCCGACAGGATACTGCCTACACGGGGAGCACCTATGGTGCCACTTACTGCTGTGACGTGAACCAGTACAAGTACGACTGCGACTCGAGGCCGAACTGCTATGCGTTCACCAACAATCGGGAGCTGCTGCTGTATGCCAACGCGACAGACGTCACTTCGAGGTACAGCTACGGCTCGTGCATCTACATCCGAGTCCCGAGCACGGGTGAGCTGGGGTTTCACGGCTGGGCCATGCGGTGCCATCAACTCTGGTGGGGCGAGGCGGGGCGAGGCGTAAGGTGGAAATTCTCGAAACGACGTGACTTGGGCAGGCTGAGGCTGGTCCATGAGGGCACGAGTGGCACGCTCCTGTGTCCTCACTAAGGCAAACGAAGGGGGTCGGAAGGACGGGGGAACGGGTGGCTGGATGGCGGGGGGACGTGCCTGGGGGACGTACGACGGGATGGCGCTTCCGCTGTCAGCTCACCTAAACGTGTACGCAACCGCCCCTGCCCTCTCTCTGCCACGCACACGTGCCGCAGTGTGCCCCGACATCGCTGAATACACAGGTGCGCTGCCGCGCCCCCTTGCGGGGCACTATGGCATGGCTGACTGGTTGAGCGGGATGACGGGTGGGGCTAGAACTCATTTGGCCTGACTCGTCTTGGTTGTTTGTGTGGTGTCTTGGCGCTCACAAATTGACGTCTGACCGCTGCCTCCGTCCCTGTCCCTTCCGCTAAAACAGCCAAGCCCGACACAACGTACGACAACGTTTGGCAATCGTGGGGCGATGGGGCCTACGCGCGCACCCAGTGCGATCAGGATACCCAGTGCGGAGGCTTCACTGGTACGGGTTCCACCTTCAGAGACACGGCATCCCAGTCAGTCTCGTTTGGAACATGCCTGTACGTCAGAAATCCCATCGGTGAGCAGGGGGGCAAGGGCAACGGTACGTTGCTGCTGGCCGAGTCTTACAGCGTAGTGAAGTTGGTTGCTGGGGAAACCCCCCCAATCCCGGAAATGCCCCTCGCTGCCCACAGTGTGCCAGGAGTTTGCGGGCTACACAGCGCAGTCCGGTTACACCAGTTACAACTGGTATTCCCGCCAACTTCCGCTGAGCACGACTGCCACGTCATGCACCAATGACAATAATTGCGCCGGTTTCACCACGGATGGCAATCTGCTTGGCGACACCTCCGCAAGTAGCCTCTCCTCGGCTTTTGGGTCATGCGTATGGGTCAGAAACCCAACCGGTGAGCGAGCGAGGCAAGGGTGGCTGCCCCAAGACAGGGAACGGGCTGAAACCCGCGGTCTCCCCCAGGAACTTTCAGTCAGATAGAGCTCGGCGGCCTCGAGCCCTCAACCCTTCTCCACCATCAGCCCGCACCATAGCACACAGGCTCGCACCTTGCTCGCTTAGGCGCCGGCCGCCTCAGGGCAGAGTGCATGCCAGGCATGCATTCCAGCCGTATGCTGCATCCGCCGTACGTACCGTACTCCCGCGGCTCAGCCCCAGGCTTGCTCACACATCTCATCGACTCTCTATTTCCGGGCCGACTCCCCTTGCTGCAACCCCATCACCCACCAACTGGAAGCCGAGTGTCTGACACCCGCTTCCCCCTACCGGTTCTTCATGACGCCCCCAGTTTGCCCCGACTACGCTGGGTACCAGACGATGCCGGACAAAGCTCCTTACAACGCTCCTTCGTCCTACACGACCGTGGACGACGCAATCAATGCCTGCAACAACAACTTTGGGTTCTACTGCCGAGGGTTCACAAGTCGGGCTTTTACGACGTACGACTCTACCAACCTCTATACACAGACCGGAGACTGCTTTTACGCCAAATTTTAGCCGGGCACGCGCTGTAAAGGGTCGACCGCTGAGCCGTTGGGGGCTGGGACCGGCTTGTTCATGTTCGACCGAGGCAATTCACCGCATGACGCGTGCGGGGAACCAAGGGTGCGGCCCAACCAACCTCTAGTCCCTCAAATCTGGGAAGTGTTAATGTCATTTTCGTTCGTTGCTGGTTGTCAGGTGGAGCCTGAAGTGTGTCCATATCTCTATCGAGTAGACGCCTGACGAGCGCATCACCTCGTGTAGTGCGGGGTTCCAACGGATTAATGGCCGGGTGCGAGCCTGCATGCGGGCTGGTGGTGGCGAGGGTTAAGGACTCGAACACTGGGCACCCTGGGGGGGCGGGACTACGGGGCTCAGCCCTTTTCCTGCCTTCGGGCAGCCACCCTTGTCATTGATTCGGGCATCCCTTTCTTGCTTGGCATCGTATACGGGTGTGGTGGATATCATAGACTGCATGTGCTTTGCTCCCAGACCACGTTTGACCGTTCGTGATGCTTGTGAGGGGGTTCTAGGTTGTTGCCCTCCCCCAAGCTAATAAGACACGCAACCGCCTTTGGGCATCCGCCGCCAGTGCAACCCATGCCGGTACATAGCACATGCAAGCAAGCAGCAAGACAGCGTTCTTAGTCCTCAGCGGTATTGAGGATGGAATACTGGTAGAGAGATGTCCTTGACAGGAGCCTGCGTTGATATCATTTACATGAGTTCATTCCGAAACAGACCTCGTGAACATTAGCTGATGCGTATGGGGGTCGGTCATTGGCGTGTGCGCATTCATGACAGGAGCCGCTGTGCTGAAGCTCTTATTATTACTCACGAGCCATGAGCTCGTCTATCTATGTGCAGATGGCTCCAGGCCTGGAAGTAAGCGGGTCTGTTGCAGTGCGCCTACATACATCTGTGCCTGGCGGCTGGGCCTCACAGCATGCACGCCGTCCCGGCAGCCTGCCAAGGCTCACGCGCGCATGAAGAACATTCTCCTAAACAACGCCCAGGTGTCTGTTTCTCGCGCTACAGGGACTGCAACTTGGAGGCAGACGTATAGGGCATGTGGCGCCGCCGGTCGCTGATGACCCCCCTAAGCCCCAAGCAACGTTGCCCCCTGCGGGCACGGGGTTGCTCGTCCCCATGCCACCATGAGGCGGCCACCGGCCCAAGATGGAGATGCATGGCCGTACGGCGTACGAGCCGGATACGGGGCCGTATGGACCTTCTGGATGTCCAGGCTTTCCTTGGCTTCTGGGCATTGGCTGTGCGCCCAGGTCTCAAGTCTCGCTCCATCTGAGGTTTGCAGCCCCCGAGAGCCCTGGAGCCGCCGCCGATCGAGTCCCGAGCGCCGTCCCTACTCGGGAGGGTCGGTGGGCAGGACGGCTGGCCAATGGTGGTGCAGTACTGCTGAGGCCGGCTGATCGATGGTCAAGCGATAGCACGCAGAGCACAACGCACTGCCTGTGATATCGTTTGCGAGTGCCTGCAATCCTGCTAGCTCTGGCTGTGCGAACCCATCCACGCCTGCATGCAAGTAGTGGGGGCCAGGGTCTGTTCGGGCACTTACAACTTGGGCCCTGCCTTCCCCTGAGCCAGACTCCAACAATCTGTGTGCGGTGAAGTATAGTATGATGAGTGTATCGCCTCCGTTGCACAAAGGGTGTGCCCCTGGCCTCAAGTGACGTACCGGTGATGCAGGCACCCCTGGCCCGCAATCCCTCTCCTTGATAGACATCACAAACCCTCTTGATAGACGTCACAAACCCTGAAGCGGGCTCCAGTGTTGCAGAATGTTATGAGTAGCACGGAAAGAAGGATAATGCGCGGAGTAAAGCCTGCCCAACGCCTGCCTCACAACGTGAACCAGAGGGCGAGATGCATCACGCGAAACGGTCACAACCCCGCCCCACAGGCGCAGTTCGTAACAGTGTGTTTCCTAACAAGTTTCCATGGCCCCTCCCACGCATGCTAGCACCTGCCCGTACAAACGCCGCACAGCAGCACAACTGCCCTAGCTCTGATGCCCACGCGTAGCTCAGCTCGCCTCCATCTCTTACCGCCCTCCTCTTCCCTTCCGAAATTCTATGCCTTGGCAAGAGAAGATGAAGAGCTCGACCGCTGTCAGCAGGAAGAAGCTAGCGAAGGCAGTCCGCGTTACTAGAGATGCAAACCCGGATGCGACAGTACCCCCTTGTCCAGACCCCAAGCAAAGACAGTAGGACACCCACACGTGTGCCCTTGTACCAAGCGCCTCCAACGCGCCTCTTACCGCCCGAGGGCGCACTCCTACATACCAGCAATAAAGCCTCCTCTGCCACACTTGCGCACGTACCGCTTCACGAACCTAGTGACCAGCCGCAGGACCCCATCCACGACTGCACTCCACGCAGCTTGCAGAAAGGCCCACACCTTCTCCCCTCTCCAGGCAGAATAGACAAGAAGCGTCTAGACAAGGAGCCGCCCCGCAGCCCAGCAAACCCCCCAAACCCACTCAGCAGGAAAACCACCCTGCTTGATCAACTCGACGAACCCTCGCTCCAACTGGCCGCTTCGCAATGGCTCACCTACCCGCAATTCCGAAGCCCTTCCTCGGCCGTTGGGCATGCAACCAGCGGCCAACGCCTCTCTGGTTAGGACCAACTAGTCGTCAGTGGCATGGGCTCCGTTCACGGCACCCCAACCTGCACCGTGTGCCCTCACTCCTCACCCACCAATTCTCCCGCGACCTACGGTCCTTGGCCCAACAAGAAGTGTGTACCAACCTCTGCCCCGTTACCGACTCTCGGCACGACCAGCTGCATTTTGCAGCCGGCCCGCTTGCACGCGCTCCCCCCCTGTCAAGGCACTGCCAGGCCTTGGTCCCGGTGCCAACGCGGCTTGGTCGGTCCCGGCCCACCTGCCGTTAGTGCGCTTAAACCCGGCGTAGGGTAGGATTCAGGTAGTGTTGGTTGGTTCTATGCCGCAATGCTTCTGCCGCCACTCGCTCCGCCCCATCAAACTGAAACGTCGCGGTCCAAACCGCGCTTCCAACCTTCCATCTTCGCGTCCCTCCTGTTGCACTAGCGTACGCGACTCACGCCTGTGGCTCTATATGGGAGCTAGGCCCATGACACGCGCGCAACGCTTTCACCGAAAGGTTCGTGTTCCGGTTTCCGACTCCAGACGCCCTAGCAATGGCATGGCAGGTGTATCTGACTGTGGCAGGACGATTGCCGCACGCCAGCTCCCTCCAACTTCCTTGCCTCGGGCCATCTGGGCAGGCAGGCTCCTCACCAAACCGAGTTCGTTGGCAGTACAGCTCCTCTTCGGTACCACCCCTTCGGCGCCGTCCCGCAGTACCCGAAGCCGACAGTCGGATAGCTTCGCAATTGTATTCCGGTGAACCACCCTCGGTCCGTCAATAATTGATTACCCCCCTTCGCTCGCAGCAGCACCGAGTGCCACCAGCAAAGAATCTTGCACACCCTCCACGCTTCTAGTACGGCGGCATGCGTACGGCATTGCTGTCCGCCCGGTCTGACGGTTGACCGGGCGGCTACCGGTAGCCCCAGCGCTTCAACTCGTCCTGGACCAGCTGCCGGCTGCGGCTGCTGACTAAGCCAACCTGTACGGCAAAGGGGTAGCGGGCATAATTCTGCCTTCAGCTGGGGGTTGCCTTGCTACGCGGCCACAAAAAGGAAAGACGGTAGCACACACGCCAGCGGACCCCAAGGCGGCTCATGGACCAGAGCCCCTTACCTTTCGAAGCTGACCGTCGTCCATCGCCGCGAGCTCCTCCAGCCCGCCCGGCACCGCCCCCGCAATAGAGCGTGAGTAATGCCCCAGGCCGAGCCCGTACAGCAGCTCGTCCACACTGTCCGGTCGCCGCCGTACGTGCGTTGCTGACTGGGCTGACGCCAGCATGCTTGCCGTACCCGTCGCCGATAGGCCCGAAGCCGTCAGGGACGGCTGGGACGCGGAAGGCTTGGGCTGGTGCCAGGGCGCGAGGCCCCGACCGGCCAGGCCTAGGCCGGTAACGCTGCTAGCGCTCGCGGCTTGCGGCGCCGTGGCGGCTTGGCTGTGGCTGCGAAGGCCCAGCGTCGGGGAGAGGAGGTCTGCGGCCACGGGGATGGCGGAAGTCGAAGCGGCGGGGTTCAGGCCCAAGCCCGGACCCACACCGCCGGCGCCGCTGGGCAGGATGCCCGGGGAGTAGGCGCCGGCTCCGTAGGCTCCCTGGCCGAGGGGCGGCGAGGCCGTGGAGCCGCCCGACGGCACCGTCGCCAACTCCGCCTGAGAGGCATTACGTAAGCGGGCCAGGCGGGCGCGCGTCTCGTCAGACAGACCGGCGTACGGCGAGCCGACGCCAAGGGCCATGGCGGCGGCGGCGGCCGCCGCCGCCACGCCCGACGGCGGAGCCTGGGGCTGCAAGAGGTCGGCCCGCGTGTGGCCGGGCGAAAAGAAGTGGGGCGGGGAGTTGAGCGCTGACGGGGCCGAGCCGCCGCCGGCGCTGTTCGCGCCGCCGGACGCGACGCCGCCGCTGCCGGCGGCGCCGGCAAAGGCGGACTCGGAGGACCTGCCGGCCGTGGTCTGTGCGCCGCCGCTGCCAATGACGATGCCGAGGGTATCGGCGTTGACCGGCAGGGCCCCGATGGAGGCGGCCTTGAGGGGCGCCCCCAGGCGCCGCATGACAGCCATGGAGAGGCCCGTGCCGCTGCCGCTGAGGTTCGACGCGACGCCGCGGCCCGTACGGCCGGCTCCAGATCCGATCCGGAGGAGCGGCTCGGACGCCACGCTGGACGAGCCCGTACCCATCTCGGGTACGGAGTCCAGGTCCGCGGCGACGCTGCTCATGATGTTCGCCATGATCTCGCCCGTGCCCGACGTGGAAGATGTCGTACCGCCGCCGCCGGCGGCCGCGAGTGCGGCACCTGCTGCGGCAGCGGCGGCCGCCGCCGCCGCCTGCTGCGCCTGCAGGGCGCTTAGTAACTGCTGCTGCATGACAGACGCTGCGAGCGGCGACACGCCGCCCGTCGCACGGAAGGATGCGGATCGCGATGGAACGCGGGATCCGCCGGCGGCCGTGGATCCACCGGCAGTGGCGGCGCTGCTCCGGGGCGACGACTGACCCGAGCCGAGCACGGGGCTGAGCACAGGCGCGTGTGCGACCCGTCCGGCACCGTGCCCGCGTACGGCAGAGTGTACGGCAGATGGTCCTGGGGCGAGATCTTGGACGAGCGAAGCTGACGAGGCCTCGGCGGCCATGAGGCCGGCGGCGCGTGCTGACGCCGAGGACGCCACGGAGCCGCCGGCGGCGCCAAGGGCATGCAGATGAGCCACGTTTACTGGTACCACACTTGTGGCGTCGCCCGTCGGGTGGTGCAGCTGCGGGGTGACGGGGTTTTCAAGGGGGACCGAGCGGGAGCGCGGTTTAAGTCGCACAACGGGATAATGGACTGGCGCAGCCGCTTTACTGCTACCGCTCAGTGCGTTTGGTGCCGTACGACACATGTACGGCACAGGCGTACGGCAGTGCGCTCACCGCGGATACGACGGCGCTGTAGGCCGAGCTGCTGGCGCCATTGTCGCCGTGGCTGCTGGCGGGCGCGATGTTGGCGCCCAGAGTCATCACGTAACCGCCGGAAGCTGCGGAAACCACGCAGGAAGAGGAAATGAGCACAGATCCGACAAAGGAAGAGCAAAGAGGGATAACTCACTCGGCGGAGCGCAACCATGCTAACCCTGAGCTTCCAGCCCGCCAGCTTCACCCCCGCTACCCACACACGCTTGACCAGTGCAAAGCAATTACCGGCACCAATGCCTCACCGTCGCTCTCCACGCTTCCGGCCGCCTGCGGCTGGCTCCCCCCGCTGACCACTCCCGCATCCTCGGCCTCGGCAGAACCTGAGGCTCCGCGGCTGCCGAGCACAGGAATGACCTTAAACGTCGGCCCGCCGCCTGCAGCCGCCGCACGCGGCGGCTGCGCAGCAGCCCCCGCCGCCAGGCCCCCAAACGCCCGCGCACCGCCCGCCGCCGCCTCCGCGGTGGCACCGTCAGCGGCGGCCTGGCGGCTCTGCTGCGACGCCGCGGTCGTCAGTGCCGTGCTCTGGCCCGACGACGACGGTCGGAGCGGGTCGGCGGAGGCGGTGGCGGGGCCCAGGCCAAACACGCCGGCGGCGGCGCCTAGGCCGCCGCCGCCGCCACCGCCGCCGCCGCCGAGCCCGCTGCCGCCGCCGCCAGCCGCGTTCAGCAGGCAGGATAGCACAGAGATGCCCGAGGAACCGTGGGCGGCGGCGGCGGCTGCACGTAGGTACTCCAGCACGACGGCGTGGTCCACCTGAGGAAGGGGGGCACGTGTGGGTGTTTGTTGCTGAGCGGGATCGCGCCGACGCTACGGCACGTGTGGGAGGTGACATGGGTGAGCCAGGACACGGGTCCGCTTACGGACACGCTTTCTGCTGCCAAGCCATCAACTGGGCGGCGGCACTGCCCCTCGGGGCCCAGACAGCCTTCCTGTGCCCCACCCCACCCCCAATCCAGGCCGCTGCCCCTGCCTCGCAACCTGTCTATGGCCGACCAGGGTCCACCCAATCACACGCCCATCCATTCAGCCCCACACCTGCGTAAAGTCACCCCGCCAACGCTTCCCCGGCTCACACGAGCAGCCCTGCACACGCAGCACACAGTGCACGCACCTGGGTGAAGTCCAGCATGCCCTGCAGCGGCCCGCCCTCGGGGCCGGCGTTGGAGAAGGGCGAGGCCAGGTAGGTGCGGATGATGCCCAGGGACTGCGGAAGGAGAGGGGCGGGAGCAACATGTGTGTTGGCACGTGCTCTGACCCGCACGTGCACGTGAGCGCCGGATGCTCCTGGAGCGAGAAGCCATGCAGGCGGCCCGCCCGTGCTGCCACGTGCGGCGTGTTGCTCGTCGGCTTCGACACCCGTACGCGCGGCGTACGGCCGTACGGCGGCCTACCTGGACCTGGCTGGTGGTGTACGGCGTGAAGCTCTCGCCGCCGGCGCCGCGCACGCGGTTGTGCACCACCTCGGTGACGTGGACGGAGTTGGGCAGGGCGGTGGCCTGGGGGGAGGGAGAGGGCGGCAGGAGAGGGTGGCGGGTGAAGGGTGGTAAGCAAAGGGTTCATCGCCTGGTGAGAATATACACAGGCAGATGCGGGGGAGTCAAACGCCTGTATTCGGCACGCGCGGGGAGGCCCTCGTGAATGGCATTGCCGGGGCACGGAGCACGGTTCTCAACGCTGGCTTGACTGGTGCTATTTGGCCTGAGATAGCTGGACGAGCCCGGGCGCACCTGCAGGCCCTGCGCCAGCCGTAGCGTCGTACCGAACAGGCTGTACCGCGGGTACTTGATGCCGATCACGCCGCCGTACACCGTACCCACGTGCAGGCCCACCTGCCGCAGCGGGGCCAAGAGGTGGGTGAGGAGGGCAAATGCGCAACCGACAGAGCTACGGTTGGGTACTGCCTCGGAGGCGGTCCACGGAGGCGGTCCATGACTCACGAGGTCAGTCACCAGGCTTACCCGGATCTGCATCTTGCCCAGGGTGTCGGGGTACGGCAGCGAATCCACCGCCGCCAGCATCTCACGTGCCAGCTCTAGCATGATCTTGACCTGTGGGGGCAGGAGGGGAGGAACGGTCAAAGCTAGGAGTGTCAGCGAGGTAGAGATGGAGAGGTCGGGCCGTGGTCGCAACGTCCCAGGTGACGACCCCGTCAAACGAGGCTGTCGCTGAACTACCGCCCGGCCGTACGGCCGTACCTGCATCGTGCTGCTGATGTGTCGGTCCTGCGGCATGTGGCCCAGCGCGGCCACGTACGAGTCCGTATGGCAGTCCATCTGCGGTTGGGCGGTTGGGCCGGCTAGCGGTTGGCGGTGAGGGCAGGGGCCCTTTGTCCCAGATAGCTCCATCCAGTTTTGCCTGATGCTCATCCCCACAATGCTACTTGCTCCATACGGGTGCTCCGCAGGCGGCTTACCTTGTGCACCGCCATCTTGTCCGTGAGCGCGTCAAAGGTTGAGAAGAGGCGGTTAAGGGTGGTTATGCAGTCGGCCGTGTCGGCGGCAGCAGCCAACGCCGAGAAGCCCACCTGGAAGGGAGGGGCACAACCAATGGCAGCGGAGGTCAGGTTGGCACTCGTCCAGGGAGCCGTGTGTGAGGAGGCTCCTCAGCACAGGATGTTCAAGGCAAATTCCCCTCCGTCGCGCTGACCCAAACAAGCTCCCTCGCATGCAGTCCAGGTTACCCTTCCGCCCCCCCTCTGAGACCCGACCCCCACCCACCACGTCCGCGCACAGCACCACCACGTCGTTGAATTTCTCCACCAGCACCCGCGTGCCGCCGCGCAGGGAGGCCAGGATGTGTGGCGGCAGGATCTGCGGGGCGAGGGCGTTGGGGAATCGGGTGGTCGGCGTTGCTGCCCACGCTTCAGCATCCCCCGGTTCTACAGCAAGCTCTCATGAGGGGCCTGCCCGCGCTCCCAGCATGAGCCCGCCTAGAAGCGCCCAACCAACCGCACAACCAACCAACCAACCAACCGTCAACCGCCAACCGACCTGCCGCAGGAGGCCCATGTTTCGCTCCGCCGCCTCCTGCAGCTGCGCCACCTCCCCCATGAACAGCCGCAGCTGCGTCTCCACGCGGGCCATCACCTCCTGCAGATCCACACCACGTGGATCGTGGATCCAGGGCAACGAGATCGTTGGTTGACAGTTGGTGAAAGTTGGTTGGGTGGCTGTGTGCATGCCAGAGGTGGATGGCTGGCCTTTCACACAGTGTGACGTGCTCGGAGCCCGGCACGCTACGGCCCCGAGCCCCCAAGCTCCATGCTCAAATACACGGCCAGTCCTGGCTTTCTGCCCAAACCACACCGGGCCCGGTTGCCTACCTGCGGCTGGAAGGGCTTGGTGATGTAGTCACACGCACCCGCCTGTGAGAGGAAAAACAACCGAGAGGGTGAGAAAAGAACAAGGTAACGAACCGCTAGAGGGCGGAAGTGTGTTGGCAGGGGTCTCGGAATCAGTGCTTGCTGGGTCCGCAAGGGCACCGATGAGCAATGGTGAAGGGTCCGTGCACTTGCTGGCTAGCACGGCTCAGGTGGATTAACGAGTTTGGTGTAACGGGCCATGTGTCAAGTCCCCAACACGAAATGAGTGTCATCACAGCCGCATGCGCGCGTGCGTAGATGCACATGCGACTGCAAGAAGGCCGGGTGGCTCGGAAAACAAAGCATTGATATGTGATGGGTCAGGAGTCCCCCACGAGTATTTTGTCCTCATTGCCACCCGCTTCTCCGTCCCACGACGCAAAACAGCTCCCAACTGCGTGTATTGACACAGTTCAAGGCTGGGTGCAACCGCCTGGACCTGTTATCAAACCTCTCTGGCTGATGTGCTGTCAACACAGCACCGACACAAGATCACACGCACCTGCAGCCCCTTGATCACGTCCTTCGTGGAGGCCTTGCCCGAGATCATGATGATGGGCGGCGGCACGCCGGGCGTCAGGGAGCGCATCTTGAGGCACACCTGCGGGCGGGGGCAGAAACGGTTGGGTTCGGGCGGGCAAGGGGTCGAGGTTCAGGCATAATTGCGAGCGACACGCGGCTGGACGAAGACACGACAGGCTTCGGGCGCCAGGCCGCACGGTCCAGTCCGATCCGGTCCGGTCCGCTCCCGTCCGGTCCGGTCCGGTCCGTACGCACCTCGTGGCCGCTGAGGTCGGGCAGCGTCACGTCCAGCAGCACCAGCTTGGGCTGCGGGGGCCAGGGAGGCACACGGACGGGGGAGGGCAGGGTCGCGAGCTCCTGCTGCCCGGCATCGTGAGCCCTATCAGCGGAGCCCTGCCCTGCCGCCAAGCAGCACCACCGGCGGGAGCGCCCAGCCTCAGCCCCAGCCTGAGCTAACCCCACGCCCAGTCGCTCAACTGGACCACCGCTTCACACACACACACACGCACCGCACACTGCGCCCCCCTCGCCCCCCTCCCCATCCGCACCTGGGGCTCGGACGTGCCCGGCCCCAACTGGAACGGACCACCGACCCCCACCCTAGGCATGCCCCGCCATCAATCAAGTTAAGACCAGCGCACCCGACTGAACACCCTAGGTAACACCCGCACGCCCCGCACCTGGGGGTCGGACGTGAGGTAGACCTCGAGCGCCTCCGTGCCGTTGCCGGCAGTGAGCACGTCGTAGCCCTCGGAGCGCAGCAGGTCCTCCAGGATGGTGAGGTTGACTGCGGGGTCGAGGGAAAGGAAATGATTGATCGTGCATCCTTGCTTCGCAGAACCAGCCAGGGGGCTGCTGAGTGCCCGCTTGAGTCGTCGACAAGTCAGTTCACAAATGGGAAAGATGCTGCCCTGTCCATCACCCCCGAGCCCCTTGAGCGCCCCCACCCACCTGGGTCGTCATCCACGATGAGCACCCGCACGCCCTCCTCCCCGTCCTTGACAAGGGCGTCATCCAGCACCCCGCCCGACACCGGAGTCATGGCGCCGCTGGCCGAGCCGCCGCCGCCGCCGGCCGCCGCGACGGCGGCGGCAGCGGTTGCGGCGGCGGCGCCGCCAGTTATCGAGTTGGACGAGCGGCCGGGGAAGGCCGAGGCACGGGAGGTGGCGTTGGAGCGAGAGCCGGCCTCGTTGGAGGAGTTGGCCTGCGAGCGGTGCAACGGCCAACGGTCAAGGCCAGCCAACACCAACGGCCAACCGGCCCCTGGGTCTAAATCTTCCGGGCCCTGAACCCAACCCCACGTCCCGCGTCCGCAATCTGGCTCGCACGTACGACAATGACCCCTCACCTGGGCCAGACGCTCCTCGAGTGCCGTACGATCTGCCCCCATGATGCTCTTGCGGGTCTTCTTGGGCGGCTGCGCTCCCTTGGCCTCGGCCTTGTCCGGCTTGCTGTCCGGCGCCCGTCCGGCGGCGTGCGGTCCGGCCGTCCGGTCCGGTCCGGACGTGGATTTGCCCGATACGGAGGGGCTGGGCAAGGGCATCATGGGGGCAATGGACGGTAGACCCATGCCCATGGCGGGGACCTCCTCCCGCGCCCTGAACACCAGCTCCACCCATCCACCCGAGGCGCCGCTGCTGCCGCTGGGGTGCGATGGTGTGGGGAAGGGAGTGCGCGGGGAGGGAGGGAAGAGGAGGTGAGCGGCAGCTGAGGGATAGCTCAGGATCAGCTGCCCGGCCCTCGAGCTCGTTCCCCGCCTCTGGCCCTTCACCCCTGGCTCTTCAACCTTAGCTTCAACGGCATCCCAAGCTCCAGCTCCATCCCTGGCGCTGGCGCCTGCTCCGGGACTGGCCCCAGCTCCGGCACTAGCCCTAGCCCGGCACAGGACTCGGCGCACCTGCTGGGCGGTCGGTTGCCGATACGAAGCAAGCCTCCGAACAAGGCCATGGTACGTTTGACCATGGTCAGACCCAGGCCCAGCTGTTCGGTGGGCGACCCCGTGAGTGGCGAGTTGTACTTGTCGATCTGCTCTGCGCTGAAGCCCGTGCCTGTGGGGAGGACGCACGTGACAAGCCGTTACCGTTACCCGTTACCGTTGCCGTTAGCGGGACGTAAGCAGGGACGGAGGGCTGTGAGCGGGGTACCGAGAGCCCAGGCTGCTGCAAAGCGTGCTGCAAGGCTTGATGTGTCGATGTGCCGATGATGTGCGTTGCGGCTCAGGTGGATTAACGAGTTTGGTGTAACGGGCCACGTGTCAAGTCCCCAACACGAAATGAGTGTCATCACAGCCGCATGCATGCGTGCGTGGATGCACATGCGAGTGCAAGAAGGCCCCGGGTGGCTCAGAAAACAAAGCATTGATGTGTGATGGGTCAGGAGTCCCCCACGAGTATTTTGTCCTCATTGCCAGCCGCACTTGAAAGCCTTCGGGCCCGGAACTGCCGGACGCCACCTTCCCAGCCATGCGCTGCCGTACAACGGCATGCCGTACACACGTCCCAGCCGCTGTGAACCCCAGCCTGCCCTCCTGCAGCCCCCCTTACCAGTGTCTAGCACGCGGAGAGTGACTGCGGTGCGGTCTGGGTTGACTGCCGTCTCCACCGTCACGGAGCCTGCGGGAGGCGGAAGAAGCCAGACACGTGAGCAAGCGGGACCCGCCAAGCGTCACACTCGTACATCCCAACAGGCCGCTGAAGCTGCCGCGGTGCAAATGCTCACCCAGCGGGCCACCCAACCGTCCCGGCCACCCAAGCCTCACCCCACTAGTACCGTTAGCAGTGCCGTCCGCACCCGAACACCAACAAGACTCGCCAACCCGATCCCGGGTACCCCCGAGCCCACCCCGTCCCGGGTACCGCCGAGCCCACCCGATCGCGGGTAACCCCCGGGCCCACCTCGGCGCGTGTACTTGAAGGCGTTGGCCAGCACCGTGTGCACCGTCTGGTAGAGGCGCGAGTCGTCGGCGTAGGCTGTGATGGTGGGGTCGGCGTCGGAGCGGACCTGGCGGAGGAGGGGCAGGCGCGGGGCAGGGCGCGGGGGCAAGGGGGGGTTGGGCGGGTTGGCGGGCAGGCAGGCAGGCAGGTGAGAGGGGCGGGCGCGTGAGGCTGAGGTTGCTGGTGGTGGTGGTGCGCGTGCTGGGTCTCGACGCGGGGGAGCCGAAGAGGGGGCGGTAGAGCCCGCAGCAAATCGCACCGGACCGCACATAGCCCGGCTGTGTACGGCGCGGCGGCTTCCTACGTCCTATGTCGCAGCGGCGGACCCGTGGAAACCACACATGACCGCGCGAGGCCCGGGCTTAGCGGCGCACCTGCAGGCGGTTGCCCACCATGGGGGCCATGCGCTTGAGCACCTGGGCAGGGGGGGGGGCGGGAAGGGGGGCCACATGGTGAACGGACAGGAGGGTGGAAAGCGTAAAGGGTTCCTGGCGGGAGTGGCACAAAGTTGGAGGGAGCGGGGAGTGGGGAGCGGGGTCGGCGCTCGCCATTCCGCCAACCACCAACCAACCAACCAGCCAACCAACCAAGAACCAACCGCACCTCGTCCACGGCGTTGCTCAGCTGCACTCGGCCGCAGTTGTGCTCGGGGTCTCCCCCGTGCAGCATCTTGAGGCAGTCCCGCAGCTGCATGCGGCGGGGCAGGAGAGGTGAGGGGAACGTGTGACCTGGCCGTAACAGTAGTGGCAAGGCCGTACAGCGCCAACCACCAACCGCAAACCGCAAACCGCAAACCACCCATGCGGCGGGGCAGAGACGGGCGTGGGCAGGGTGATGGCTGGACCGGGCAACGAGTGTCAGCACGCTCAAGGGACAGGGCTGCGCCACGCCCGAACCCAGCCCTGACCTGCCTCTCGCAAGAAAACACCAACCGGCAACCGACAACCGACAACCGCCCGCACACCTGGTTGATCATGTTGAGGATGTGGTAGGCGCAGGCGCGCACGACGCCCAGCTGGTCTGCCGCGGCCTGGGGGAGGTCTCCGAAGGTGCCCTGCGGGAAAGGGAGGGAGGGGAGGGGGCGGGATTCGGGATGCAGATGGTGGGCGAGGGGTTTCAAAGACACGTGCACGAGGGCATACGGCCCCGACGCAAGGGGGCACAGAGTCGGGCATCATGTGGGGCAAGACGGCGCGCTGCCCGCCAGCGTGCAGCCCTGAAGAGGGTCGACAGTAGCCCCGGCTCCCACACACGGCGTTCCCGCATCCAGGGCGGCTGCAGGCATACCTGTAGCACGTTCTGACTCAGCGCCAACACGCCGTTGAGCGGGTTCTTCATGTCGTGGGCGATGTCGCTCGAGTGCTCCCGCAGCGCCGCCAGCAGCGATGAGAGAGCGCCACCGTCGCCCAGCAGGCTGCAGGCGCCGCCGCCGCCGCTGCCAATGCCGGTCCCGGTGCCGGAGGAGGAGAACGGCGAGGCGGTGGACGCGTTGGCCGCCGCCAGGGCGGCGGTTGGTACGGGCACCTCCACCCGTACCTCCCGTATCACCTCCTTGATGACCGGCACCTCCTTAATCACCTCACGGATGACTTCCTTGGGCACCTGCGCGCGTCGCAGCAGTTGTAAGTTGTCGGTTAGTCGATTGTCGGTTAGCCATAATGTTTCACCATGGGCTGTGGCCGGCGGGCTTCCCGACATTTGCCTGCCACGCACGCACCAGCCCACCCGGCGATCAACACGGGCTGTGATTGACGGGTGTCCAACCACCCACGCACCACTTGGCCTGGGCCATGACCGCACAGGCCCGCAAAACTCGCCCTCACCTCGACAATCACCTCCTTGATCACCTCCTTGATCACCTCCCGCACCACGGGCACCTCCCGCACGACCTCCCGCACGCCGCCTGCTCGCTCCTCGCCGGCCGCGGCCTCCAAGGGCGGGTCCGTCTGCACCCCCAGGTCCGACGAAGGCGCGCGAGGGAGCGCGTCGGTGGCGGGCGGGGGGTCCGTCTGACAGGCCTGCACAGAATGCAACGGCAGGGACGCGAGGCTTAGTAAGGTCAGAGACCTGGGTCATGCAGGGTCCAGCTAGCTCAGTCCATAACGGGGGACTAGAGCGCAGCCAGGCCCACAACCGGAGCGCACAAGGGTATTGGCGGCGGGAGGGACAGGCCGCGACCCCAACACACGCATCCACCGGGCAGCAACAGGCATTCCCGCCAGGGGAAGCTCACCATAGCGCCCGTCTGCCGTGCGGCGGCCCTGCTCTCCTCCGGGCTCCGGGCCCCCAGGCCTCGACTGCTGCCCAAGTTCAGGCTGCCCATGCTCCTCCGCCCGGACAGCAGGGCGGACATGCCTGGGTGCACGAGGCCCCCGACACCGCCGCCGCCCGCTGACGTTCCTGCCTCGCCGCCGCCGCCGCCTGTGCTGTCCAGGTCAAAGCTCGCGCGGCTGGCCCGACCGGACGTCGTAGTCATGGTCGTACGGGCGATGTACAGCAGCTGTACGAGCGCCAGGTCGGATCCGGAGCGCCGCAGGCCCGACTGGGAGCCGTGGTCGCTTACGGTCGAACTGCTCCGTTCAGTGCCTGCGGACAACCGGTGTCCACACATCTCACATTAGAACAGATATACCCTCGAGGTAAGGCTGGGCGCCGGATGAACGTAAACCATGTCGGCCGCACACCCCGCGCACAAGGGCTATGGCGCGCACGCCAGGGTCCTTGCCGTGCCCCCTTGCAACCACAAAACTCCAGGGGCCCTCCCTAATCACCCTCAGTCCTGTCAGGCCCGGCCTGGCCCTGTCAAGCGCCCTTCCCTGCATTAGTCACCACCCCCTGCATTAGTCACCACCCGACGCGACGCACCCTCGGTAATCCGGTACAGCTCTCCGAGATCGGGAACCTGCGAGGTTGACAGTTTCGGCAGTTGGCGGGCAGGAGGGCCGGCATGGGCACACACGCGGCCGCTCGATCCAGCGCCCACTTCACTGCGGCCTGAGCCTTGGCACAGCAGCCCACTGGCATCTTCCCGCGAGGACGCCCAGCGGGATTGACACCGGTATATCCTGCCTCTCCATCATCATCACGAGACCTAGTACCCTCGCCCTGAACGAACCTTGCCAAAGGCGGTTTCCCACGTAGCCGCCTCCGCGGTGGACTGTGGCCCGAACGCCGCTGAGGTTCGGCGGGAGCTGGGGGGCCCGAAGCCGGCTGTGACAGCACTGGCACGCCACTGAGCAGGGAGCAAGGAAGGATCAGAGAGGGAGGGTTCAAGGCGCTGTAAGGTGTAAGCATGTCGTGCCGTAAGCCGCGTGGGATATGCGTGCATCGAGGCAGTCATAGGTGGAGGGTACTGGCACGGCTACAGCGGCGCTGTCAAAGCATCTGAGTCACGCAGGTGCGGATGCGCAGGTGGCTGCGCGCATGGGCCGTCGTGCTTGCTTGCCCCATCCCCCTCGCCCCACCCCCCTCGCCCCCAGAACCCCGTGAACACCAGGCTATCCGAAGCCCTCGCCGCCTGCCCCCTATCCGGGCCGCTGTCCCCACCCCGAGCACGCTTACCGGCCCATCATCTCCGGACGCTGCTGCTGACCCACCGCCACCGGCCCCGGCAGCCGGGCCGCCGCCGCTAGACAGCCGCCGCCCGCCATTACCGCCGCCTGGCGCCGACAGCCCGGCTGCCGCCGCCGCTGCCGACAGCACGCCCGACACGCGACGCGCCGCGGCGCTGCGACGCGCGGTCAGCAGCATGAGTGCCGCATACCGTACGGATCCGTAGTACGTCAAAACCGCCAACGGCAGGGCGTAAAGTGTGATCGAGGAGCTCAGGGACCAAACCACCGAGGCCACAGCTGACGGGAAGTGGAAGGAGGGTACGAACTCAAGTAATCGGGCAGCGAAGAGTTGGCGTGGGCGTCGCCCACGGCGACACAGTCGCAGTCCGGAGCCCCTATCTGCCCTCAAGGAATGCCCAGTATGCTTGCCGAGGCCCCACGACAACATTCCCGCCAGCATGCCCAGCCCCCGCCCATGCTCGTGCCTCCGTCCAGACCACAGCTCTCACTCGGTGTCCCGGAAAGCAGCGACAGGCCGTGCCCAGCTGAGTCAGAGCCGATTGCCGCCGCGGCCACAGCCTGCGAGGGTTCCGAGGGCGGGGAGTGCAGAGGCGGGGGTCAGCGCAACGAACCCACGGGAAGTCGGACCCTGCTGAGCATGCTGTGGGTCCTGGGCCCAACAACCCTCGCCCATCCCTCCCAGGATACGGCTGCGTTGAACCCTGGCACTCCAGCGTCCCGACATGAGCCGCAAGGAAACTGTGCTTCGGACGCAACCCACCTGCAGAAGCTTGCAGCCCACAGCCGCTCCCACGAGCACCTCCATGGGTGCCGGCATGCCAACGCCGTGGCTAGGGACGCCCCCGGCTGCGCCCGCGGCCGCGCCCACGCCCGGCCGCGGCTGTGAGGACGGTACCCGGGGCGCTGGGGGCCGCGCGCCGTCGGTGGGTTGAGTACTGGAAGCTGCCTGAGCTGTCGAGGCTGTTGCGGGTGGGAACCCGGCTCCTCGCAGCGGCCCCAGCACTGACGCCAGGGGACCCAGCAGCTGCGGTGCCACAAGCGGGAGCAGCTCCAGGCCAAGGCCCGTGAGCGTGACGAGGCCGACGGTAGCTCGAACTGGGGGGCAAAACCGTGGGTGCACGAGTGTTTTGTTGGAAAACAGCCACGGCCGTCCAGACAGAGTGCGTTGTCCAGCGTTTTAGTCACCCCGGTCGTCGGTCGCTCCTTCCAACCCGTCGCCTGCAGCCGTGTGCTACACACGCCTGAGTAGCTCACCCAGTGACGACTCGAGCGTGAGCATGAGCGCCAGTCCGATCAGTGCCGCTCCGCTTTCTATCGCCACACAGCGCCTCAGGCGCTGCGATGTCAGCGTCAGGGTGCTCCCAGGGGGCATGGTCGCAAGCAACTGGGATAACAGCCACCACAAAACGGGTGCGCTGGCGGCCCATTGCAGGTACACGTACACACCACTGCGTATCAATTGCAACAGGTTAAGAATTGTAAGGCAAAGGCGAAGAGCAGAGGGGTCGGCGAGGGGTGAGGCTCGAAACGACCGACCTGGGCACCACCAGCTGCACGACCGCCAGCAAGTGCAGCGCGAATACGGCTGCTGATAGCTTGAGCGTATTGTCATTTCCCGGTTCTTGCGTGCGCCTGTTGCAACGAGAGGGTGGGTGGTGAACCAAGCCGGTAAATTTGCGCGGCCATAAGCGAACTCAGCCCCCGCTGCCTCAGCCCAGAAGAGTTTTCTCACAACAGCAGCGTGATGAAGACGTTCAGGGCTGTGGACGCCACGAACGTCCCAATGCCGCAGGCGCCCATTTCCGGGCGCGGAAGACAGCCTGCTATCACCAGACTTGCAGGCTAAGGAATTCCCATGGTTTCAGGCCGGCAGCGGCAGGCTGCGGTCATCCAGGCTGCATGTCCCAAGCTCCAAGCTTATCGTTGACCACGCGGCGGTGGTTCACGGTACAAGATACGGCTAAAATTACCGCGACGGTGTGGTGGTGGAGAAATGCTCGCGGAAGTCGGCATGGTCGGCTGTGGTACTGCCGTCGCTGGGTTTGTGCCTGTGTCAGACCCAAACACGCCAATCATTCCCTCCTGCCCCCCCCCCCCAGCCCGCCCCCGCCCCTCCAGCGAGGCGTCGACCAGCTGCAGCATTCCCAATCATCACGTGCACACATGAGCATCTGTTTTGGAACCCGTTTGCCCAACGTGCCCGACACCGGCGAGGCGTGCTCGCATTGAAGCCCTGCACGGCGCAACAGTCCCCACCACGCCCCTGTCCCTGGACCCCCCCCGCCCCCCAAGCGAGCCGTGAACCCCGGACCGCCGTGCAGAGAGCTCTCGCAGCTCGCTACGGCTCTCTGTAGCTCAGACGCATGGCATGGCTTACTGCGTACGCTCAGAGCTTAGCTTGGGTCCTTCCAGGCCCACCATTTGAAACGGCTGGAGCCTCCTGCACCGCGCCAGAAACGGCCCGACGCTCGCCCCTGCGTGACCACGTATGGCATAGGAACATAACTGGCCGCCTGAAGTCCACAAATCGGTAGCAAGGGGCGGGACTCCGTTGTGGAGGGAGGTGGGGGCCCCCGGCCTCCGCGTCCCCCGGCATCAGTTCCCGGAGTTTCCCTCGATTCCCCAGCCCCAGGCTCCCCGGCTCTCAGACTCCACAGGCCCAGGCGCCAGAGTCCAGACCGCCTGCTCCACCGCATTCCCTTCGCAGCCGAGCGCCCGAGTGGTCCCTTCACTCTGGTACAAGCAGTGGAGGCCCGGGCCCGCGGCTGTGGTAGTCAGTGGCAGCGGCGGCTTTCAGCTGCCGGCCAGCCGGGCTTCACTGCCCATGAGGGCATCGACTGTGGCAGCGGAGGCGGCATCGACCAGGCAGTGCAGCGGGCTGGCCTCATCAAGGCGGCGTACGTCTGCTGCAGTGCTGCTGCAGCTCCGCTGGGGAAGTGGGGATCAAGTCCCAGCCGTCAGAGAAAGCGGGCAGCAGTGGCCGGACCGTCTGCGGTCGGTCTGCCCATGCGAGATGTGACGCGCGGGCAGCGGCCAACTCCTGTAAGGCCCCTCAGGGGGCAGCCTTCAGCGCTGGGCATGCCCGTAAAGCAATGCTGACCCGTGAAAACCCCACGCCGGCCAGCTTTGCTAGCACCCACCAGCGCCGCGCTCGGCTTGTCAGTCGTATCACCCTGGTAGCCCTCCCCCTCACCACCCTCATGGCCTCAGGAAGGCGTCAACCTGGCCATTCATGACGGTACATGGACAGCCCCGGACCCGACAAACCATTACAGGGGCATGCCAACTGCCGGTGCCAGTCCGTGATCAAGGCGGCTGCCTGAAGGCAGGACCATACCGGTCACAGCCAAGAGCCAAGCCCCGGGAAGATAGCAGCACTGCTCCCGAAGTCGTTGGTTTCGAGCTTTTGGCACTTCGACCACTCGCCCTCGCTGGTCGCGCTGAGGGCTCCCACCGTCCCACGTGCCTGCACACACGACACCCGGCCCCCATCGCCCACCCACCCACCTCACACGACACCCCGCCCCCTCAAGTCATGTGAACGGGATAAGCGGGGTCGCCTCCCTAAGTGCATGCCATAAGACAGTGCACGGCTCCATACTGTCCATGGTTTGGACGGAGGCCCATTGTGCCTTAAAGTGGGCCACGCCTGGGCAACCCCACCCCCCAACAGCGCGATGCAAGTCCCTCTAGTCCGGCATCGCACTACGCATCGCACTACGCCCGCGCCTTACGATCGGGTTGTAGGCGGGGGCGAGGCGCAACCGTGCCACCACCTTCCCGGCCCCCTCCCCCCGCCTGACACTTGACCGCCCCCAGCCCTTCCCAGCGGCTTGGCCCTGCCCCGTCGCCATCCTTCATCTAGATTGGTGAAGGCTCCGTACGTCACCTCCGTATCCACGGGGTTGCAGCTCACCCGTGGGGGCAAACACCGCACGGGGGCGGCCAGCCCAACTCCGGTAATCCGTACCACCCTATACTGCTATACATCTATGGCCTTCCAATGACATTCACTGCGCCTACCATGTCACGGTGCCCCCTGTTACCCCCTGTTGTTCAAACCGCCACACATGGGAGGTAGCGTGAAAGCGGGCACATGGTTGCTCGCTCACCCTCGCGAAGCCGGCTGCATCCGTCATTCCCCCCCTTTTGTTGTGACTGATTCACGGATCCTGCAAACGACCACAGGAACAACGCGTAGACTAACCAACTCGTGAGTACTCACTCCTTCGATAGCTCCAAACTCCGCTATGTAGGTTGCGTTGGTGCTTCCTGGTACCGGTATGCTTGCAGGTGCATGGCACTGTAAGCGCTGCAGTTGATTAGTGTCTTAGGCATGCTGGCCTGCAAGCGTGCTACGGCGCAGTTCCCACAGCTTAGGATAGGGCCCACACCGGGGATGACACCCCCCTGGCCCACACCGCATCCACATGCGGGACACATGGAACACTCGTCGATGTACGACAGTAGCCCGGTACAGACGAAGCCCTACAAGTCAATAGCGATGAACGGAGGCGGGATGGCAGCAGCAGCTGCAGCCTCTCGCGCCACGGCCCGTGCGAGCAGCCGATTGGCGCCTCCCGCCCCGCCATACACGCCACCGCCGGCCCCTGCATTGCCGGAGCCGCCGCCGCTGCTGCTGCTCCCCCCGCCGCCGCCGCGGCGGAGCAAGATCTGAGCGACGGCGCCTCCGCTGGGGTGTCCAGCTGCCGCCGCGCCGTATCCGCCGCTGACTCCGCGCACCGCCGTCGGCGTCGGGCCGGCGGAAGGGCTGTGGGAAGACGAACCGCCGGAGTCTTGCGTGCGCGTAACGCTTCGTGCGGATCCCGTCGATCCTAGGATTGGCGCCAGCAACCGGCCTGGCGGCGGCGAGCTGGCGGGGCCAGACGACGCCCCCGCAAGCAGCGGCGCCACGACCGCTGCCGCCGCCGCTGACGGCGGAAACCGCAGCACGGCACCTGGTGCGTTTGGCGACGTGCGTGTCGGGCCGTTGCCCGCACTGCCGCTGGCGCCGTGGTGAAGTTGAAGGTGGTGGGGTGCGCCCACTACAGGCCCACCCAGGCCCAGGCCCAGGACTGGGCCTGGCGCGCCGGCGCCGGAGGCCCCCTGTCCTGAGCCCGACCCAGCCCTCACGCCGCCGCCGCCGCCTGACACGGAGGGTGCCGGCGGGAGCGTGAGGCCCTGGAGGGCTAGATGCTGCATCTGGGGTGGGCGCGGGACAGGGTCGATGGAAGCCGAGTCAGCATATGCTTCTGTGACGATTTCAAACAACGAAGAGATCAGGGCAAGGGATAACTCCCTGACAACCATACGACCGCGCTCGGTACTGGGCTGAACTCACCTGCAGGTGGTACGGCAGGTGCCGTATGTTGTACGGCACTTGCACGGCGCCTGGCGCCGCGTGGCCGTGCAGCTGGTTGGCGGCGCCGCCGTACAGGGGCAGCGGTACGGCGCGCACGGGCTGCTCCATGATCAGCTCGTCCAGCCACTGTACGACAGCGTGCACGAGAGAGAGACATTCCGTATCAGGGCCATGGCAACACTTGCCGGGACAGGCAGGACTTATGGGCTAGCGAAGATCTGATCTCTCTGGTTTCCAATCGCCCAACACGGCAACGCCCCATGGTCTGACCTGGAGTACCGAGGCGAAGTCGGGCCGTGTTCGCGGCTGGCGAGACCAGCAGGCCTGTGGGCACGCGAGGGAGAGTGAGAATGGCCTGAGCAAGCATGGCGGAACCGCCCAGTGCCGCGGGCGACAGGAGTGAGACCTTGACGTGGCTCCGAACAGGGGCAAGCGGATCGCACCACGCTCCACCACTCCGCCGCTGGGAAGCCGCAGCAGCCGCGGTTGGGCGGTCTGGTCAAGACGCGGACGGAGCCCCGAACGCAGGAACGCTTGGACCCATCCGCAGGCCCCTGTACGGAATGTACGGACCTGCACGAGCTGTACGAAGCCCTTGGGCAGCCACGTGGGCAGCTCGGGGCGGCGGTCTTCCAGCACCACCTTGGCGAGGACCTGTACGGCACACGCAAATGGGCATGTTCCGTGTGGGGTTTCTTCAATCCGACAGCCCTCAAACCTCTGCTTTCAAGCCGAGTTGTCCCGCTCATCCCCAAGAGCCCTCCTGCTCCTGCGCTGCACCCCTCCCAGCCCTGTGAGCCCCGAGCATGTCCCGAGTTGCCTCCATGCCACGCGCCTGGCCCGCTTCGGTCTGTCCCCAGATTCCCTGGTACCATTGCCCGTGCCCTCCCCACGCACCTGGCCCGGGTTGAGCCCTGACCACGGCGGTGCGCCCACAGACAGCTCCCACACTGCGCGGCGGTTGGAAAGTGATGGCATGCCGGGGTGTCGAGCACAATGGCAGCCGCTGGCAACATGCGCCTCCGACAGAGTCCACCCCAAAAGTGACACCCCAACCGAGTCAGAGCATGACATAGGATTGCATGACTCACGCAGCACGCCGTACGCGTACACGTCAGCAGCCTTTGTGGCCACGCCGTCCGCCCAGGCCTCCGGGGCCAGGTGCGTGGCGGCCCCGTGGGGCCGAGCAAGCAGCGCGTGGCGCCCCGTCAGCATCAGCCGGCTGTAGCCGTAGTCAACCACCTGCGGCGGTTGGCGGTTGGCGGTTGCGGTTGGACAAGGGGCTGCCCCCAGCTGCAGCACACCGGCAGGCCCGACTACACACCCTGGCTCCCGATTGCACGTCATCTTGGCACGAGCGAAGCGCCGGCCCTCGCTCGCTCGCTCGCTCGCACACGCGCTTGAGGTCGCGATGCGCCCAAGTCGAGACCACGACCTCGCGACCGTGACCCGCGGGACCCGAACGGCTCACCATGGCCCTCAGCCCGAGCGTGGGCGATGCGGGGTCGGTGGCGAGTAGCACGTTGGCCGCCCGCAGGTCCCCGTGCACCAGGCGGCGGCCGTGCAGGTGGGCCAAGCCCGCGGCCACCTGGCGGGCCAGGTGGAGCAGCAGCAGCTGCGGACGGAGGGAGGGTATGGATGGGAGGTGCGATGTTTGAGGTTTTGGGCTTTGCGATTCAGCAGCTGCTGCCCGACAGCCAGGTGCAGGAGCAGCTGCGGGCGGAAGCAAGGCAACACAAGACAAGCCATGGAGCGCCTGCACAATGAGCGAGATGCCAGGTGCAGCAGCAGCTGTGCATGAGGGGAGGGGAGATACCGGTAGTGGGAGGATGTGGGTCGGGGATGGGCAAGCTTCCGGGCGAGGTGCCTGACGCGACGCGGAGGGAGCCGTGCATTGGCGCGAGTTTGGGAGTGGAGGGGTGGCAGTTGAGAGGCAACGGCCTCGCAAGAAGCTTCTGCCATGCACCTCTGTTATGCGCTTGGCGTACATAATTGTAGAGGCCTGACATATGCGGGTCTCACCATGTCGATTGGCTCTTCCGGGCCCGAGAGGCGAGACCGGAGTGACCGCAATGTGCCGCCCCCGACCATCTCCAACACCACCACACCAAGGCCCCCGCCGCCGCCGCTGCCGCTACCGCCGCCGCCGCCCGTGCTCGAATAGCCACCGGCCGCGGCCGCCGCAGCGGTTATGGAGCTCTGTGGGAGGGAACGGAGCGTGGCGGCAAGTTTGGTAGGGAGTTCAAGTCATGGCCAGACAAAGCAAGCGTGCGACGAGGAGAACTCCACTGCGACAACGTGGGAGGAAGGCCCTAGCCGCAGCCCGCAGGGCCCTCCCAACGTCCCTGAGTCCCTGTGGTGGCACGCTATGGACGCGGCGGAGGCTCCCAGGGCACAGGACTCACCAGAAGCCATGATTGGGCGGACACGCCAGCGGCTGCGCTGGCGGCCTCGTCGAGCAGAGACTGCCCACAGTCCAACGGCAGGCTCGCGGCGGCAGCTGCTGCGGCGGCTGTGTTGGACGCACTCGAAATGCCGCCCGGCGGTTTGGGTTGGGAGGTGGTCAACGCCAGCTGCACCGGTAGTTGGATGGCACCCGGGTGACCCGTCGGCGTGAGCGGTGGGCTGAGCCCTGGCGGCGCCGCCGCCAGGTTTGACGGCGGCGACAGGGGAACCGGTGGCGTTGGCGGCAGGCCGAGCAGTCGTACCGTCGTGGATCCAGAGTGTCGTCCCGGCGCCGTCGCGTACCGCCCGCCGCTGCCGCCGGCGGCGCTTGCGCCACCGCCACCTCCACTGTACGACGGACGGTACGACAGGCCCGTGCCCGGCCAGAGCTGGCCTGAACGACGGCCGACCGAGCCAGCCGAGCCATGCGCCGGCAGGTTGGACGAGCGGATCAACACGCTGGACGACACCGTACTGCGTGCCGGGCCGCTACTGCCGCGTGTACTGCTCCCGAGCGCCGCCATCAGTACGGCCCGCCGTGCAGCGTCCGTGCCCGACCCCACACTGCTACTCGGCGGCAGCGGCAGCACCTCGACGTCGAACGGGTCCACGTGGAGCAGGCCCCCGCGGGTTGTCGTACCGCCGCCGTTCAGGCTGGCATCGAGATCCGCGAGTACGGGATCTGGATCTGGCAGGGGCGACGCCTCTGGCACATCGTTGAGGACCTCGCTGCGCGAGATCCCGAGTCCAGGCAACGAGTGGCGCGCCACGGAGGATGATCGCACCGTACTGCTCTGCCGTACCGCGCTGCCGTACCGCGTCCGTACAGTGCCGATGATGAAGGTCGTTGGCGGGTCAGCGCGCAGCGGGCTGCTGCCGGCGGGTACGGCAGTTGGGGCTCCGGTCGAGGAGGCCCGGATGGGGTGCATCAGGGTCGAGCTGAACGGGCTCGCCCGGCGGCCGGCGCTCTGCGGCAGGCTGTGCGCGTACGCCGCGCCGTACTGGCCGTACGATCCAGTTGGCGGCAGATGCGCGGCGCCGGCCTTGATGGCTCGCATAGCCGCTCGGATCCCGCCGTCCCCACTTCCCGCAGCTCCGCCAGATTTAGATCCTTTGACGCCGACGACGCCCACCAGTCCCGGGAAGCCGTGTCCGCCGCCGCTGACGGCGCCACGTGTGCCGTACAGGCCGCCGTACAGGTTGCCGCTGCCGCCGGTGTAGTCTATGGACGTCTGGCTGTTGACGGGGGTGAACCTGAACCGCTCGCTGAGGAAGTCCGGCGGCAGGGGAGCCGTGGCCGTGGCGGCGGCGGCTGCAGACGTCGTGCTCGCGCCCGCGCCTGCGCCAGCGCTAGCGGCGGCGGGTGCGCCGCCGCCGCCAGTCAGGGTCTGGAAGCGCGGCGTCAGAGGGCCGCTGGTGTCGCCGCCGTCAGCGGTGCCGTCACCGCCGTCGCCGGCCTTTCGGGGGCTGGCCCAATCGAAGATTCCGCCGCTGTGGCTGCGACTCTCCATGCTACCCCCTGCTGGGCCGCCGACGCTGCCGCCTGCCGTACCACCGGCACTGTCGTACGGCAGCTCAGGGGCAGACGCTCGTCCAAGCGCATTGGCGCCGCCGGAGGCTGACGTGGCGGCGCCAGAGCCTGACGTGGAATGGCGGTTGGCGCCCGCGAAGAACTGTACCGACGCCGCCAGGCCAGCCGCCGCCGCCAGCTTGCCCGACATCACATCTGCCGTACCGCCGCCACTCGAAGCGCCCCCGCTCGCCGTACTCTCGCCCTTCTCCGGCAGCTGCCCGAGCGCGGGCTGCCGCACCCCGCTCGCCCCGCCGGCGTACGGCGTCGGTTGGCAGAACGACAGTTGGCTGGCCTGCGGCTGACTCGACTGGCCGAAAGCGTCGTCGAACGACGGCGGCAGCGGTACGACGGGCGGAGAGGGGGCAGTGTGGCCAAAGCTGCCCAGGCCGCCGCTTCCCATGAGACTGAGTTGGGGACCAGAGCCAGTGGAACCGGCGCCGACGCCTGTGACGGCGGCGGCGGCGCCGGCGGAGCTGCCGACGGCGTTCAGCGTCACGACGACGCTGCCGCTGTTGCTGCCGCGGCGGCCGCTGCTGGCGGCGGCGGAGGTGCGGCCGAGGGAGGTCTGGGGGGACTGGGGCGGCGGGGGCAGGGACGAAGCGGGAGGGAGGGGAGGGTCTCATGGCTTGCTAACTCAGATGTCAGCGCAGACGGTTGCGTTGTATCTACGGCCGCGAACTACGATTCCTGAGCGCCAAAGCTGTCAGGAAGTAGCAGCTGTGGGACAGAGACAAGCTATCGTAGGCTATCCAAAGACAATCTGCAAACGGGCAAGGTGTACTCACCCTCCATGGCTCGAAGGAAAGGGGCATGAGGTTTGACAGCGCATGTCCCGTCGATTCCGAGCCCACGCTGCTGTGCGACGCGAGCGGCTGCTGAGCGCCCCCCTGCTGCTCTGCGTGCTGCGCCACCGCCGCCGCCTGCTGCGCCGCGGCGAGCTGCGCGGCGTGCTGTGCGGCGTGCTGTGCTGCCAGCATGGCCGCCGCCGCCGTGCCCTGCTGCTGTGCTGTGCCCGCGCCCGATCGGCCCATCGCGCCGGGGGTCACCGTCAGCACAGCCAACCGCCGCAAGCGCACGCCGTTACCAGATCCGCCATTGCCAGTACTGCCGCCGCTGCCGCCAGACGCGTCACCCGGCAGTATGACAGCCGCCAGCGGCGCCGCCGCCTGCGCCGCCGCCGCCGCGTGCGCCGCCGCCGCTGACTTGGACGCCGCCGTGGCCGCCGCCGACGATAGAGGGTCGGCGGAGGAGGCTGAGCCGCCGGCGGAGCTGGCGGCGGCGGAGCCGCCAAGCCGGAGCGCCAGCGGGAGCCGCGGCCCCAGGTGGATGACGTCAGCACCGCTGATGACGTTGGAACCGCTGCCGGCGTTGGCGCCACTGATGACGTCAGCACCGATGGTCACGGAGCACGTGGTGCCAGTGGCGGCGGCGCTGCCGGATCCAGATTCCAGGATGGATTTTGCGGCGGCGGCGGCGGCGGTGATGGGGCCGGCGGCGGGGTCCTGCGGCCATCCGTCACGGTCGGTGGCGGCACGCACGGACAAGCCAGCGGCACTGGCGGCGACGGCGGCGGGCTCGTCGGGTGCCAGCGCTCCCTCGAGGATGATGCCAGCGGCGCCGCCACGAGCGCTGTCGCCGCCGCCGCCGCCGCCGCCGCTGCCAACTGCGCCGCCGCTGCCGCGTGGGCGTCCGGAAGCGGGAGAGCTCCAGTCAATGACCGGCTCCGATTGGTACGTACGACGTACGGGACTGGTCAAGGCATCGCTGCCGGTATCGCCGCCGCCGCCGGCGGCGCCGCCGCCGTCGCTGCCGACAATCATGCCGTTGGTCCCATCGCTGTAGGTTGGCGAGTGAGGAAAGTGGACGGAGCGCCGCCGCGGACGGTTGACTGCGTCAGCGGAGGCCGAGACACCGGCGCCGCCGCTGCCGCCGCCGGAGGCCGCGGGGCTGGCGGCGGCATCAGCGGCGGCGGCCGCCGCCACGGCGGCGGCGGCGGCCGCAATGACGCGGGCATGGTGGGTGACTAATGCTTCGCCGGCGGTGTGGAGGCATAGCCTGCTCCGAGTGCGCGGGACGGACGAGCGTGCCTGCGTGGAGGGGCGGTTGGAACGGTTGGTTTGGCAATGCACAGCAGGGACTGACACTGGGGTGGACCACAGGACCACAGGGGCACAGCCACAAGCTCGCCACACATCAGCGTTCCGCTCGCACCTGGAACGAGCGAGACCGACGCCGCGTTGCGCGGCCGGTTGCAGCGAGGTCCGCGGCCGCTGCGTGTCGCGAGCGACCCCTCCCATCGCCACGGTCACCCTCTGCAAAGGAAGTGGAGCGCACCGCCGCGGTCGGCCTCAGCGGCGAAGGCGACCCCGCGGCGGCGGCGCCGCCGCCGCCAATGCTGCCGCCGCCGCCGCCGCCAGCGTTGGGAGGGTCCCAGGAGCGCGTCTCTCGGAGCCTGGCGGGGCCGTCGTCGCCCAGCGTCGCCGTCGGGGCAGCGGCGCCGCTGGCACTGTTGCCGCTGCCGCTGCCGCTGCCGCCGCCGCTGCCGCTGCCGCCGCCGCCGGCGGCGAGCCGTACTTCGAGGGAGGTCCAGCGCCGAGCGTCGTCACCATGTGCCGCTGTCACAGGGCCAGAGCTACGACCCAGCGGGCTCTTCGGACTTGAGACCCGCCGTGGGATCGCCGACGGCGGCGGCATGGTCAGCGGCGGCGGCAGCGGGGGTGACGGCGCCGGCGGCGGCGGGGAAGGCTCCTGCGACGGCCCCTGCGACGTCAGCCCCAGGGCCCAGGCCAGGCCCAGGTTGCTGGGGCTACGGCTGCCGCTCGTCGTACTTGCCGTAGTTGCCGTACCACCGCCAAGCGGCGGCGTCGCGCCGGCGGCTGCGAGCAGCTGGGCGACCGTGGCCCCGGCGGCGAAGGGGTCAGACGGCGGACCGGGCATCGGCGGATCGAGCGTGCGCGCGATCGGGATGTTGGAGGTGGCACTGACGGAAGCGGCAGCTGGCCACCGCAGCCCCAAGGCTGAAACGTTCGTACCCAGCGACGCGACGCCGCCGCCGCCGCTGCTCGTGGCGACGGATCGTGTCGTACCGGCGCCGATGCTCGCACTGCCCAGTACGGAGAAACCGCTGAACTGGTCGTTGGCGGAAAGATGTGGGTCGGGGCTCGGTCGCATCAGGGACGGCGGCAGTACGGCATGCCCCGGCCGCGGTAACGGCCGCAGGGCCTTGCTGCTGCTGCCGGCCGGCCCCGCCGCGCTGACGTCAGCAGGTGCGGATCCCGACGGCCCAAGCGCTACGCCACCTGTCGGCGCCGCCAGCGACGCCGACAGCGGCGACGGCGCGGATCTGGTCGGGTGCGGGCTTGAGCCCGAGGTGGCGGCGCCGCCGCCAGGAGCGCCGTTGGACGAGCTAGCGCGCGTGCAGGACGAAACCGTCGTCTGTGCGGTGCCGCCGTACGACGAACTGCCGTGCGTCTTGTTGCCCTGGGACGAGTCCGTAGACGTACGGGCCGGCAGCGCGCTCGACACGACCGACGGTTGTCCAGCTGCGTACGCGAAGGGCGACCGCAGGCTCGAGGGAGACGGCAGCAGCGTTTGTGGGGCCGTGCCGGCGCCTGCGGCGGTGCTCGATGTGCCAGCGCCGCCATCGCTCGTGGCCGTGCCGGGGGCGGTTCCGGGGGCGGGGCCGGGGGCGGGGCCGGGGGCGGAGGGCGCGGCGCCCCGTGTGTAACCGCCCGCCACGGAGGCCGGGGGCGTGAGTGACGAGGCGTTGCTGCTGGGCGCCCCCAGCCGGTCAAACAGCTCGTCCAGTCCCTGCAGGAAAAGGCGCAAATCAGTTACCGACATAGTCATACACGCATGGAGATTGAAGGACAGCCATGATCAGGAAGACCAGATCTTTGCCAGCGCTCAAACGCAAAGCCTTGTCAGTCCTTCCGGCCAGCCTGCCCGCTTGCTGCCTACTACCAGCCCAGCCCAGCCCAGCCCAGCCCTCAGTGCCCAGCCCCTGACTGTTGCCTACCAGCTTGTCCGTCGCCGTGCTCATGGGTCCGATACCGCGAGTATCATCCGGGGACAGGCGCTCCGACTGATCAGATCGCCCTGATTGGCCCCCCAGCGACTGCTGTACGGCAGATACTGCGGCCATACCCGGGCCCATGGCAAGGCCAGGCAGCGCCGCAGATATGGATCCACCGGGTGAGTCGTCGATCCTCGGCCTCTGACTAAGCATCTCGGTTCCAAAGATCCGCCCCCCGCCGAAAGGGAAGATGCCGCCGCCGCCGCCGCCGGTAGTGCCGGTGCCGCTCGTCCCAGTGCCGTACGTACGGTCGCTGTTGGGGCCGGTGCTCATGCCGTCATCAGTCATGCCCGTACCGGAGCTGCTCCGATGGCCCGGCGGTTGGAGCGGCAGCGACTGGATCACGGGCTCGATCACCGTACTCCGCCGCCGCGCGCTCGAGGCCGGTACCTTGACCACAGGTCCGACAGCCGGCGCAGCCGTGCTCGCGTCAACGGCCGCCTGTACGGAAGTGGCGGCGGCGGCTGCGGATGCTGCTGCCGCAACAACGGGGCTGCCAACCGACCCGAGGCCCTTGCTGGCGTTAGTAACAGCGGAGCCGAACGGCCCAGCCACACCAAGGCTGCCGGCCCCGCCCACACCGGCGCCGCCGGCTGTTCCGGTACGGTGGGAGACCCCCGGCGTTTCGACGGAAGGGCGCGAGTCCAGGGCAGCAGATGCGAAGGGCGAGGGCGGGTGCGACACGGCTGCCGCTGTTGATGCTCCTCCTACCGTGGAAGGCACCTGGCACGACGACGGTTGCATCCCTGGAGTAGCGGCATCGGCGGCAGTCAGAGGATCCAAGAGAGTCGGTTGAGATCCCTGACGGGAGTTGGATTCGGAATCCGAGCTGGAGCGGCTGGTAGGCCCCCGCTGTTGGGGCGGGAAGGCGAAGGGCGAGCGCCTGACCGGAGTCGCCATGGGCGACTGGGCCGCCGAAGTGACTGAGGCTTGTACGGCAGATCTCGCCAGTGCGGACGGCGTACCGCCGCACGCGGGCGTACAACCGCTGAACTCCAGGGATCCCGGGCCTTGCGTGCCGGCGAGCGGGGGGCTCCTGCCGCCAGCGCCGCTGCCGCCGCTGCTGTCATCGCACAGGGGCGACAGCACCGAGAGGGCGGCGGGCCGCGGTGCGTTGGCGGTTGGCGACACGTCCTTGCTGGCCAACGCAACCGCCGAGGCCGTTATGCCCGCCCCAGACGACGAGGCCCCCAGGTCGGGCTTGGGTGCGGCCCCGTCTTCCAGTGGCCCAAGGAACCAATCTGCAAAGAGCTTCGGGTCCCTTTTCGGACGGCCTGGGGTTTCGAGCGAGTCAAGCGGGGAGAGCGCTGCCGGAGACGTACGGCAGTCGATGACGGGTGTCGTACTGTCAGGTTCGCCGTCACCGTCCGCCGCTCCGGCAGCAGGACTGGTGGCCCCGCCTTCGGGGCCACTGCAGAGGCCCCCATCCGCGCCAACTGGGCTCGTCGGGATGCCGTACAGGGGCGGCGGCCGTGCGAGCATGCGCTTGGTCTGGTCTGGTGACACGGTTGCCTGGATCTGCTGAATCAGTTCCGAGATGATGGATCCATCCGACATGGCCCCTGGTAGGAGAGGGGAGGGGAGCACAGCAGGGCTACGGTTTAGGCGTGTGGGAAGCACGCACATGCAGGTGCAATACAAGGCCCTAGTGCGCGAGGATCTAGGGGCTGGCTTCGGAGCGGGAGGCCATAGATCAGGGCCCCGCTTGTCCTCCAGAGTTGATTGCCGTAAGTCGACTGACCCAGCCAGTTCTCACCCGCATGCAACCCGCCTCCCTCCGTAAGCGGATGCGTGTTGACGGACGTGAAACCGTCCATCGTCATGCTGGCCGTACCCTCGCCGTACACTTCGCCGTACGGCAGTGCGGCAGGGTGCGCATGTGGTGGCAAGTGAGTCCCAGGGTGGTGGTGCTGGTGCAACCGCTGCAGCAAGGGTGCCGTAGGCTTGTAGTACGGCGAAGTGGACTGTATCGCCGCGCCCGATGCTGTACCTGCCGCCCCGCCGCCTGCCGGACCACCGACATTCGTGCCAGAGGCGGTTGGAGTCAAGAGTAGATCAGGCACGGGAGAGCTGGGTGCTCCAAGTGAGGACGCGTGCGGCAGCATGCTGCCACCGCCGCCACCGCCGTGCGCGGGTACGGCACCGCTCATCGTACGCATGTACGACAGGGCGCCGTACGACAGTGCCGAGAGGGTCGACGAGGCGACGTAAGGTTGGTTGTCCCGAGAGACTGCCTCAGGGAGCGGAGGGTCCAACATGCTGACCTGAAAGAAGAGGATGGCGAGCACAGCGGGCGGCATTTCAGTTTCGAAACGAGTGGACAGGCTCTTATCAGGCATGCCCTCCGCATCCAACGCGCAGCAGCTCGTCATAACGATAACCGCATATCCTACCAGGAGTTATCACTCTCACCACACTCTCATCACAGATTAGCAGTTACAAAGCAGCCGGCAGCGTCACGCACCTGGAAGCCCGCAGTTGCACTTGTGCCCCCGCCGGCCGCTGTTCCCCCGGGAGTGGTGGGGTTGGGGCGTGGAGACACGCGAGTCGAGATGGGCGCCTGCGGTGGAGGTCGCTCAAAACATCCGACCATTGCGACAGTAAAGGCCCCACCCTCGCGCAGTGTAACCACATGACCTAACCGTTTGCCGTACGCCCCGAGATACCGCCGTACCTGTACGTAAAAGTGGTGCAGTACGCTGACGACGTTGGGGTGTGACGTGGCGCCACAGGGGAGCAGCTCGGCCTTCACGTGGGGGGGTGGGGGCATTGCAAATTGCAATGACCGAGGGGTGTTGCAGTGAAGGCGCGGTGTTGCAGCGGCAAAGATGTGGCCTTTGGACAGGTGAGACACAGGAACCGCGCTGGCATTGCCCCCCTTTTCCCCAATGTAATTAGAAAGTTGGTGTGGGGCTCGTGCTCACCTGCAGCTTCCTGCTGGCCGTGCGGTCGTACACCATGACTTTGACCGCCACGTCAGCGCCTCGCCAACGACCTGTGGGAAAAGCCGGGGGGAGGCAGATTTCGCATGCATACCGTGCGCAGGACTCCAGAGCAACAACACATGGAGAAAGGCAAGCCGCCAGGCAAGAACATTCTGGCCGCGTGCCCCTTGTGTGCGCCTATTCCCACTCACGGCAGCGCCCGAAACCCCCCGCGCACCTCGATACGTCACCGCATAGGAACCGCGGCCAAGCATAGAATTTGTGTCTGCAGGAGGGATACGAGGGGTGCCGGTAACAGACCGCAGGAGTGCGCCCGCGTTCCTCTGCAAAACCCCTTGGCCCCGGCCCCCAACGCCTCTCGCCAGCTAGCCCTTGAAGCTTCGGGGCCCTGCCCCTCTTGTCCATAAATAGACCAGTCGCCCTTCACTCATCAGCTCGGGTCACAAACGTGCGGGGTGAAACCGCACGCCCCCAAAACCGCCGCGAGCGGGCTCAAAACCAGCCCCTCCCCGTTCCCCACCGATGAGCACATCGCGAGCGGTCACCACTCCTGTGCTCGACTCCAGTGCGGGGGCCGTCTGCGTGGGGTCGGTTGGACGGTTGGGAAACACAGTCAGCATGCAGGCAGCGGACTGCAGGGGCCGCCTCCGCCGCCCGCCCCCTGGCAACGCCACCACAGCCCAGGCCCGCTGCTCACGCGTGTCATTGGACGGGGATGCCACCACCTGCCTGCCCCCGACTGCTAGCCCACTCACCCAAACCAACCAGCCCCTCACTAGCAAACCAGCCATCAACTCCCAACCGTCAACCGCCAACCGACAGCAGCCAACTCACCATGAGCGCGTCCAGCAGCACCGAGTTGCGGTCGCGGCCGGTGCCCTCGCCTGGCGCCCTCCCGGCACCTCCGCCGTGACTCGCTCCGCCAGCACCGCCGCCACCCCCCGCGGCCGCCGCCCCCGCCCCCGCCCCCGCCGCCGCCCCCGCGCCTCCGCCGGCCGCGCCGCTGCCAGGTCGCGTAGGCACGTTAGCGCCCAAGCCGCCCCCCGCCCCCCCAGGGTCCGTGTCCGCCGTGCCGGCAGAGGCGTGCCGACGGAAGATGGAGGCCGCGCCGCGTCGGCTCCGGCGAGACGCCTCGGGTTCGTCGGCGACCGAGGCCCCATCACCGTCGGCCTCAGCCCCGGCTTCCGCGTCGGCCTCAGCAGCAGCCTCCGCCACCTCAGCCTCCTCCTCAGGGCACTCAGGAATGTCCTGCGAGGAAAAGGGCCGGAGGGGGGCAGCAGGATGCGAATGCGGCGCGCGCTGCACGCGTACGGCGCGAGTACGGCAGGCGGAAGGCAGACAGGAAGGCCGAGTGCGACGCCCCGCAGACGGCAGGCATCCTTCATTCGGCCTATTGGTGCAGCACTCATCGGCCGGCCCTAAGGTAACAAACAGCTCACAATGCCGGAATCCGCTGGGCGTGGTTCCGGGGGGGCCCGGCGCTCATTCCTCTGGCCCCAGCCCAGCCCGGACAGTCCCGACCCCCCCTTTCGTGCGGCGTGACCCTGCTTCATGCGGCATAGACAGGACCTGAACCCTCTCACCTGCGTCGAGAACAGGACCTCCGGGGTGCTAGCCCGGTGGAAGGCCGAGCCGCCCACCAGTGCTCCCGGGCCCAGGAAGGCCCCCAGGCCCAGGCCCAGGCCCGTGAGGAACGCATGGTCCCCGCTTGGGCCCGCCGGGACCCCCTTACTGCCGCTGGGCACGCCACTGGGGGGCGTGGTCGTGCCTGGGGTGGGCCCCTGTGCGCCGCCGGCACCTCCTGTAGAGCCAGGGCCGGTGCCGGCGCCAGGGGCGGGCGCCGGGAGTGTGCCCGTGGATGTGTCTGGCTGGGAGGGCCACCGCAACGGATCCGCACTGTCGGCGTGACTGCAGGGTTCGGGGCCAAGGGCCGGGCGCAGAGGGGTTCTCAGTAAAGGTTATTTCTGTAGTACGCGCGAAGTCGCCGCCGTCCAGGCGCACCCTGGCTTCTGTCCTTCTGCTTGCTTGCTTCAATGGTCAAACTTGCGGTGAATTGCGGGCCGCCGTGGCCGCTTCATCGCGCGAGGAACCCACCAGCAACATGCAAACGTGCTTGCGCAACGCACTTGCGCGCGAGGATGCAGCCGAGCGACGGCCTAGGTAGCTAGCGATACGGTGTGCAGAGAGAGGCCTCCAGCAATGCAGAGGAAGGCTTGCCGAGAGTGTCCTTGCGGAGGAACTCGCTCGCGACTACGGCTCGATGGAGTTTGTGGGGAATTTTTGCGAAGCGGCTGCGGTCAGATCGAAAGTGCTGATTTCTATATATCTCCAATAGGAAGGCTCGCAGAGAGCTTATGCACAGGAACTGTCAACTACGGCTCGACGAAGTTTAGGAACTGTGCGAGGTGACCGTCAGAGCAGTTAGACGGAGAGCCGTGAATATCGCCACTGTGCTGTGCTACGCAGCATACGCAACAGCATATATATTGTGCGCGGCACAGTCGCAAGGCTTGGAGTCTAGCGAGTTCCCAATTCCGCACACGGCTCGACGCTACGCGACCGACTCAGAATACGGAACGATGGGTCCCGTACTTACGGCTCCCATCCCCAACTGTAGAACCCAAGTTTGCCTGCTTTCTGTGCGAGTGTTGCACGCGTCGCGCCTAGATTACGCTCGCGGTCCCCTTCCCGTTGCTGAGTCCGGCGCCCGGGCTTTGGCCCCAGCGCACGTGGGCCTATCCGGTCACCAAGTGACGCGTGCTGGTGGATACCAATGCTGGGCCCCTGCCGCCACCAATCGCCCCTTCCGAAACGACTCGCAGAACACCGCCACGACGCTTTCTTTGCTGCGGCTTGCTGGCAAGCCGGACCCGTGCCCCAGTCACACATTGCCTTGGCCCCGATTCCGACCCCCCCTGGCTTACCCGTGCTCCCCAGACAGAGCAAGCGCTGAGTGGGCCGACGTGCGCTGCTCGCTCGGGGCCCTCGTGGGCCCGACGGGGCCCGAATGGGCCTGTAGCGGAGCGGATGGGCCTCCCAGGGACCCCGAGCCGAGCCGCTGTGTGCATCGAGGAGGGGAGGAGGGTGGCATGGGACGGGGCGAAGACTTGGCAAGGGCAGCACTAGCACTAGCGCCCGTCAGAGGGCTTTTGTGCCACTGGACCCCGCAGAAGCCAGTTCCACCTAGTTCCAGCCGCCGTACAGCGCAGCACAGCTATGTCGTACACTCGTACCTGTATGGGCCCGCCGCCGCCGCCATCGCCTGCCGCGTCTGCGGCCCCCGACGGCCCCCGCACCAGCAGCAGGGAGGAGCCTCGGTCCCCGCCTCCGCGCCCCCCCGAGTTTGGTCCGGCATTGGAGGCACCTGGAGGGGGAGGGCAGCACGAGCCCGGGAGGGAGTCAGCGTAGGAAGGGGAGGGGCGGGTGTGGCTGGCATGCGCTACGAGGCCGCTGACCGAGCCTACACACCCGACCCCGCCGCTTCCGCGTCAGCCCTGCAACAGTCCTCTGGCCCTCTTCCGATTCCCAACCGGCGCTGCAACCCCATATGTTGCATACCCCACATCCGAAACCCCGTCTCTTTCCGTGGTCCACAAACCTTAGCCCCCCTTACGCAGTCGCACAACTCACGTGCTAGGCACGCCAGTCCCAGCGTGTCAGTAGCGGGCGGGTCCAACGCCCCGCCCTTAACGAGCTCGACCTCGCTCGTCACACCCGGGCCCACGGCGGGCCCAATGAGGCCCGTGAGTCCGCTGTACACGCTACTCTGCGCGTAGCTGCTCACGATGCCCCCGCGCCCGCTATACGCGCCGCTGTAGGCGCTACTGCCGGCCCCTCGGCCGCTGTAGAGGCTACTGCCGGGGCCCCTGCCGCTATAGCCCGAGCCGCTGTAGCCGCTATGCCCGCCGCCGCCGCCGGCGGCACCACCGCCGCCGCCACCGCCGCCACTGCCGCCACCGCTCGCGGGGCCGGCGCCGCGGCCAAAACCGAAGTTGAGGCCGCGTGAGAACCCGTAGCGTGAGGGAATGTCCGACGTGGCTAACGGGCGGGGCACGCGACTGCCAACGGAGGCAGGGGAGGAGGGCGAGGTGCTGGGCAGCGCCGCCGCGGCTAGCCTGGCGGCGGTGGCGGCGGCGGCGGCGGAGCGCGGCCGGCTGCCGCCGGAGGCGGCGGAGGGGCTGCTGTCGCCGTCGAAGCCGCCGACGGAGGCGGAGTTGGAGGCCTTCCGCTGGTTGCCGTCCTCCCCGCCGTCCTCCCGACGGCGCCGCCACCAGAGGCAGGCCGCCAGTAGCGGCGCCGCCAGCGTCGCACACAGCCCCGCGGCAACGGCCACGGACATGACCCTGCCGCCGTCAGCGCCGCCGCCGACGCCGCCGTCGGCACTGCCGTCGCCAGCATTGCCGCCGGCGGCGCGCACGGCGCGGCTGCCCCCGAGGAGGAAGCGGGCTCGCGTGGCAGCCTCCTCCCTCCCATGCTGCTGCAGCCGCGGCTGCGGCTGCGGTTGGGCCGTCCCTTGGCTCGAGGCCCCAACCTCTGGACCCGGCCCTGCCCCGCCCTCCGGAGGCGACGCAAAGGCCGCCGCAACCGCCGGCGACGCCGTCGCCAACGCAGCTGCCGAGCCGCACACGATTGTCACACCCTCGGCCCGGACCCGGACTGGGACCGAGGAGGGAGCGGGGGCAGGGGACACGGCCCCTGCTGACGCACCGGCCGAGCGGCTGCCTGTGCTGGCGGCTACGCCCTCAGCGGCTGAGGCGGTAAAGACGGCCCTCACAGCTGACGTGGGCAGAAAGAGAGGAGCCTCTGCAGCCACCCGGCACCGACTGCCCGGCCCCGGCGTCGCCGCCTCGGCTAGTGCCGTCCACGGTCGGCCCCCGCCGTCCGGGCCCGGGCCCGGGTGAGCCGTGTCGTTGCTGGCAGCAGCCCCAGGCACGGCGGCGGCCGCCGCGACCAGGGCGGCGGCAGCGCTGCAGGCATGCCCCCAGGCCTCGCAGGTCAGGTCCTCGGCAAGCGGCGGCAGAAAGATCCTGACCCCATCCAGGTACAGCACACCGCCTCCACCGGCCCCGTCTTCGCTGCCGCTGAGTCCGCTGGAGTCAAGTGTTGGGGCGCTGCCACGAGCGCTGGCTCCGGCCGCAGCGGCCGCTGCCGCGCCCGCCCCTTTTGATGCTGGCTTAGCTGGCGCCTCCGCCAGCGGCCCCGATGTGGGAGCCAGATGGGCACCCAGGAGGGCCGGCCATAGGTCCGAGGGGTCTGCAAGTTGTGCACGATTCAGGTTTGGTAACGGGCAGTTAGTCAGTGGCACGGGGATAAGCATTTGCCGGTTTGGGTATCCTGGAGGACGTAACTCGGCCAGCGGACATGCAAGACACCTGGGTCATGTGCAGGTTATGTGCAGAACGCGGGGGGGCGCGTCTTAAGGCAGGGAGGTGTGCAGCACGGTTGGGCCCGTGCGAGCGGCCCCGGGCAAAACCGGCTCCGGGCCCACGGCTTCATCAACTGGTTGGTTCCCGACGCGAGCAACCGAGCTATCGGCTGACATGGTTGTAGATGAGAGAGATTGAAGACCAGGAGAGGGAGCAGCGAAGGAAAAACCCACCTGCGATGGCCAAGTCGATGTCCCGAATGGTCAGGTGCTCTCCTGCACGCCAGTTGAGCCCTGAGGCCAGCGTCGCCAATGGCACGGGGGCATCCACATGCCAGCGGAGGTCCAAGCAGGCGCGGTGGTGGCCTCTGTCCGCCCGGCGGAGTAAACGCGAGTTCATGCGGGGGTCGCCTGCCGCCAGACGGTGGCAATGCCCTGGCTCCAGCACAGCATCGTTCCAGTCCTCAGAGTGATATCCTCTGAGGGCAGACTGGCCGCTCCCCGGCCCAACCAGCGCCGCTGTCCACCGCGGCACGCTCCATAAAAACAGGAGCACGGCGACCTGCCTCCACATCCTGTTAACACTCTGCTACGTAACCTCCATAGCCATGGTGGTAGTGCACCCGCGCCCTCGACTCAGGCGCAAAAGCACTGTCTGCAGTGAGTTTGCAAGGCATGATGGTATTGCTGCCTGGCCCTTGTTTCATTTGGAAGCCTCTTGCCAAAAAGGTTGCGCCAGGTACAGGCCTGTCGAGCCCCCGCCTCGCGGGCCCTCATGCGCCCAATCGCCACCCCCGGCCACCGCTCCGCCCTACCCCGCTGACCACGAGGATACACTTGCAGAAACACACGCGCTTGTCAACCTAGTGCATCGAGCCCGCAGCGACACAACCGCCGCTTCGCGCAATATAAACGCTGTGAACGAGCCCTCTCGTGCCGCTCCTTTACTGCTAGACTACTAGGTTGCGTGCGGACTCCTCAGCTTGTGTCACGGGCGAGCTGTCGACCGCGAGCATCTGGAGCTTTCGCAAGCAGGCTGATGCCACCAGGCACGGCGCCTGTCGGCTGACGGCTGTTGCTGCCACGTTGCATTTTGGGACTGCCCAGCGGCGTAGTCCTAGGACGCCTGCTGGAGTGGGCGGAGCCGGAGGTGTCCTGGGACGTGGGTCTCCTAACCGTAAGCCGGCTTTTGACAGGCTCCTACCCCCTTAAACGGTGTGCCGCCCCCACCCCACCCCAATCCTCCCAAACACCCCCGCCCCACCAGCCCCCCCCTTTTGGGAAGTTCACCAACTGCGCGCCGGCTCTCAAGAGGCCCCTACCCAGTGCCAGGGGACCGCCGGGTTCACCAGCTAGGATGCCCACGGTTGCCCCGACACGACTGCACCCGACTGCCCCGGACCGCGACCGCGGGTAACCCGGACGTGAGCCGCCCAGGAACAAAGCAAAGGCCCAGCAGACCCCAGCAAATCCCAGACCGGCGAAGTCGTGTATAAATGGCAACAGCCTGGGGGCGCTGGAGCCCGAGCAGCGGGCGCTCTTGCAGCGCAGCCACCCCTTCCAGGTCGCGGACGCCTTCGCCGCCTACCGCGCCGCCGGCAACAGCCTGGGGGCGCTGGAGCCCGAGCAGCGGGCGCTCTTGCAGCGCAGCCACCCCTTCCAGGTCGCGGACGCACACCGCGCCTACCGCGCCGCCGGCAACAGCCTGGGGGCGCTGGGGCCGGAGCAGCGGGCGCTCTTGCAGCGCGACCACGCCTTCCGGACCGCGGACGTTTTCGCCGCCTGCCGCGCCGCCGGCAACAGCCTGGGGGCGCTGGGGCCGGAGCAGCGCGAGCTCTTGCAGCGCGGCCTCGCCTTCCGGACCGCGGACGCCCACCGCGCCTACCGCGCCGCCGGCAACAGCCTGGGGGCGCTGGGGCCGGAGCAGCGGGCGCTCTTGCAGCGCGACCACGCCTTCCGGACCGCGGACGTTTTCGCCGCCTGCCGCGCCGCCGGCAACGACCTGGAGGCGCTGGGGCCGGAGCAGCGCGAGCTCTTGCAGGGCAGCCACACCTTCCGGACCGCGGACGCCTTCGCCGCCTACCGCGCCGCCGGCAACGACCTGGAGGCGCTGGGGCCGGAGCAGCGCGAGCTCTTGCAGCGCGGCCTCGCCTTCCGGACCGCAGACGCCTTCGCCGCCTACCGCGCCGCCGGCAACGACCTGGAGGCGCTGGAGCCGTCCCAGCGCGAGTTCTTGCAGGGTCCCAGCGCGAGTTCTTGCAGGGTCAACACGCCTTCCGGTGCATGCGGGTGGCGGAGGCTAGGGGGGCACACGCGGTGTTGATAACAGATGCTCAGGCACACCTCGAGGGTGGCGCCATTTGCAGGCAGTGGCATGCCAACAAGCAAAGTGGCGACAAGGTCGGGAGTGTACGGTTTCCATGCGGTTGCGTCCGTATAGGATTGAAATTAAAAAAGCAGATCTCGTGCTCTTGCCAGCGGTGCAATGGAAAGCTGCACAGGCTGCGCGAGGCGTGAAAGCATTGCGAACGGGGGACATTGGACCACGACATTGGACCACATACCGCCCCTACTTTGGGGAGGGGGGAGGGGGGGGCGGGGAGGGGGGGGGGGGGCGCATTCCCCAACCCCACCCGTGGCTTTCACGCGCACACCACCCTGTGTCCTTCGGTGGGGGGAATTTCATGTTGCCAGGGCTGTCCAGGAACGCCGCAGAGTCCCTTGCCAGAGGGCTGAGGGCGTGGGGGGCGGTCAGTGCAAGGCCCTGGCTGTGTGTGTCGTAGGAACCTGTCCGAGTGCCAGTGGGCAGGACAGGACGAGGGCGTGGGGGGCGGTCAGTGCAAGGCCCTGGCTGTGTGTGTCGTAGGAACCTGTCCGAGTGCCAGTGGGCAGGACAGGACGAGGGCGTGGGGGGCGGTCAGTGCAAGGCGAAGTGCCGTACGGAGACCTGAACGTGCCCACGACGCGCCGGGAGACCGCGGCTGAGCACTCTGACAACTACACTCACCAACAATAATAGGTAGACATTTCACTCAAAGCCGCTCACAAGTCCGCTCAAAGCTCGCACCTCAGCAACATCGCAATTTTTGCGAGCAAGTAGCCTTCAACCAACCAACCATGCAGCTGTCCGTGCGTCCCAGGTAAAAGCCTGCATGTGTCGGAAGGTTATGAAGGGGCCCGGGGCGCAACCGTGGCTCCAAGCGTTTCGAGCACAGAGATTTTCCACCGCAACAGCCGGCACCGCCGTGCCAGCGGGCTTCAGGAGTGCGCATTGAAGGACAAGTCAGACTGCCGGGTCGTTCAGGTGCCAGCGCGATCACTCGGTCGTCAACGCCCCACAGCGACTCGGCGCCACAAACCCAACACACCCGCCGCCCAGCGTGGGCCTCCGGCCACCCCTCGCGTGCCGGTGACGACTCCCCGCCTACTTCAGCCATCCGACCATGTAGCTCTGTTTCGTGGAGCTGATACAAAGCCGTAACCCCGCTTCCTCGATCCCACCCACCCCGACCTCACCTGGTCGGGTGCCAGGCCACGACTCCACTCCTCGCACCGTGCCGCCATGCGAGCCCCCCCATGCCCTCCTACCTCCCTCCCTCCCTTCAGCACTGCGGCGCTCCGAGTCCGCGGACCCGCGGCGCCTGCCCCCACACCCCTGACGGTCCGCCGCCGCCGCTGCGCCACCGTCCCATCCTCTTCCTCCGACGCCGCCGCGGCGGCCGGCGCCTTCACGCCCTCATCCTCCCCGCCTGAGAAGAAGGCCGATACACCCAGCCCCGCCCATGCCTCGGCCCCGGCCCCGGCCCACGCGGGCCCTAGCAATGGGCAGTATGCGGGCGGCCCCGCGCCCCCGCCCGTCGCCGGGGGCCCCGCGAACGACAACTTCTCCGGTGACATGCTGAAGGTGAGGGCCCGAGGGGCACTGCAGGCTATGGGATGGGATGGTCGCGGGGATGGGGCATGAGCCTGTGAGCGGCCGCCCGCGTACTCTGCCCTGGTGCCCAGAGTGCAACGCATGGCGTGGGTGGGGCACGGGTCGGGTGGGCCATCCGCTTTTCCGCGCAACCCTTCCAGACAGTACCGAGCGCCCGGTGCCCGCCACCATCGCCATCCCTATGCCACCCCCGACCCCACCCCTGCCCCCACCCCCGACCCCACCCCTGCCCCCACCCCCGACCCCACCCCTGCCCCCAGCCGTCGGTCGTGAACACTCCCCTGGTCCGCGCCGCCGCCGTGGTGGGCGCCGTGGCCGTAGTGGCGGGCTCCACCGTGCTACTGCCGGGCACCATCGGCGCCTTCCTGCACGTCACGTCGTACGGTGCGTGATGCGCCGTACGACATGCTGTGCGTGATGCGTGCTGGACGTTGTGGTTGTGAGCCGTCAGAGCCGGCAAAGCCTCCTCGGCCCCTTGGTGTGCGCGTACCGAACCTGCCCTCAGGCGTCCTGGGGAGCCCTGCACCTCGCTTGCACGGCCTCACCAACCCGCCCCTCCCCTTCCATAACCCTCCACCCACAACCGCCCCCTACACACACCAACCCCCGCCGCAGCTGTGCTGCTGGGCACTCAGCTGTGGAACACCTTCTTCGTGGGCCTGACCATGTTCAAGAACCTGCCCAGGTAAGGGCTGCTACTATTGGACGGCCTTGTAACGTCACCGCAACGGATCTGAGGGACCCGACAGCCGCGGGAGGCGGCCAACGTCGCGCAACTGCCCAGTTGCATGTCTCACCCCCGGACCCGACCCCAACTGCAGGCAGACCTTCGGGCGGGTGCAGTCCAAGCTCTTCCCCATGTACTTCTCCCTCACGGCAGGTGGGTGCGCGCCTGTTGGGGGGGGCTGGGCCGCCTGGACGGGAGGAGGGCCAGGCGGGAGGAGGGCGAGGGCATGCCAGCAGCTCCGGTAGCTGCTCGGGCAGCGGCAGCGGCGAAGCGGGCTGTGAAGGGCAGCGGCGGAGGGAGCAAGTGGGCCTGGGCCATCACCACCATATTCTCCACGCCAACCACTCAATCAGGCGCTGGCCTGCTCGCGGCACCACCGCAATGCCCTATCTAGCGCTCGGCTAGCATCTGGTGGGCCTTGCCCGACCCCCGCCCCCGCTCCACCACCCGTTCGCTGCAGGCGCCAACCTGCTCGCGCTGGCCACCGCTGCGCTGGCCGGTGCCGGCGCCAACCCGGCCGGCACGCGCGCTCTGGCGGCCCTGGGCGTGTCCCTGGCGGGTCTGCTCTTCAACTGGCTCTACCTCGAGCCGCTCTGCACCAAGCTTATGTTCGACAGGTGAAGGGGGAAGGCCGGAGGGCGAGGGGGAGGTGTCAGGGGCGGTAAGAGACAGCAGGGTTGATGTGGGTCGGGACGGACCCCATCCGATGCGATGTGGGTCGGGACGGATGCGTGTGGTGTGTGGTGCGGGGCCGCTCTGTACCACGGTTGTGTTCGAGAGGTACCGGGCGGAGGAGAAGGGGACGGGGTGTTGAGGGCGAAAGGGACAGCAACTTGGATGTGGGTTGGGTGGGATGTGTGCGAGCTCACACGTGAGCCGCCGGGGGCGGGTGGAGGCAGCAGGCCCTTGGCTAATGTGCATGGACATGCCCCTCTGCCCTGCGGTGTCGTACGTGTGCACGCGGCAGGTACGACCTCGAGAACCTGCCTGAGAAGACCGAGGACGACAAGGCGAAGGTGGCGTCTCTGTACAAGGAGGTGAGCTATACGGCGATCATTCCTGCTTGCATCGAAAGCAGCCCAGACCAAGTAGCGACGCATTCGCCGGCCTGCATGCTGGCTCAACACGCCGCGTTTCTGTCCCCTTTCCGACCGCAGTTCGGCAAGTGGCACGGCATCAGTTCCCTTGTCAACCTGGTCTCCTTCTGCGTGGCCGTGTCGCACGGCTGGTTCCTGGCCTCGCTGCTCACCATCTAAGCGGGCCCAGATTGGGCCCAGGACTTGGGCCCGAGGTGGGCCTGGCGTACTTCGTTCTCCACCGGATGGGCCTGCGCGGCAATGCTTCAGACCAGGAGCCGCATCGGCAGGCTTGGGCCCAGGCGAGGGCGCTGGTTGAGCGCGGGGGCGTGCCCACCTGGCGGCGGCAGAGGGACCCTCTGGCGGTCGTTCTGCCTCCTACATTTCCTGATGCGGCAGCCGAGCATTGGTCCCTAGTACCTTACTGGGATTGGGCGGCGGAGGCCTGTGGGGGCATCCGAGTTCCGGTATCAATGCTTCGCTAGTACATACCATGTCATTTTGTTGGGCCAGGGGTGCCAGCAGGAGTGCGTTGTCAGGAGAGCTGGCGTAGGCTGCCGTTTTGCGCCTGGAGTTTGAAGAACCGTACTGTGAGGGGAACGGAGAGCGAAGAAACGGAGGGCAGGTGTCAGAGCGGGAGCGCTGGTGGCGTGGTGTGGGGACGCAGGCGGGAAGAGGGTTACGTCTAACACGGAGCTGTGGGCGGCAGGGCGTTGTCGCAGGATTGGGAGTGACATGGGCACGCAGGCTGGTCCTGGCAAAGGGCAGGTACCGGTAGCTACAGAAGCGGCGCTCCGTGCCGGAGAGAGGTTGCAGGGGAGTTGGCCTTGAGTTGTGTCTACCTGTAACGCGCACACGCTTTGTAGAGCTCTGGCAGCAAACGCCTGCGCCAACTTCTTGCTGTGTGGGTGCAGTTGATGGAGGTGGAGGCCCTCAGGCAGAAGGAGCAAGGGTTGAGCTCCGTTCCAGCTCCAGCTTGCTCCCTGACACTAGCTCCCGGCACTCTGGCCATGCATTATGGGAGGGTACGAAAGCGCAACCGGGGCAAGAGCGAGAGAGATCACACACCGGCTGATCGCAAGCATTTGCTGGATTGCATGAGGGTAGTCTGCCAGTCGTTGCAGACAGAGTAGACCCATTGCTCGCACCCAGCTAAGGCAACTTGCGCGTTGTGCAAGCGGCCGCGCGCGGCCAACCCCCGGCCCGCCTGCCCAATGCCAATACGTACTGCAAACCGCAAGAAAATAAGGCGGCCCAGGGGTCCCTTCCCAGAGTTCCCACAAACCAAGCTGATGGTGATACAAGGCAAAGGGCCACAGCCCACCCCGGTCCACAGGCACAGGCAGTTCTTTAGCAGCTGGCACAACAATGCAGAGCTACGGTAAGGTTTGGGTATGATACCAACAGCGCAATTCAGCAATACCGCATAACCACACCCCCAATGTATGCCATGACACAAAGCCGATCCCGGCCATGCAACCACAATGCTCATCGAACACAAGAGTGGCCCTCCATCCCTCCACACGCACCCTTCAGCAATCCCACATGCATGTGATGCCTCATGACCCCTACACAATTAGTTTTGCAGCGAGGTACTGTCAGTGAAGTGCATACTACAGGTGGGATGCAATTTGCGAAGCGTTATAATTTAATTAGCAGGATATCTGGCCCATCCAATTGCACCTCGTCTCATCTCATCCTCGGCACGTCTAACCGCTCCTATGATCAGCCCCCGGCCGCAGCAAGTGCCGCTGATCGCTGTATCCGTTCGGCGTCTCGGGATCCAGATCTTGATCCTGGGCCCCCGCCTGCCACGCCCCACCACCCTGCCGCCCCGATCCGCTGCCCTCGCCTCCCGCCACCGCCCGACCGTCCCCATCGACCGGCACCACACGAGAGCTCGTGGAGCCCCGCGCGAACGCTCCCGCCTGATTCGGAGCCTTCTCCCCGCTCGCTGCTCCCCAGGCTCCCGCTCCCGCGGCCGTTGCGGTGGCGGCGGCAGCGGCCTTGCCTGCCGGAGCGTCCTCTGCGGTGGATGCGGCGTGCGGAGCGTGCGGCGCCCCGTCGTCAGGCGGGCGTCGCGTGCTGAGCACGATCTCCGCGAGCACGAAGCAGCACAGCACGCCGAGCAGGGGGCCGAGCCAGGCGCCTGCCGGAATTAAGGGGTGGGATTGGGGAAACCGCATGAGGGGCTGGACGCCTCCATCGCACTGACAAGAGGAGCTTGATCCCGCCTGGTTACGGCGTGAAAGCCACTAGAGACAGAAGGTTCAAGACAAGGTGCAGGACTTGGATGCGTGTGCGGTTGCAACTTCTGCTTACTCACCCAGCGGTTGGCCGTACAGATCGTGTACGAGGTAGATGCCCAGGTAGATGTTGGCCCAGGCCGCCAGTACGGCTAGGCGACCCAGCCAGTGGTGGAAGGCGTTCCACAGAGGGCGGCGGGGGGCGCCGGGGTGGGGGCGCACGAAGGCGCCGATGAGCTGCAGACCCGCCAGTCCCATAACCGCACAGCCAATGATCTGCGACGGGTAAAAGGATGCATAATGCGTTACTCATGTAGTGTTGATAAGAGACGGTACCGGTCAGTGAGACCCGCCAGTGTCATGACCGCACAGCCAATGACCTGAGGCGCTGAGGGGGATCGAGGGGGGCAGGGGCAAGTACTTATGCAGTGTTGGTAAGAGACGGTAGATAGATGCATGCTGCAGTCCATGACCGCACAAAAAAAGGGAGGAAAAAATGGGAGGAGAGGGCTGAAAAGGTGGGATGGGCGGAGGCGGGGTGGGGTGGGGTGGATGCCAAGAAGTGAGGGAAGTCGGTGAGGATAGTCGCCAGGGATTGGGCCGTCGATACGCGGCTTGGAGCAGGAGCCTACATTGGGACATATCCCTCCCGCCCCTGCCTCCTTGGCGTTGACCGCCGGGACGTCTGCACACCGCACGTAGGGCAACCCGCCCCACCTTGTGCGCTCCGGGCGCTCCGTCAGGCACGCCGTCCATGTCCAGCATGGTGGACGCCACCACGAAGCCGCCCACAAACAGGCCCACGCCCAGCACCTGCAGGCAGGGGGCGAACGGCGGAGGCACGGCAAGGCAGGTAGAGGGTGAGGGGAGGCAAGAGAAGCATGGCAAGGGGGAGGGAAGCCACCACGAAGACGCCCACAAACAGGACCACGCCCAGCACCTGTGGAAGAAGGGGAGGGAAACCTCGTTTAGGGGCTTCAGCTGAGGTTCGGCCACGGGCTAAGGCCCAGCTGTTGACAAGAGTAATGATTGCATGGGACGCATGACGATGGCTGGTCCCTGGCTCCGAGTGCCGGTCCATCGGTTTCTAGGACAGGACTCTTGGTTGCCCATGCTGTGTCCGTGTAACAACAACATGCTGAGCTGCACTGTCTCTGGCCGCTGCCGGCCCCTTGATTGCTCTCTACCCCTCCCTCCCTCCCTCCCTCCCTCCGAGTGCCGGCCCATCGGTTTTCAGGAAAGGACTCTTGCTTCCCTATGCTGAGCTACACCGTCTCTTGCCGCTGCTGGTCCCACCCTACCTCCCTCCCTTCCTCCGTCCCTTCTTCCGCCCCTCCCTTCCCCCGTAACCCCTCCCCCACCCACCTGGCACGACACGTGCATGTAGAACCATGCGTCCTTGGCGCAGCAGGCCTCTGGGGGGGCGCCCGGCCGGAACTTGGCCCCCGCCAGCGCCCAGCGGTGCCGCGCCGTGAGCACGCCCAGGGGCAGCAGCAGGCCCCAGGCGAGGGACATGAGGATGCCGTGAACCTGGGGGCGAGGGTGAAAAGATGCGGTGGGTCGGGAGAGTGTGGGGTGGGCATCGGTGGGCTTGAGGTGTGTGGTATGGACATCCTTGGGGCGGCCGGGACGAGAGGGGCCCGGCCGCTGGCCGTGACTTATCTTGCTGTCCACACCGCAAACCATGCGGCGATAGTACCAGTACCATTGGTATCAGTTCCGCTGATAACATCCATACCGGTACCGCTTGAAGGGCCAATCCACGGCGCCAACCCCATACGCTAGGCCCAACGCACCATGGCCGCATCCTCCCGCTCGCTGTCGGCGCCGGCCGCCTCGCCGCTCTGTGCGTTGAGCACCAGGCCGCCCTTGGCCGTGTGTGTGACCAGGTCTGGGGCGTCGTTGACGGCCCAGTTGAGCTGCAGGGCTGCGCACAAGGCAACACACAAAGGGGAGGAGGACTCACAAAGCAGGCGGTAAGGCGTCTGTGGCAGCGTCATGCATGAAGAGGAAGGGAAGGGGGTGCGGGAGGAGGGACGACCACATGGGTCAAGCTGGTAACTATCGCTGGTAACCGTGAAACCGACAACCCCCCGCGACGTACCTTGCGGGTCAATCACTGGCGTCCCCGGCAGCAGGGCCCGCCTCGACCCCTCGAGCCCCAAGGCGTCCTCCGCCGCCGCCTCTGCCGCGGCCGAGCCGCCGACCCACATCGCCGCCAGCAGGCGCCGGCTCAGGCTTGCGCTCCCGGGCTGCTCCGCCCTGGCCCCCAGCCCCTGCCCCTGCCCCTGCCCCGGCAGCGCCAGGTTTAGGGCCGCCAGCCAGGCCCGCGGCGCGCCCAGGCGCCGCTGCCGGGCGCCGCCGCTGCCGGTACTGCCGCCGCCGCCGGAGGTCGCTCCCACGGGTTCGGTGAGGGGGCCGTCCACCTGGGCCAGCGGGAGGGAGGGAGGAGCATGCACATGGATGCAAGAACTGGATCTGGATCTGGATCTGGATCTGAGCCGCCTCCGTTTCGGGGCAAGGGCATGTCTCCCCGACCCGGGAAAGTCATTGATCTGGGTCTGTACTGCTGGAGGTATGTATCCCGCAGGTATGAACCTAACAAACGGCCTGGACCCCTGCCTGGATTCAGATCCCGAGCAGGATCCAGATCCTGATCCAGGCCCACCTCCACGGAGAAGCACAGCAGAGTGCCGCCAGAGGCTGTGGCCACGACGCCGGTCGCTTGGGCCCACGAGGATCCAGTCAGGGGGTCCGCGGAGCGCCTGGGTTGAAAGGGCATGGGGGAGGAGATGGCTTAGAGACAGCGAGTAGGGTAGGAACGCCGGTTGTAGGGAGTGCGTCAGGCGCAGAAGCTACGCCGTTGCGGCAGCCGTGACCGTCGAGCCAGATATTGTGAGGAAAGGCTTGGGCGCAAAGGCCACGTTTTGCTTACATCAACACCCTCACCAACCAACCCCCCCCCTCAATCCCCCTCCCCCCTTTTCCCCCCTCCCTCCCCTCCCCAACGCCACCCACCCCTCCAGCCGGTACGCGTCGACCCGCGGCAGCCCCTCCTCCACCCGACCGATGATGGCGTCCGCGGGGCTCATGACGCCCGCACGGGCCGCGAAGGAGAGCGCGGCGTAGCCTGCAGGCAGTGGAGAGGTAGGCAGAGAGGAAGAGAGGAGGTGGACGTAAGCACCAAAACGCAGGAAACGAAGAGAATGGGGCGGGTTCGTCAGTGCGTGTATGGTTAACCTTTTGTGCCGGAACGGAGCTGGCTTCTGGCTAGGGTCCCCGAATCGGGTGGCCAATACCCCCTCATTGCTCATGCCCCTCCGTCGCCTACCCTGCTCAGGTGATGACAGCGCCAGGTGCAGCATCTGCCGCCGGGTTCCGGCCTGGGCCTGGGCCTGGGCCTGGGCCTGGGCTGCGGCCGCGATGGCGGGGCCCGTGCAGTTGTTGGGTGGCGGCAGGGCGCCGCCTGTGGTCCAGTGAAGCACCGCACCGCCGCCCAGGTCCCGAGAGCAGACGTACCCCAGGGCTGAGGGGGGGCAGGCCTGAGGGGTGAGGGAGGCAGGGGGTCTCGGGTGTGGACAGTGGGGGGCACATGCATCTGGAGCAGACGTATCCCAGGGCCGTGGGGGTGCCGAGCGCCCTGGTGAGACGGGGGTTAAGGCAGAGGGGTCCAGTGTGTGTGCACACGAAGCCCGCGGCGGAGCGGCCGATAGCTTGTGTGGCAGTGAAGGGACGTACGGCCGAGGGCTGACAAACAGTCGTGACGCGCGTATGGAAAGGGGACATCAAACGGGTATTGTGCGTACCGCCGACGGGCCTGGGGTTGGGCTGGGACCTGGGCCGGGGGTTGGGCTGGGGCTTGGGGTTGGGGTTGGGGTTGGGCTGGCCCCGGGGCTCGGGCTCTGGCCGGGGCTGGGGGTGGGACCGGGAGTCGGCGAGGGCTTGGGGCCTGGCGTGGGGCCTGGCGTGGGCCCCGGCGTGGGCCCCGGCGTGGGGCCTGGCGTGGGCCCGGGGCTTGGACCGGCAGAGGGCGAAGGCGAGGGAGTTCCTGCGGGCAGCGGGCAGCAGGACAACATCGTTCAGAGAGGAGTCCGGAGTGCCATCGTGTGGGGCACTGTCATGTGTCCTGGAACCCACCCCTACGCCTACCGCGTCCCAAGCCCTCTGCCGTGCGATCTGCTACAGCCCAAGTTTCGCCCGCCCGCCTGAGAGTTGCTCTCGCCGCTCCCCATGACTCGAAACCAGCCTTCTGCTGTCGAGCCCAAGAGGATCCGGACCGCCCAGCAGCAGGCTCTCGCCGCTCTCGGTTTCCTGGACCCAGCCTATGAGGCCCCGAGCCGCCTCTTCCCGTAAAGTACCTTGCGCCCACCTGAGCAGCCGGTGCCCCCCACGTTGAGGGAGAGGGAGCTCTGTTGGTAGGTCGCAAACTGGCCTTCGGCGGAGGTCACTCGCAGTACCACGGGGCCTGCGGTATGGGGGCCGAACCGTGAGGGGCAGAGCGGGCTGTGGTGATCTGTGCGTGTGTGCGCCCATTGTGAGTAGCGAGGGGCATGGGATATGTTGTTCTGTTGGGGCGGTTCCGACGCGACGCGGGCTTAAGGCTCTCCCGAAACCCTTCACAAGCCCTCATGAAGCCCAGGCCCTCGCCAGGCCCGCTCTAGTCCTTCCCGGGCCCTCCGCAGGCCCGCCACGGGCCCACCCTCTTACCCGCCGCATCAGCGCCCAGGGTCAGCGTGGCCACGTGCCACTGCGCAGCACTGACGTAAGCCCTTCGGCCGGGGCTGCATGGGGTTGGGAAGGGTACATACGCGGCAGGGTGGCCGTGCGACACAGCTTAGGAGGCGTCTTCAGCCTGGCCTCTCGGACCAAGCCCCGCCCTTACATACTGCAACCTTGGCCGGCTGCTCTGGCACGTGTGCTCAGCCAACGGGCACTGGACCGACGCTACATTGGCTCAGGGATGTGCGCATGTGCCGCTGCAGACCTCGCCACTGGGCCATCGCCGCTGTACATCATTGCACTCCACGAAGGGCGTGCCCCAGAAGACTTCCGCACCAGACGACCGCACGTCCGCAATGCCGGTCCCCGCCTCGCTGTCGTCAACGTCAAACCCACCCCCATGCCCCCAACGCAGCCCGTGCCTCACCACGAGTTGCCTCCACCCAGGCTGCCCACAGAAGACGTCAGGAGAGCCTCACGGGTGCTGCTGTACGACACCTGCGTCGTACGGAGAAGTGCCGGGGAGGTGTGTGCATTGGCAAATCCTGGGGGGTAACCGGGGGCAGACCCTCCTACGCCCCCCTCCTGGCGGAGGACTCCACATGCCCCCCCCTCCGTCTTACCCTTCCCTCCCATTCCCTCGTGTTCCCCTTGCCCGCCATTGTCGTGGCCAGCTTCTTGCGACCTGGCCCCGCGTGGCCGCACGTCAACTCACGTTCACGGTGTAGGTGCTTCCGGGGCACAAGCCGGACACGACCGCGTCGCTGCTCTTGACCACGAACGCGATGCGTCTGAGCAGAGTCGCGAGGCACGTGGCCGATTCAAAAGGTCAGCAAGCTAAGCGGCCTCAGTAGACGAACGAGCGCCGCGGGCGCGACGCATGCGCGGTTTCCACCCAAGCCACCCGAGCCGCTGTAGAACTCTGCGATCCAGCTATACTTGCTTCCTGCTGTCCACGTGTTATACAAGCCGCGAGCAACTCACGCGTCGTCCACTGGAGACTTGTGGTCGCCGCGAGGGCCGGTTGGATGCGGGCCGCACTGGTCCCAGAGGCTAGGGTGTGCATTGACGCTAAAGGCGCAGGCTAGAATCAAAAGGGGAGCTAAGCACCACTGCCTCGACGCTCGCCACATGGCGGACATGCTGTCTGCCCAGCTTGTTGTGGTAGCCACGGCGGCACGGGCAGTGTGGGTGACAGGGCTTAAAGTATCGACGGTGTGTGCTGATAAAGCTTAGCGTATACGGATACGATACGGCCTTAGGTACCCGCAATCCGGCGTAACCGGCAGGCCCTAACGACCCATGCTGCGCTGCCGTACTTGCTGCCAACCCCCACGCTCCTTCCCTCAGTCCCTCAGCCCAAGGTCATTGTCCGGGAGGTGGCAGGCCGTGGTCTGTGCCTCCGAGGCAGGGCCAGCGCCAGGGCGAGCGATCAGCGGTCCCTTGCAGGAGTCCCAAGTAAGGGGTCCATACCCATGCAAGATCAGCATAGTCCCTCATTGTCCCTGCGCAAGTACACACAGTTCGAAGCCTCGGACCCGAAGAGAGGCGTACCGCGTGCGTATCACGCATGGTCCCTGGCCGCATGCAAAAAGGCTGTGCGGACCTGGCCGGTGGCGTCGCTGGGGCTGGCAGACTTTGGCCTCCCGGGCGTTAGAGGAGGACCTGAGCCTGTTCACTAAGCGAAGGGAAGAGAGCCCTCCTCTCCCTTCTCCCAGATCCTAGCTCGTGCGTCGTGCCCCCTCGCTGGGCCATCACCTGCAGGCACCTCCCTGCCTGCCAGGGTTGCTGGGGCCGCAGCCTTTGGGGTGACCCCCGCACCCCCCTCACTCCCGGTCATCCTGCACTCGGAGCTATGCAGTGCATCAGATCTCATGCTCTCGAGGTGAGCAAGACATGCAGACTGACGCTAGCCACACAGCTCTCGCCAGACCGGTGCCCAACCGCCAGAGTCTTGGCAAAGAGGAATGTCACCTCTCTGTCTCCCTCTCTTTCGCTCTTTCGCCGACGGGACAGTGCAGAAGAGTTAGCATGCGGGGCCACAATGTGGGGGGTCGAAAGGAAGTGCAATCCTGCAACAGACCGCACGAGGGTAGCTCCGGGCCCCCGGTCACCGGGCGGCCGTGGCATCGAGGAAAGCAGATGTTGTGGGTTGGGGCGGCACCGGCGGCAAACAGGGAGACGCGCGGTACCAGTACGGCAAACACCGTGATGTGGAATTCGTGGAGCCTGATGAGGGAGCGGGGCCGGGGGGGGGGGGATAGTGGGGACAGCGTCAGAAGCGGTGGCAGGGGCTGAGGCCGCCCGAGGAGGTGGAGGGAGACCACGGGGAGATAGCGGGGATCAATGCAACATGCAACTAGCCGGGTCTGGCCCACCAGCCGGAGCCAGACAACGGGGAGACTGTGTGCCGTCGATCTCAGTGCTGGACGCAGGCCCAGCGACGGTCGAGGCCGTCGCAACTACGGCAGGATTGCTGAGAGCCATAGCGCCACTGCTGAGAGCCAGCCACCTTCCCGTGCTGGGCCGCCGCCCGCGGGGATGTCGACGACGAGGAGTCGAGCACGTCATGGAAACATGCAGGACGAGAGTAGGGACGGGGCAGCGGAAGCGCTGGGGTTGGGCAAGCCAGCCTGGGCCCATCATGTCAGCACGGAGTGAAGCAGAGGCTCGGCAAGCTGTTGCCAGCAAGCTCGAGGAAGTGACACGCGCGTGCCAGGGAAGTGCCGGCGCCATCCTCGGGTTCCCCCGCCCTCTCTCGCCGCTCTTTGACCAACCTCGAATCCGTATGCGAATCATGTCACCATTCCTGTTTGTCAAGAGCGATCAAAGGCAAACGAGACGCTTGCGGTGGTCGCGCGGGCTACAGACCATGGGTGCGACCCACACACAGGCTCCGACATGGTCGCTCCTCTACAGTAGGTAGCAGTAACTTTGCCGAAGACCTAGCAGTGAACACAGGGCGAAGGGAGGCGGCAAACAAAGAATTCGGGACTTGTATACGGCAGTGCTCCCCACTTCGAAGGAGAGAGCGAGCGCTTCCAAACACAACCAGAGCAAGCACGATTGCACCCCAAACCATCCACGATTAGTCTCGACACGATAGGATAGCACCATAGCGCGCAGAAGCAATTGAAATGGCCGAAGACGACCCCAAGTTAGATGGGGCCGTCGCGGGCGAGGAGGAGGCCGCCGAGGGTGGAGATGAGTCACATGTGATCGCAGCCCCAGACGATGTTGACGCTGCTGAGGAAGGTGGAGATGAGGGCGCTGCGGAGGACGCGGAAGAAGGCCAGGAGGAGCAGGAGGAGCAAGAGGAAGAGCCAGACGAGGTAAGACCTAGAAATTAACCTGCCGCAACCTTGGAGGTCCTTTCTGAGCGGTCGGCCCCACTTCCGCCTGCAGCCCCTCATAAATGCCGACGCGCTCGACGACGATGACTTGCCGACTGCACTCGACGACGGTGGCGGCGACCTGGAGGAGCAGGAGGATGCCGCGGGCGGCGAGGAGGAGCAAGAAGAGCAGCAGGAGGAGGCAGCGGAGCCGGAGGCGGGGGGGGATGAGGGGGAGGCCGAGGCTGAGGGCGAGGCCGAGGCGGAAGCCGATGCCACGGCCGAGCCTGAGGCCGACGCTGAGCCCGACGCCGCTGCGGAGGGCGAGGCGGAGGCAGAAGCCGAAACCGCAGCCGACGGCGAGGGCGAGGGCGAGTCAGAAGCGGAAGCGGAGCCCGAGGCCGCCGGTGACGGCGACGGCGAGGGCGAGGAGGCAGCAGCCGACGGGGAGGCCGAGGCATCACCCGATGCGGGGGGAGACGAGGCGGAGGCCGAGGCCGACGCTGGCGGCGACGAGGCCGGCGGTGAGGCGGAGGCCGAGGCCGAGCCGGAAGCTGACGCCGACGCCGCCGGCGAGCCAGAGGCTGACGCCGAAGCGGGCGGCGAGGCGGAGGCGGAGGCTGGCGGCGAGGACGCCGCTGGCGAGGAGGCGGAGGCTGGCAACGACGAGGCAGCGGCGGACGGCGAGGAAGCCGAGGCTGGCGGCGAGGAGGAGGGCGAGGCTGAGGCCGAGGCCAACGGTGACGCCGGCGAGGAGGCGGAGGCCGACGCTGAGGGCGAGGCTGAAGGGGAGGCCGAGGCTGACGGCGAGGCTGAGGCCGAGGCTGACGGCGAGGCCGAGGCTGACGGCGAGGCCGAGGCTGAGGGCGAGGCCGAGGCTGAGGCAGAAGAGCAGGAGCAGCAAGAGGAGGAGGCTGAGGAGGGCGGCGAGGAGGCAGCGGAGGGCGAGGCCGAGGAGGGCGAGGAGGAGGCCGCCGAGGGCGAAGAGCAGCAGGAGGAGGAGGAGGAAGGTGGCGAGGAGGAGGCCCAAAAGGAGGAGGAGGAGGAGGAGCCCGCTGCCAAGGAGGACGAGGAGGAGGAGCAGGAGGCCAAGGGCTCTGAGGAGGTGGGTTGCGGGGCCTGCGTGCTGCGCCATCGATGCCCCGCCTGCACCCCTGGCCTCTTGCCTCCGCGCGCACAGCCTTAGCCCCCATGCCCTGATCCCGGGTGCTGTGCTAGCACGCCCAAGCCTTTCACGCAACGCACACAGAACCCCACACTTTCCACCCCCATACTGACAGCACCGGGCCCCCCTTGTCGCTCCTTCCCCTCCCCGCATGGCCAGGCTGAGGAGGAAGCTCCCGCCGCGGAGGAGCCTGTGGCGGACGATGAGGAGCCGCGGGCCGCCTCCACGCGCGCCTCCTCCGCCGCCTCCGCCAAGCCCCCGCCACCCACCAAGGCGCCCTCGACCAAGGCTGCGCCACCCGCCAAGGCCCCATCCGTCAAGGCGGCCCCCGCCAAGGCCGCGCCCCCGGTTAAGGCCGCCCCGCCGCCTCCCGCGTCCAAGCCGGTACCCCGCGCCCCGCCCAAGCCCAAGCCCGCGGCCCCACCGCTAGAGCCCCCGCCACCCATTAAGAAGCCCCCAGTGCCCCGCGCACCTCCGGGCGCCAAGCCTAAACCCAAGGTACGTGCCTACGTGTGTGGCGCCGGGAACTGCCGGGTACCTGAGCGTCTGCCCGGGCAGGGGCGCAGGGACACAGCCGCAGGGCTGTGCTTATGTGCTTGAACAGGGGTCTTAGTTGGTCAGCATCTTCCTCTGCGGCAGGCACGCCATGGAGGCTCCTGGGCGATGTGGGTTGGTTCGAGAGTGGCCAAGAGTGGCCAAGGTCACATCCGACCAACACCGATGTGCAGACCGGCGGTTCATAAACTCCTTCCGCCCTTTGCTGCCCCCCGCAGCCGGAGACGCCGCCGCCTCCCCCGCCCAAGCCCCGGCCGCCCCCAGTGGCCTCGCTACCGCCGGTCCCCAAGGCGCCACCGCCTATGGGCGTAACGCCGGACGGGCACAAGGTGGGCGGTCCTCACGAGTTCTTGGCCTTTGTTGCATCCTCCCATCCGCCTTCGCCCCTGCGTGCGCCGTTCTCAGACGCTCCCCCTTGTCCTCCTTGATGTCAACCTAACATCACTCGCTCTCTCACCCGCATCCGCAGGTCAAGCTCACCTTCACCAAGCCCCCCAACGCGGGCCGAGCGCTGCCCGCAGCCAAGCCGGACCACAGCCACACCAGCTTCGAGGTAGGGGCGGCGCGGTTGCCGTGTCGCCAACAGGGCTGGCGTTTGGCACCCCAGCCCGGCAGTTGATTCTGGCTCTCTCCCTATGGCACTTCAACTCGCCTCCCTCCTCTGCCTCCTTTCTCTGTCCTCACTCCCCCCTCGCTTCTCCTCCCTCCTCTCCCTGCTCCTCCCTCCCCTCCCCAGGTCCAGAAGATCACCGCGGACAACATGAAGCTCTGCACGCGCCTGGTGGAGATCAGCCGCGCGCCCCGCTCCAACGCCTACATGAGCAGCACCAGCGTGGCAGCTACGGCCGCGGGAGGTGGGTGCAACTTGACGGGGGGGTGGACGGCAACCTGAGGGGATGGGACACATGTCCGGGGGCTGACGTGGGCAGCGATGAGGGCGGGAGCCTCGGGGTCGTTGTGCTCATGAGCAGCACCGGCGTGGCAGCCACGGCCGCGGGAGGTGGGTGTTTCTTCCTTGTCTGAGAGGGCGGCATGGCGCGGTGGGGGGGAAGAGGGAATGCCGGAACCGTGCGCGGGGGTGCATGGACGTACAGGTGGTGACGTGTACTTAAAGAGGCGCGCCAGGGAAACGGGCAGGGCTTGACCGCTGCTGCAGACGAGTGGGCATGCTTGCCTCCCGCCCTGGCGTGTGCGTGCCCGTGCTCCCGTCCTCACCCCGTGCCCTGCCCCGCTCCTTCTCCCCTTCGCCCCCACCCACAGGCCGGCTCATGCCCGCCAACGTGGCTGCCGCCGCCGTGAACCGGCACAAGAAGGAGGACAAGATCGCACAGGAGAACCTCGCGCTGTACAAGCGGCTGCAGGTGGGGCCTGTTTGTGGCGGGGACGTGCCATGTGGGCTGATTGGGCGATCGGAGGGGCTGGCTGGGTACCCAAATCCTGGGCAGGTGGCGTGAGGTTGTGGCGGGGAAGTGCCACCTGGGCCACCTCTGAGTGGCGGGTAAGGGTCCAGGCGCGTGCTGACCGCCTCTCACGTGCGCCTTGCCCTTTCCGCCACTGCTGCTGACCTGGTGATCTTACAGCCTTACTCATTCGCCCCTTGCTCTGTCTTCCCGGCAGGCCGTCAAGCCCTCCAAGGACATCAGCCGAGACGTGCTGCACAAGGACTACGGGAAGGTAGGCCAGAGCAAGGGCTTGGCCCGGAACGTTCAAGGTCACAGGGCCAGGGGTTGCGGGCGGGCGCGCGACAGGAGCCTAGCCTTGCGGTGTGGAGGCAGAGCGCTGTCCACTCTGCCTTCTGTGCGCTGCGCGCTGACTGCCCCCTCCGCCCTGTGGCCCCCACCTCCACTGCTGCGCCCCAGGCGCTGGCCTACGGAGCCAACGCCTCCAAGTACCGGCCCAACATCTCCATGAACCCAGGTGGGCGGTTTGAGGTATTCGCTGTGGCTTACGGCTCCTGCGAGTAGCGTGTTCGAGGGTGTTGGCAGGGCACCTCGCCTGCCCAGGCTACGTGGTGCGCTGCAGGGGCAGGCCAGCCGACACGCGCTCCTAGCACGCTTGCCAATCTCAAGCAGGCCAGTCCACGTGCTGCCAGTACGCTAGGCTGTTGTGTCCTGTCCAACACTCCCGTCCATCCTTGACCTAGCCTTCACCCGCTCCGCCTCCCGCCGCGCGCTCCTCCCACGCACGCAGCGGCCAATGCCTCGCCGCCCGCCGGCTCCGGCCTGGCGGCCGCACGCGCGGCCCACGCGGACAGCAACTCACCAGCGCGTCGCTCCGCAGCCCCGCCGCCCAAGGTGGCCGCCGCCGGTCCGGGCGCGGGCTCGGTCCGGTCACGCTCCTCTGCGTCCAAGATCGAGGCCAGCTACGCCCCGGCTTCCGAGTACTCGGACTCGTTCGCGGAGGCGTCCCCGTCGGCCGTGGGGCCGGCGCCCATCATGGAGGACTCGGAGCAGGCGGTGGCGAGCGCACGCGGTAGCGCCCGAGGCAGCGCCGCCGGTTCGGCAGTTGCGTCGGCGGTGGGCAGCGCTCGCGGCAGCGCGCGTCCCAGCGGCACTGGCTCGGCGGTCGGGTCCAAGCCGGGCAGCTTTGCGTACGGGCGGCAGGCCAGCACGATCTCGAACCCGTGGGCGCCCGCCAAGGCCGCGGAGAGCACGTCGAACAACTGGGGCGAGTCGGCGGCCGCGGACGCGTCGGGCGAGGCCCGTGAGGACGAGGAGGAGGAGGAGCAGCCTGCGTCGCAGAGCTTTGGCGGGGGTGCGGCGGACGAGGAGGAGGAGCAGCAGGAGGAGGGGGAGGAGACAGCGGCCGACGAGGAGGAGGAGCAGGAGGAGGAGGCCGTGGCCGGCGAGGAGGAGGAGGAGGAGCAGCAAGAGGAGGAGGAGGAGGAGGCCGACGAGGAGGAGGAGGAAGCCGCTGAGGAGGAGGAGGAGGCGGTCGATGATGACGACTTGTAGGGGCGGTAACGGCAGATGAAGCCCGTTGCAATGAGGCGGGTGGGGTTTGCCTGCAGCCGGACCGAGACACGGCAAGGCTGCGAAGGGGTGATCTGGGCGGGAGCCTCGGGTGCTCATGCCCCACAAACCATCACGTTAGCCCCGAGGTCAGTTCCATAGCTGTCGGAGCATCGGGTCTCAAGGGTCTTGATGGTGCCAGCGCAGGTCTTGTGGCGGCCTGGGGGGAAACCCGCGCCGAAGTCGCCACAGGCCGAAGCTTTGAGCCCACGGTCTGCTGCAGTAGGATTGCCCCAGCAGTTCGGCATGTCAAACGCTCGGGGGTTTAACGTAGGGAGGGAAGTCAATTTGCTAGCCGGCCACAAGCCACTGCAGTGTGTGATACTGTGCGTAACCGTGAGCTATGCCTGACCTTTGGCCGGCGTGCGGAGGTGTTTGTTGGGAGCACGCACAGCACTGCCAGAGGCATGAAGGGCGGCGCACGGAGTGGCAGGGGAGAGGGACGCGTGAGTAGGGGAAGGGGAGGGCCGTACGGGCAAACGCAACCAATGGCATGCTCAGTGTGTGATGCGTCGGGATGTCAGCGTAACATAGTTTGTATTGGCGTGAAAGGCGCTGAGTGTTGCCGCTGTGATGCTGACGAGAGGCGTCCTGTAACCAAACCGTCGACTATGCGTCCAAACACGTGACATCGGAAGCCGGGGGACGCCCGGGAAAGGGGTCATCGCGTCGGTCGGCAAGCACGAACCGACGAGCAAGTCTGAGAGCCGAGGGTCCAGCGGGACAGACGGCGGGTGGTGGCACGTCTCAGAGGGACGGGGAGGGAGACGGTCGAGCAAGGGATGGCGGGGATGGCACGTTGCAACGTGTCGGTCGGCAAGCACGTCTTCATCTGTGGTCAAGCTCACCGTTTACAGTGCTTAGGAGGTTTGCGCAACGCGGGGAGAGGAAGGGACGCGCTCCGCGCTACCTACCTGCCCGGATGCACGACGTCGGCAAAACCTGACAGCCGGCCACATGGATTGCCTACGTGACCTGCTGACAACCAATACAACCATTTACAGAACACCTGACGGCCGCAACACGCGACGGGGGCACATTTGACCGAAGCGCTGACCGGTAGCCCTTTCCAGCGCGTCCACTGCTCCATGGCTCGCAATTATCAACCTATGACATCTATGAGTCTTATGACCTAACTTAACTGCGCTTTAGGCGGACCCGGCGCAGCATGGAAAGCTCGTGGGCCCGGCCACACCGGGAGGGTAGCACGATGGAGCACGTAGAGAGCTGTGAGTCTGCAAAGCCCTCACGAGCTTGAAGGAGGGCCACCGGCGAGGCTGCTGTAGCAGGAAACGCATTTCGCTTGTTAACATTCTTGCGCTCTGCGCAGTGCTGAGGGGCAGCGGCATCGGGTCATATGGGCAGTCGCAGAACGCGTATCGCTCGGCGTCGTCCGGGCGCGTGCGCCCTGTTGCGAGTCCCACGGCCGGCACGGGTCTTGTCCCAGGCCCCCTCCTTGACGCGGGAGGCGGGACGCCAGGGCGCAGCCCGGCCCGGAGGTGCGTTCGTAGGCTTGGGCGAAGCTGACGCGGGGTACGGGAGCAAAGTTCAAGGCCAGACCAGAGTTAAAGGAGTGGCGGAAAGGGGCGGGCACCAGCCAGGGCAGTCCCGGGCCTGCCCGTAGCCCTGAGGCCCCGTTCCTTACTTGATTCAGCTCCACTGCACCTTCGTTCACCCCTTTCGCCTATCATCTCCCTCTTCACAAACCTCCCTGAACCAGGAGTGCCAGCGTGGGCCGGCGGGTCCAGGAGGTGGCTGAGCTAGCCTCCGTGGTGCAGGAGCTCAGCAGCAAAGGCCGCGTCATCCAGAGCATCAGCAGCGCTCTGCACGACCCCATCCCGGGGTTCCAATCCCGGCACGTGGACCATACCCACCATACCCACCACTCCCAACAGCGCGAGCCCAACGGCGGGCCCTCCGTCAGCGCCGCCCCGGGCCCCGCACGTGCCGAGGTCGGGGCTGACCGTGGTGCCCGGGGTGGCTCATCCGCAGCAGCTATCTACCGTTCCTTGGGAGGAGCAGGGCCCCCACCCGGACCCGGGTCTGGCGGTCATGCTGCGCGCCCCGGCTCGGCTAGTGGCCACCGCAGCGGCGGAGTGGGAGGCGGCAGCACGGGGCCCCACGGCGGCGGCTCAGCGGCGGGCGGCGGCGGTGGCGGTGGGGGCAGCACCAAGGGCGTGAGCGGCAGGTCCATCCTGGGGGGCATCGAGACGCTGACGAGCAAGCTGGAGCTGCTGGACCGACTCACACCAAAGAAGAGTGGGTGGGGCGGTGGATCGGGAGCTAGGATACGTGGGTGTGGGTCCGGTCGGCTCCGGGCCCCCTGGGCGCGCCTCCTCCATACCGGTATGGTCACATCTTGCTTTTACCACCCTTGCCGCGCACCGGCTTCTTCCACGCAGCTTCTCCGCGGCCCGACTACAATGGATCGTCGTACGAGCCCACGGGCGGCCGACGTGGCACCGGAGGCGGCAGCGCCTATGGCCCCGGCGCCACAGGCGGTGGGGGCGGCGGGCCAAACTTCCGTGACCTCCTGGCGGCAGCCAACGCGGGCCTCTTGCAGGTGAGGCGACAGTACCGTAGAACCCTGGACTTGAGGCAGGGGTTCATTGAGGCGGCAGGGGCCAGCCATGCTGGACTGCATGCAGCCTGGGCCGCGGACGTCTCTGCAAGTTGGCGGGAGCGTGGCAAGATGACCGCTCACCAGACGGAGCCCCATGGTTTCGCCCTGCCCATCCCGTTCCGCAGAGCCAGGTCCAGCAGGACACGGTGCTTGGGGGTCGGGACCAGCGGCCCTCGGTGCCGGGCCCCGCACCGGGACCGACCGCTCCAGCGAGTCATGGCCTGGCCTACAGCGCAGCGGCGCTGCGGGCACCCAGCGGGGGCGGCGCCACGGGCTTTGGTGGCGCAGCCGGGGGCGGGGCGGGTGTGGGCTCGCAGGCCGGGGTGGCTGCCGCGACCGCCGAGCTGGCGGCGAGCATGATCCTGCAGAACCGGCGCCGTACGAGCGAGGATCTGGCGGCGGCGGATCGGGTGCTGCAGAGCCTGCATGCGGAGATCCGCGGCGCGGCTGGCGCCGCCGGCATGGGCGGCGGCGGGGATGCGTACCGGGGGGATGCGGCTCGCAACGCCTCAGCGACGGCGCGTGGTGAGCCGCCGGGCCGTGAGGGTCCCGGGGCAGCAGCCAACCAGGGCTCCTATCGCAGCGGCGGTGGTCTCAATGGTGCCCTGGCGCTGGCACCGGCGCCGGCCGCTGAGGGCTCTCTAACGGAGTACACCCGGCGGCGTGGCAACAACGGAGCCGGCGGCATGCTCAGCTCGTTCTTGGCTTCGCTTGGGGAGGCGGTTCCGCCGCCCCAGACGCCTGTCACCTCGAATCCCGGCGGGCCCGACCCCACCCCGGCTCGCCCCGTTGTCGCACCCGAACCCTCCCACCGCGAGCGGGAGACTGCTGTGGCCTCCGCATCTTACCGCGCGCCGCCACCTCCCCAGCAGCAGAGCCCGTACGAGCTACCGACGTACGAACGGTCGTACGAGCGTTACAGCGCTGGCGCCGACAATGGCGGCGCGGGTAGCCGGCCTGTGTCGGGCCAGGCCTCGTCTGGCGCGCCGCTCGTGAGGGCGATCGAGGCGTCGGCGGGCGGGGCCTCCTCTGCGCTGCTCTCCGTGGGCGGAGTGGCCGCGCTCACGACTCAGCTGGGGCCCAAACTGTCAGAGGTGCAGAGGCTGACTCAGCACATCACGCGCGGGTTCGGACTCGAGCCGGAGTCTTCCGGCGGCAGCCTCGGCGGCGCCGGTGGCGGCGGTGGGGGCTGGTCCGGCGGCGGCGGTGTTGTTACGGCGGCGGCGGCGGCAGCCGGTCCTGCCAGGTACGGCACGGGGGCTGGCTTGGCCCAGTCCGCGGCACGGGGCCTCCAGCCTGCCTTGACAGCCGCCGCCAACACCGCCGCTGGTTCGAGCTTGACGCTAGGGCGGGAGAGATCGGGCGCCAACGGGCGAGGCGACGCCAGCGCCAGCGTTAGCGGCAGCAGCGCCGGCGGCGGCCAGGCGCCTCAACGGCCCCAGCAACGCTCGGGCTTGGTCGGCGACAACGGCTCCACCAACGGCTACCCGTCAACCGCCGTACAACGGCCGTCCAGCGCCCTGAACGCGGATCTTGACAGCCGGCGGCATAGCAGCAGCAACGGCGGCGTAGGCGGAGAGCCCCTCGGGGTCGGCTTGGCCGGGTCCTCCGGTCCGCTGTTTCAAGCTCCGGGAGGCGAAAACGCCCGCTTGGGTTCGGGGTTGGGCCTGGGCCTGGGGCCTGGGCCGGGTAGCTCGGGGCCCGGCCCAGTGGCTGGCTCGGCAGGGGCGGTCGCTGGCGGGGGCTCGGGGGCAGCCGGCGGCCAGGAGGCGGAGGGCCTCCACATGCGGCTCTTGAGGGAGCAGCGACGCAAGGAGGCGGCGTGGAGGTGGGTGTCGGCGCCGCGGCGGAGCTCGTGAGGGCAGGGGTCAGGCTAAAGGGCCTCGATAGAGCGTGGAAGGGCGGGTAGGGCGAATGCAGACTCCAGAGGTATCCTAGCGATGGCAAGGCTGAGTACCAGGTTTGTGGATCGCCTCCAAACCGCAGGGATGAGGCGGAAGCTGCTGGGGCCGCGGCTGCTGCGGGCCGTGCCCGGGCCCAGGCCGCCGACCAGCAGGAGTCGTACGATGCGCTGTGGACCAAGTACCTCGCCACAAGGGAGCGTCTCGAGGTAAGCGAATGCGGTAGAAGGATGACGACAACTTGACGGTGGGAGTGGAGGAGTAAGGGGGTCTTGACATGGCGTACCGGTAGGAAATGGTGCTGAGCGCTGCGTGTGCGGTCAACCAGGGTCAACCCGTGCTGATTGGTTCCCCTTCCTTCTCTGTTTATTTCGCTCGCTCCTCGTCCCTCGTCCTACCATGCCCCAGGTTCTGGAGGAGCAGGTCCAGCGGGTGGCGGTGGAGGGCTGCAGGGGCTGCGGAGCCAACAGGGACGCGGCCCAGCGGGTGAGCAGGGCCCTGCGGGGCCTGTGTGGGTCCCCACGTACCCACGTACGTGAGCTATGGTTGCAGGACCTTCTGCTGCTAGGGCCCGGGAAACAGCTGGAACACGGGTTTGCGAGGACCTGACGATAAGGCAGGACCTCTCACTCCTTTTTGCTGCTTGTTCCCTCTGCCTGTAGGCCTCGGATGCGGCCGCCAACGCCGCCGCTCAGCTGCGGGAGGTGCAGTCACAGATGCAGGTGTGTGGGGACCTCCTTTGCGGGTGCCGCTACGGACCACTGACCCATACGGCTGTCTCCACCCTTCGCGCCGTCTCTTTGCCTCCTCGCGGCCATGTCCGGACCGCAACCTCCCCTGGGCTTTTGCGTCCACGTCACCAGGAGGCGCGCACACGCGAGGAGGCCCTTCGTCGCCAGCTGGATGCGGCCTCAAGCGCCGCATCCGACAAGGTACCTTGGGACGGGTTAGGTCGGACAAAATCTTCTCTGGCAAAAGGACCCAAACCCAAAACCTGTCCTGGACCAGGACTGGAGGGAGAACCCTGGTCGGACCGGAGTTTGGGGTGGAGGGCAAGCTGTGGCTTGGTGGCGGGGATGCGTACGGGGCATGCCTCCACGGACAACGTGTACAGAGGCGAAGTCAGCAAGGTATCAATCGTGACCTTTAGGTAGCCCGGTACGGCGCGTATACCTTAACTTTATGGCCCCTCGACCTGGGTACGCCGCCGTCTCTAAGCCTGGCGTTCCTTGTCCGTCTCGCAGGCCGCGGCGGGGACACAGCTCCAGATGAACCTGCTGCAGGTGAGAGCATCCGACAGCTGAAGACACCGGTCCAAAGACCTGCGGGGCTGGTGGAGCCGCCCGAGGCTTGCCCGGAGAAGCAAAAGCAAACCCACACCTGCCTGACGGGAAGCTCCTGTCCCTGTCCCCGCCGCCGCTAACCCGGGCCAGTCCCTGCAGGACCTGTTGGAGCTGGCGGCGGCCGCCGCCGACGCCTCGTCGGTCCCTGGCCTGACCTCGGGCCGAAGCCCCCGCCAGGGCAGCGGCGGCGGCGCTGGCGGGCGGAACAGCCATAGCGGCGGCGGCGCAGCGTCCGCGAGCGCTGGGGACGTGGATGGCATGCTGACGGTGCTGCAGGTGCGTGTCTGAGCCTGGGGGCTGGATGCAGGGCAGGGGCGAGGCGTGAGCGTTCTGGCGGGGCTGCGGGATGGCTGGGAGATGGGCGGTGGGTGAAGGGGCAGCGCGCGAGCGTCCTGCCTGGGCTGACGGGCCGAAGCCACAGGGGCCCTCGTGACATGGCTTCGGCGTGCGCATTCAGGCCTGCGGTTCCTCCTGGGCAGCCTCCGGGATTGCAGGCGTGATTGGCGGTCTGCGGGCCCCGTTGTGGTGTGCGAGGGCGGCGTGGAGAAGGCATCGAGGCGTCAAACCTGCTTGCTCCCGGCCCCCTGCCCCCCTTCCGTCCCCTCCCCAGGAGCGGCTTCGGGAGCAGGCGGAGCTGGCCCGGAGGCAGAGGGAGCTACTGGAGACGGCCCAGGACCAGGCAGGGACCGGGCTGGGGGGGCAGGGCTCGTGGCAATAGGCGTCGCTTTCCTAGGCTTTGCTGCTTCACAGCGCCGGGTTACATATTGTTCAAGTTGCAGCCGCCGGTTGCAGCAGCTCCGCCCGAGGCCCCCAAGTGCTGTTGTCTGATTGTACTAGGATGTACTGAGCCCCACCCGTCCCCCCTCAGCTGATGGAGGAGCGGCGGGCCGTGGCGGCCGCCCGCGACGCCGCCGCTGCTGACGTGGCCAGCGCCGCCGCCATGCACGACCAGGAGCTGGCCTTCCTGCGGGAGAGGGCGGAGGCGCTGCAGGTGGGGGATGGGGGCTGGGGTGTGTGTGAAGGGCTGCTCGTTTAAGCCAGGGCAGCGTAGGCGCGGCGGAAAGCCGGCCTACGATGCGTGGTGGTTGTGGGAGGGCTGAGCGGGTGGCCTCTCCAGAGAGTGGCATTCGGTCCCGGTGGGCGAAGGTGTATGGATTTGTTGATGACGCCCGCATGCTGGCCCCGCCCACCAGGATGACGTGGCCCGCCAGCGCGAGCGCTCGTCCAAGCTGGAAGCCCGTGTACGGCAGCTGGAGGACGAGCGGGAGCGGGCCGTACGGCAGCGGGACGCGGCCGAGCTGCAGTTGCAGGTGGGGGCCCGGGTACCGGGGAACGGGACTAGCAGGGCGAGAAAAGCACCTCAGAGCCGGCGCAACCCCATTTTGTGGGGCCTTGCGGCAGCTTTACTCTCTGTGCCCGCACCCTGACCGACCTGTAAGCCACATCCCCCCCACGCTTGGAGCAAGCCAACACACTATCCCAGCAGATCCTCCTCCCCCTCTCCCCCCCTGACAGGCCCACCAGGCCCAGCTGGAGGCCGCCCACCAGCAGCAGGAGACACTGGCGGCGCGGCTGTACGACGGCCAGCGGGCACGTGAGGACGCGGACGTACTGCAGGGCCAGGTGGGGCTGGGCGGGGCGGGTTGGGACGGGGTGGGCTTGGGCAGGCTGGTTCCCAACTATGGGTGCCTTTGGTCGCTTCCTTGTTACCCCTTTCCCCAGCCATTGCCCCGGCACGCTGCAGCTCCGCACGCTATCCGCCCTGCCGGAGCCCGAAGCCGTTCCTTGCCCGACAACCCTCCCCCCACGCCATTGACCCCAGCCTCGTTGCCCCCTCGTCCCCCTCCCCGCAGATCCGCGCGCTGTCCCGCCAGCTGGAGGAGGCGCGGGGGGCGGCCGCCAAGTCCGAGTCCTTGGAGCGGCGGCTGTCGGCGGAGCGGGAGGCCAGGGAGGAGGTGGTGAGCGCGGGGTACCGTGAAGGGAATGTGGCGGGGCATACGAAGTAGGGACCGAGGGGAGGGGGCGCGACGTCAAGGCTTCGAGGTGTCGGGGCGAGAACCGCAGAGACAGGTGACGATGCAGTGGTGGTGGCGTTGCGATGCAGCTCGGGAGGCCAGGCAACACGTCTGCTAGGGCTTGATCAGCGCTGATTGGGCCGTCACTTCAGTCAACGAAACGCCGTCCTCCGCCTCTGGATTGCTCTCGTCTTCTGAGGCAGACTCCCTCACCTGCCCCTGCCCGCGCCCCCTCCCCTCCCCCGCAGGAAACCCGCCTGTCTGACCTGCAGTCGCAGCTGTCGGACCGGGAGCAGGCCCTGGAGGCGGCCCGGCGGCGGCTGCGGGAGCTGGAGTCGGCCTCCAACAGCGCAGTGGCGCTGCGGCAGAAGGCGGTGGAGCAGGTGGGGAGGGGGACGGGTGGGGGAGGGATGCGCGGTGGGGACGGTGGTGGGAGAGGTGGGAAGTGCGGTGGGGGTGGTGTGGGGAACGGGTGGGGGTGGCCGATGGGAGAAGCGCGGTGGAGGCAGTGGGGGCAATGAGGCTGATGGCGGTCGAGCAGGGGGGGGGGGGCGGGGCATGCCGGATGCGAGAGACCGAACGGCGTTATGCTGGGGCGAAGGCAGGGGCAGCCTGAAGCGCAGGCCCATCCTTGCCCCTCATTATGCGCCTGCTTCTGCTCACTCACCCCCCGCCCCCTTCTCCAACCCCCGCCCCCCTGTCCCCCGTCCTCCTCCCCCGCAGGTGTCTGCCCGCGGCGACGAGGTGCGGCTGCTGACGGCCGAGAACGCCCGCATGTTCCAACACCTGGAGAAGCTGCAGGCGGACAAGCGGGGCCTGGAGGCGGAGGTGGGGGGGGGGAGCGGACAGGCGGGGCGGGCGGGTGGGGGAAGAAGGTCGGAACAGAACAGGTTCCAAGCACCGGTGGACGTGTGCCAGCAGGCCCCCACCCACGAGCTGAGCGCTGCGGAGGAGAGGAGACAAGGGCAGGGGCTGTCCCGCACTCCTCGCGTACTGCGGCATCCCGTCACCTCCGCTGACCAGACCCGCTGCCACCCCCCTCCCCCCCCCCCATGCAGGTTCAGCGCCTGTCGGCCCAGGTGGCGGCGTCGGCCGCTGACGCCGCCGCGGTCCGCTCCGAGCTGTCGGCGGCGCGGGACACCGTGGCGGGGCTGCGGGACAACCAGCCCATCCGGGTGGGTTAGAGTACCGTAAAGGGAGGCGGCAGGTAGTGGGGCGCGGTAGGGCTGCAAGCGTGGGAGGGAGAGGCGCGGCGGCTGGTACCGTACCCCCTGCCCTCTCCAGACCTACACCTTCCCCGACTCTCTCTCCCCCCTCCCCCCATGTCAGGACGCCACGCGCCCACCTCACATAAACCAACCGACATCCCCCTTCCCCCCCCCCTCTCCCCCCTGTCAGGACGCTACCCTGGCCCAGCACCACATGTCTCGGGAGCTGGCGGAGGCGAGGTCGGAGGCGCAGGCGCTGAGAAACGCATCGGAGACGGCCGGGGAGTACGCGCAGGTGTGGCCGGGGTGCATAGCGCATGCTATCATGGGCAGTCGCTGGCGGCCTTTGGGACCGCTAACGTGTTGCCGCAGCGTGCGGGCCGGCGAGGTACGGTACACATGCCGCTGTGTCCGCCCGTCCCAGCCTGGGTCTCACTTGTTATTCTGTGGGGCTTGCCGCTTACCGATGGCGCTTACTTCTCCCCCTCCTTCCCTTCCCCCAGTCCCTGGCCCGTACACTGCGGCAGCACGGGCTGCCCGTGCCCGCACCGCCCTCCGCCGCGGACGTCAGGGGGCAGATCGGGGACCTGCAGGTGTGCGTGTGTATGGGCGGTGGGGTGGGGATGAGGCCTGGAGGCGGGCGGTCGTGGGGGAAGAAAGACGGCCTTGCCCAGGCCCAAACCCTCTGTCCCTGGCATTCTTGCCCTCAACCTTCCCGCCCTGCTTGCAACGGCTTCGGCCTGCCCTCATCTCCCGCCTTCCCTCCCGGGCCCCCTCTCAACCCCCCACCCCCCACCTCAGTCCAAGCTCTCCGCCGAGGCCGAGGCCCTGGCTGTGGCCCGCCGCGACGCCGCCGAGTTCCGGGAAGCGCTGCAGGCCTCGCGCGGGGAGGCGGAGAAGCACCGGGCGGAGGCGCAGGTGGGTTGAGGCGCATGCGTTCCTTGCCGACAGTCCCACCGGAGCCCCCTTTGGTGGTGGTCCGGTCCGCCCTTTAACCCGTCGTTTCTCAGCGGCCTGACTCGTCTCCTTCCCCATGTCGACCCCCCGCCCCCCTCTCCCTTTCCCTCCCCCCCCAGTCGCTCTCCCAGCAGCTGGCCAGCCTGCAGGCCAAGAGCGACGAGGCCGTCAAGGGCTGGGTGGCGCAGCTCACGCAGGAGGCGGCGCGCACCGCCGACCTCACCCAGGAGCGGGACACGCTGCGGCTGCAGGTGGGGGCGGGGGGAGGGAGGGGTGTGTGGGTTTCGCCCTTGGAAGGGAAGAGCGGTTTGGTGTGATTTGGTCGGCGGTCCGGTCGGGTCCGCGGGTGGGCCGCGCGCCCGACGGTCGGGGATCCTCGGGGACTATTTCTTTCTGCCGCTTTGCACACAGAAGCAAACCCCGCCTTCTGTCCCTCCCCTCCCCCCCCCCCCCCACACACCCGCAGGTACACGAGCTGCAGTCCGCCACCTCTGCCGGCAGCACTGAGATGGGCATGCAGGTGCGGGGGGGGGGGCGTGGAGGGCTACGCACGCAGATAGAGTCGCTGTATGCCTACTTCACCACCAGCCCTTCCTGACCACTCCTACCCCTGCCCTACCCCTCTCCCCCTCCCTCCCCTATAATAGATGGCCCGCCTCAGCTCCCAACCGCCCCCCCTCCCCCCCGCCTTGCATCCTCTGCCTTCACCCCTTCCCTCTCCCCCCTCCCCCTTCCCCCCAGATGGCCCGCCTCAGCACCCAGATGGAGTCGCTCAAGGCCTCCAAGGAGTTTGCGGAGGAGCGGGCCCGCCAGGCCCTGGGGGACCTGGGGCTGCTACAGCGGAAGCTCACGGAGCAGGAGAAGGAGGTGGGGGGAGGGAAGGGGCGAGGGGGTTGAGAAGGAGAGGAGGCGAGGGGGGAGGCGGGAGGTTGGGGGAAACAAAGGTGGGGCTACTGCCCTCATTCGGATCAGGTACAGGTACAGGTATTGGCCGTAGCCACTTGTTCCGTAACGCTCCCTCCGCGCCCCGCTGTCCGCAGCTGGAGAAGACGCGCATTGCCTGCGACGAGGGCAAGGCGGCGGTGGCGGAGGCGGCGCAGCGGGCCACGGAGGCCGAGGTCAAGGCGGCGGAGGCGGAGGCGGCCCGGGCGGCGGCGGCGGCGGAGCTAGACCAGGCCAAGGCGGAGGCGGAGAAGCTGCAGGTGGGCAGGGGCCTTTGAAGCAGGGGGGGCGCTTTCGATAACGCAACTTGCGTCCAGGCGCACTGCGTTCTCGTATTCCCCGTATGAAGGGGACGCGACAGCGCGCACAAGCGTTTGCCGCATGCCATGCCCCGACGGGGGGTATCCGACGGTGCAGCCTCTCACCCACATCCCACGCCCTGCCCGTGTTTCCGGGATGGGGGCAATCGACGGCGGTGCGTCGCTCGGCCCTTGCATTGCAGAGGTACACTCCCCGACCCACATCCCACGTCCTGACCCCCCCCTCCCCCGCCCGCTTCAGGCCGAGGTCACGCGGCTGCAGTCCGCCCTGGACGCCCGGGAGTCAGAGTACGCCGGGCTGTACGACTACTGCGCAGGAGTGCTGGGGGAGAAGGTGCGACGCAATCCTATCACCCGGCCGGGCGGGGCTCCAGAGCTTGACAATCGCCAGCAGCCGGCGCGTGCATCTGCCCAAGCAACAGCCGGGGCGAGCCCGTGTCGAGCAAGGGATGCAAGAGGGATACAGGGGCCCCAGCCATGCTGCCCAAAGTGGTAGCAGCATGGAGCGCGACTCCACGTGATGCCGTGTTGCTATCGCATGCCCCCCTTCCCGCCTGCCCTCCCTTCCACCTCTCCTGCCCCCCGCGCACCCCACCCCCCCCCCACACACACAGGAGACCCTCACCGAGGAGCGTGACGCCGCCAGCTCCGCCCTGGCCGGCGCCCAGGAGGAGGCGGCCTCGCTGGCGCGGCAGCTGGAGGAGGCGCGGGCCGACATCGCAGACAAGGAGGCCAAGGTGTGGAGGGGGGGATGTGTGCCACGGGCGGGGCCGCCGGGGCTCGGCGCGTCGGGCTTTGCGTCAAAGCTGTGGCCTCTCGGCCTCATCCTCGGCTGGCCTTGAAGCCCAAGACGTGGTCGTCATACCCACCCTCCCTCTCCGCTTCCCCTGTCCTCGGGAGCTGGCTGTGAAGTATAAGACAGCGTTGCCCGGAACTGCGCCTCAAAATGTGCACGCCCCCCCATCCACTTCCCCTTCCCCCTCTCCTCTTTCCCCTCCCCCCCAGCTGGCCGTGAAGCCCAAGACGCTCTCTCCAACCTCACCCCTACCCCCACCCTTCCCTCTCCCCCTCCCCAGCTGGCCGTGAAGCCCAAGATGGCCGAGCTGCAGTACCGCATCAACGACCTCAGCGAGCGCCTGGAGCAGGCCAGCAGGGAGCGGGACGCGGCGCGGGCGGAGGCCACCGGCACGGCGCAGCGGGTGAGTTGGGGGGCGGGGGCGGAACGACCGAGGGTTCGCACCCCGGTGGGCGCACCCGCGTACCGGTGCTTGTCTTGCGAAGGGCGAAGGTAGGTCGCCGAGCAGCAGTCGTTCACTGCCTCACTCCTTCTTGACTCGCACCCCCCAACCCCACCCACCCCGCCCCCCTTTGACCGCAGCTGCAGGACGAGACCGAGGCCCACTTCGAGACCGACGGGCGGCGCGTGCGGCTGGGCGAGGAGGTGGAGCGGCTGCGCGGCATCCTGCGGATGTACTCCATACCCTTCTGAGCAGCGCAGGCGGAGACCGAGACGGAGGCAGAGGCGGGTCCCCACGACGCTCTTGCTCCTGTCGGGATGAGTTTGTGAGACTTGTTCGGCGTTGTCCCCGCCACGTTGTGGTGCGGCTAAAGGGGAGCGCAGTCTGACCTTGTGCTACATGACCGTGTGGGGCTTGATATACCATAAGGAGGACGTGGATGAGAAGTGTGGTGGCGGAGGCAGTTCGCTCAGAGCGGGGGTGATACGGTCAGGGGGAGGTCAGGGACGGGGGCGAAGGCATCGGAGTGACACACGGCGTGGCGGGGGAGGGGGGTTGCTGGTGCGGCCTAGGTCGGGGGAGCAGGGGGCAGAGCGCATGCATGTGATACCGGTGCCCGGTGGTTGGACAGATCCTGCGGACAACAGACGGGGTGGGGTGGGAGGCTGACCATGACTCGGCCATGCGATCCTCGAAAGGAGACCTGCGGTGCGGAGCGTGAGGGACGGATGTGAGCGCATGGACCGAGGCGCTCGCACACAAACACTTCCTCACTCCGCAGACCGAAGCAATGATGTGACACTTGTGCAGCTTCTGTGATACGGGTGGGGTGCAGTGGGGCAAAGTGTGGAGCCCTCTCCGGTGTTGGCCTTGAGACTTGAGACTCCGCCGCAAAAACCAGATCTCATGGCGCTGTGCAGCGTTGCTTGGCGGAAGCCCTGCGTAACCATCCCGCGCTTGCAGGGGGGCACTCGGGTCGGCGGCTCGTCGTATCTGGCAGAGCGCTGAGTCCTGGCTACAGGGGGGGGGGCAGGAACGAAACCCACGGACACCATGCCCCAAAACCCCTGGACCCCCCCGACCGACGACCGACCGACCCGTACAGTGTACAACACTGTCGTACAAGGCCTTCCTGTACTCCAATTTAAGCCGTTCCTGTATCTATGTGCTCCTTCCTGCATGCTCTATCGCTGGGCGCACACACCATGGTCGGCTGCCCAAGTTGGCCGGGAGCCATTGACCATGCCATGGACTCCGACCCGTCCATTGACCGTCAGCTCAGGACTGAGGGGCGATGCTATGACCGTGCTGGACATATAATGCGCGGGTTGCAAGCTTGCGGGTGGCGGTGGACTTCGGGAGCACCAGGGTGACGGCCTGGGGTAGCGACGTGTGCGTCGAAGGGTTGCCATGCCGACATGTCCCGACCCGCGGGCACTGCTGGAAGGGGTTGAATGGCCCGCCAACATAAGGCCATGCCTGTTACTTACACGCTCAGGGCATGCTTTCTGATGCCGGAGAGTGCCCTGGGCCGCTGGAACAAAATCCAAGCGACCCCTTTGACAAAACCCACCGGGCCCCCCCCACCGACGACCGAACTTTGCCCCCCCATAACTTCGCTATTAAACCTCCGTTTTTATTCCTGAGACCGGATTTGGGCTCCTCTCCGCAAGCACCATCCAGATGAGGCAAGGTGTCATTTTCGGAAAGATCTGCCCCCCCCCTGCTGGCTAATGTCAGCCTGGCAGTCACAGCCTGAGGGGCCGGTACCTGGTGAACGCGGAGTCACCGGCTGTGACCGGCGGCCAACCACGTGGCAGGCGGGGACGGGGGCGGGGAGTAGCCACGGGGTGGGTGGGTGGAGGATGTGATCCTAAGAGACCGGCTGCGTCAAGGCAAAGGGATGGGGGTCCGTCGGGGAAGAGAAGAGCAGCCGCAGCTGGCAGCCGCACGGTCGGGCGGTAGTTGGGGCACGCCGTCCAGTGAATACGGAGGAATAGCGCGCAACGGCCTCGTGCGGCCGTGTCTCCCGTCTCGGGCTTCGGGTAAGGATTGGAGCCTTGACGCGTTGGCACAGAGGGCCCGCGGCGGGGTCGGCTGCGCGGGCTCACCCCCGTCTGCCGCAGGCAGTACCGACGAGTTGCGGCAGAAACGCGCGGCCGGAGTCCTTGGCCAGCGAGAGCCCCCGCCGACCCAACCTGGCGGTATGAAACGGCATTCTCGAGAGTTTGCGGGGTTCGCGGGGGAGTGCGCGACTGTCGGAGCGTGACATGTCCGAAGTCCACGAGTCGAGTCGCGGGACCCGCGCTTCCGTCCCGGCGCCCAGCAACTGAGCCGCACTTTGTGCTCATGTGCTGATGCCCTAAAAGCGCTGGTGGGGCGGTTGGCCAGCTCACTGTGCGTGTCGGCTGCGCGGGCACGCCATGCAGCCGCGCGGTACACCGGCGGTTATGGCATTTAAGGCGTCGCGCGCAGCTCCGACACCGCAATTTCAATCACAGCTCACTCGAAATCATACAGCCTACACGGTTCATATCGACTCATTTCAGAAGTAGCTTACGCGCGTCCACGCTTGCGTCGCCAAGAATGACCGCGCTGGCCTCCCTGCACAGCAAGACCGTCAAGCGGACCACCTCCGCGGCGGTGAGCTCGTCGCCGGTCGTCCTCCCTCGGCGGTGAGTGACTTGGGCTTGGGTCGCTGGTCGGCAATCGACCGTGTCGGGTGGTCTCAGAGCGCAGCAAACCGGCTTCCTGTCCCGCACATACGTGTCAATTAGTCTCGAGGCGTCTTTGGGGCCCAGGCTCGGGCGTAAGAGTTGCAGCGGCCGAGTTGAACCAACGATTCTCGCTGACTAGACCGCGCTTCGGAAGCTTATGCTTGCAGCAACACGACCGTGGCTTTGTCGACAAGCTTGAGCTGCTGTCGATATCGCTACGCGATCCAGCGCGCGCGTGTCCCGGGCCTAAAGAGAACCTTGCTTTGTCGCGACTCCGCCATCCTGACTCTCCGACACCCCGACCTTGCAGGGTGGTCCTGCCATGCCCTCACGCCGGCGCGGCAGCTCCGCCGGCCTCTGGCGGCCTGATTGACACGAGCCTAGACTACACCAAGGACCGGACGTACCAGCGTCTCGGGATGCCGATGCCCCTCTACGAGTACTTGCAGTCCCACACCCGCGAGCCTCACGTAAGCACATAGGCCGTGTCCCAGCCGTGCAGCTTGGCGCAAGTCCCTCCTGCACGATGTCGACCACGGTGGTCGACACATGACTACCCCCTCGCCATGCTGACGTGCGGCTCCCGTTTCCCGCCTCTTTCGCCAGGTGCTCGCACGCCTTCGTCACAGCTCCAAGTCCACGTACGTGCCCGCACAAGACGAGGGCATCGCCATCCCGCCGGAGCAGGTGAGAGGCAAGAGAGACTAAGCGCTGGTTGGTTTTGCGGTCGTGTTAGTAGAGGGGCCTTGCGACACGCAAGACGCGGCTGTGCTCCGGACCTTAACCCCTAGAGGATGGCAAACCGGTCACTTACAGGCCTACTGAGCCCTAGCCTAGCTGGGCTGGGCGGGCTTGGTCCATGCTCCCCTGAGGCACCAGGCCCACAACCCCCTCTCAGCACGAATTCCCGACCAGGCCCGGCCCTCACTCCTCCTGTCCCCCCCCCTCCCCCCCTCCCTCCCCCCCTGTCAGGGCGCCATGCTGTCCATGCTGGTGGAGATGAACCAGCCCAAGCGCATCATTGAGGTCGGCACCTTCACCGGCTACCTGTCGGCCGCCCTGGCCCTGGTGAGCGACCTGACGCGAGGGGCCAGGCGAGGGGAGGGTGGGTGGGAGGGCGGTGCACTTTTAACTGACTGAAGGCGTCGAAGAGTGTAGGGGATTTGCTCTTCTGGAGCAGCTTGAGGGTATAGCGCTGGGCTCACCACCTCGGTCAGTCATCTTCAGCCACCTTAGGAGCCCGCCCGAAAGTGGGGTAAGCCTAGGAAACGGGCTTTGGGGAAGGGCAAAGAGCTGGACCGGACAGCTGGCAAGGAGAGGTTCCTCCTGGGCGGGAGGTGGGCTTTGGTCACCTCCTCACGCCCTTCCCAGCGCGGACTGCCCTCCTCTGCTCTCTCTGAATCCGCCCGTCCCCCCGTGCCCCTCTCTTGCCTTCCCTCGCGCCCTCAGGCTATGCCCGCCGGCGGCAAGCTCTACACGCTCGACCCCAACCCCAAGAACGCCGAGGTGCGGTGGCAGCATCCTGGGGACAGATTCACTTTCACTGGGGTTTGCGAGTTCAAGCTGGGGTGTCCAAAGCGCACGTGCTTGAAGCCTCCGAACCGATTTGTTTCAGCGCAACCACACCAAAGCCCAACCGGGGGCCCCACCTGTGCGGTGGGAGCAGACGAAGGGCGTAGGGCGTTCTAGGCCACTTTGTACGGTTTTCGCACACAGCCGAAATGTCGGAAGCCCCCTTCCTCCACGCCCTTCTCTCTTCTGCTCCCCTGCCCCCGACCTCTGTCCCTGCCTCATCCCATTCCGCTCCGCAGAAGGCGCGCCCGGTGTGGACCGAGGCCGGTGTGCTGGACAAGGTGGAGGCGGTGGTGGGGCCCGCGGGGGACTCGCTGGAGCGCATGCTGGCCAAGGACGGAGAGGGCTGCGTGGACTTCGCCTTCGTGGGTGAGCGCTGTCCTCGGGTTTTAGCAGCGTGGTTCCAGGGAAAGTGCGTTGTACCTCGAGGGGAAGAGGGGCAGCGCTGAGGCTCGTGAGGGAGGGCAGGCGGGCAGCGCTTCGTTAGGGTGCGGTGGCCTCAGCTGCCTTGGGCTTCGGGATCGGGCGTAGGGGGTGCGGGTTTTGGCGGAGGCTAGCGTGCGGGATATGGCGTGGCTGGCTCGGACCGGTGGACTGAAGCTCGTCGTTGCGTGCCCTTCCGTACGACAGATGCCGACAAGAAGAAGTACGACAAGTACTACGAGCTGCTGCTCAAAGTGCGTGCGTGCGTACGAGTCACGTGTCGTGCGTCGCAAGCCCCGCCGCGCACCGTTCTCTCTCGTTCCTCCGCCGTCAACCTTACCTTATCCTATTCTCCGCCTTCACCCTTGCCCTTCCCTTTTTCCCAAACCGCTCCGCAGCTCCTCCGCCCCGGCGGCCTCCTGGTCCTGGACAACTGCCTGTGGTACGGCAGGGTGGCTGATCCCATGGTGAGTCATGGGATTGGGATTCGGGGTTGAAAGCAGTGCTGTGTGGCCAGGGGCTGTGCGCCGTTTCTTTGGCGTGGTGCCGCTTGCGGTATGAGACCCAGTAGACCCGAGTTCCGCAAGGAGGACATGCTGATGACAGCTTACCCAACCTCATGTCATCAGGCCCAGGACGAGTACACGCTCGCCCTCAAGGACCTGAACGACAAGGTGGGTGGGTGGGCGGGTGGCTGGGCTGGCCGGAGCTGCCTCAAAAAAGGGGGGAGTTTTTTGGTTGTGAGTCGCAGCGCAGCAGCATAGGACAGGGCGCGTGGGCCCATCAGTTGCTCACCCCGATTCGGGTGCGGCAGACCCCAACGGCTTTGTCTCCGGTTGTCATGGAAGCTGAAAGCACTCCTTTCGCTCCTTCACCCTCCCTGCCACAGATCCTGACCGATGCCCGCGTCTCCGCCTGCATCGTCCCCGTCGGCGATGGTATGGTAGTCTGCCGCCGCCGCTAAGCGCCGCTAAGTGCGGCGCTCTGGGGCTGGTGGGGAGCCCTCGCCAGACGGAGGGTCCCTGGCCGCATATGCGGAAGGCGGAGCGAGCGTTAGGCAGAGGCGCCGGGAAAGCAGAAGCGGGGATACAGAGGTAATGACGAAGATGTGGCAGCAAGAGGAGAGCGCGAAGACTGACAAAGGCGAGTGAAGACAGGCGGAGGCAGCACGTTTGCGACAGCGTCCGAGCGTCAAAGCGGCAGGAGCGGAGAGCTGACAGGCTGTGGCCCGATTGTGAGGCCAACGCGGCACGTCTCCTGTGGAAACAGAGCCAGGTCAGGGTGGATCGCACAGGGTGGTCTGTTTGTGGAAGCTGCTGTGAACCATGATCTGGACGTCAGTTACAGGGCGGGGTGTTCACCGTTCTCCATGGGAGAGACGGGCCGCAAACCAAACGAGAATCTGGACAGCACATTCTTTGGGGCGTGTTGGTGCGTTGAATCTCTTACCTAGCGTTGATACGTACTGTGCCTTTCCATATGGAGTGTTGAGTTCTGTCGTTGTGCGTGCCGTTAGGGTTCGTGCGCGCTAGGCGGCTTGCGGTTATATGCCGCGGAGTGCCGCTACGGTATGCCCCCCAACAAAGGTGCTCCGCAGTAGCGGCCTGCGTAGATGGACCGCACGAGCACAAGCATTCGTTCAGGCTTCGTTATGCGTTGCGACGTTTACACGTCGAGTTTGGTCCTGCGTTGTGGAGTGTTCTGGCCTTAGGACAGGCATTGGTATCGCCATCTTTTGGCGGATATGAGCATTCCAGGTGCCCCCTCAGGGGTACTGGGCCAGTTGGGATTGCTCTTTGATGTTCTCGGCAGTTTTCTGGTACAATCAACCCCCACTTCTCTACCTACAAGTGGGTTGGGCCCGGTACCCTCAACAAGCTTTGAGCTACATCCAAGCTTGCTTTATCTCATAAACCTAAACGGCTTGGTACGTTTTGAACAAGCATCACTTGGGATCACGTACGGCAGGATCATCAAGTCATACATCCATCAAGAGGTCTCAGATCGAGATCGGGATCCTCCGTACGTTGGCATCCTCCATGCGGTGCATGATGATTACTGGTTAGCGCCGCAGCGGTGCGAAAGGGAGCAGGCGAGGGCACTGAGACGGACGGGTACCGTATTGCAGTTGGACTGGAGGGGTGGCGGGGTAAGGCACCTTTGCACGGTGTGGGCGCGCGGCGGGGCTCTGCAGTATGGACTGAAGTCTGAGCTGAGGCGCGTTGGTGTAACACGACCGGCCGCGAGTCTCCTGCTCCCCGCTACTAGCACGAGTTCCGCCCCTGACGAATGGACAGGGCACGAAGACCCTCGTCCCACCCCCCGTCCAACACACTAGAGTCTGAGCCAAGGATGGCGAGTTTCGGGGCGACAACGGGGCGTAGTGCCGCGGTGACTGGCGTCGCATGATGTTGGCCGACGCAGAATGCCTGTTCCTGTGAACGGGGGTTTGAAAGTGCTATCCTAGCCCCGAGTTGCGCATGGCGGTGCCCCGAGCGAGGCTGGCTTGCTTGCTCCACAGAAGGGAAGCCCCTCGCAGGGGCCGCGTAGTCCAGACGGTTGGCGGGGGCTGCAGCTGAGCGCGCCGATGTAGGAGGCAGGGGGTGGACGCGTGGACCACGCTGGTCAGGCGCTGCATCGCCCTATTCGCCGCCAGCAGGGGTAACGGCGTGCGGGGCAAATGCATACCTCCTCAACCCCAACCCACAGCAATGCCAGCCCCGTGACTCTGTGCTGCTGTGCGTGAAGTCTGTGTAGCCTCGCTGCTCGTGTGCACGGGGCTCATGCTTTACTCCCCACCCGCTTCTTCTCGCCTGTGTCGCGGTCTTGCAGGCATGCTGACAGAACTAACCGGTGAGGAAAGACCATGTGAGGTGATGCAGCTTTTGCTGAACTGGGGACGACAGGGCCACACAGTGTGGGCCCCCACCCCCAGGTGTGGGCCCGGCGGGTGTGCAAGCCAATAGCGCACACACCGATAGCTCCCACTACACACGCGACTTGCCGTATGTACACCCGGCAAGCGGTATCTAGGCCCAACATTGCTACCGTCACGCACGAACCCGCATTCCCCCGCCTGCCACCCCCTGCACCAGCGTCGTCTATCCTTGGAGCCAAATGACCGGCCGTTAGATCCATTCGGTCTAGAGCTCAACGCCAGGCAGGGGCCGCTGGGGGCCGCTGAGGGCACGCGCAGCTCCGCAACATCCAGCAGGGTACGTGAGCCAAGTAGTGCGTGGCCTAGGGGTGCGGCGCGTGTGGCGGGCCCGGGGTGCGACCCGGACACTCGCAACGTCGCAAGGAACGCGGACTATTCCTGCGACTGCCAAGTAACCAATAGTCAATATCCAGAGAAGTTTGAGCTCTAAAGCTAGTGGGCCGACATGCGCATTTGGCGACGACCTCGGGCCTCCGGCAATTCGCGATGCTCAGCTCAGAGCGGCACGGTTTGTGCACGTATGAGCTGTGGTGGGCTTCGGGAGCCTGCGGCTGCGTGATGAAGGGGGACATTGCGGGCCCCGAGGTCAAGGAAAGTGCTGGGCCCGGCGAGGGGCCCGGCCCGCCCGGGCGTGCCCGGGGTGTCGGCCTGACGTGCACGAGGCTCTATTAGCGGCGATGCCCACCTCAGAGCTGCACGAATCACGAGCCTACGACCTGAGCTGGGCTTCGAGTGCCCGAAGGCGTGGGGCGTGCGGACGTTGGGCCGAGCACGTATAGCTGCAGTAGAGCACGGCCGAGCGCGAGGGCCAGCTCGCTCGTGGGCTCGCCGAAGCGGCCTCCGAAACGGTCAAGCGTTACTACACTATCTCCTCCACCACATGAGGCATTTCATGGGGCGCCAGGGTGCAAAAAGATTTACCCACCAAGCTAGTGACCGTTGGCCATCCCGGAAGTGCTGTCGCACAGCGCACGCGGGGCGACCCACATACCGCAGCTCGCCCCTTCCACTAAGTTGGCACTACCGCAAGGTCCTGATCGGGTCAAAGAGCCGCGCCGTGCGTCGGCCGCGAAGATGGTTCGCGCGATGCTGACAGTATCTCGCTCGGCGCTCTCTCTCTCGAGCCCTCGCTGGCTACAGGACCTCCGTCCTAGGCTCCCGTATCGCTTGGCGGGGTCGGGCGCGCGATTCCGGCCTCCCTGCGTGCGCAAGACAACTGAAGACAGATCCGAGGCGTTCCGACACCAATCTCGGGATACATGGGCTGCATAACAAGCACCTGCAAGGGACAAGCTCCAGCAATCGGAAATGTCAGAACTCAGATGCTGATGAATTCAGGAGCGATGACCTGACAGCAACGTGCGTGCAGGCAGCATCGCACACCCAGGACGCACACTCCCTAGCAAGGTGATGGTTGGTGATGGTGATGGCCCGCACGCACAACACCGGGGGCCTCGACACCAGGGGCGGGACCCTGCCGGACTCCCAAGGTCAGGAAGACCGGTCGTAGCTTGCCATGACAGCTAGCAGAACCCCATTCACGACCACGAAGAGGGCCAGCGCAGCACTCCACGCAAGACTGAGCATCTAAGCCTCCCACACCTCGCCAGGATGGGGCTGGCCCGCAATTACAGGTACTGCCCTACCCTCTTAAGACTGGCGAGACGTGGCGACCCGAGCAGGGCACAATGCAGCGACCGCACGACCATCATGTAGCTTCAGCAGTCTCTCCAAGCCTTGGAGCCACGGCACAATCCATTTCTCCGGGCCTAGGAGTCCAAGTGAGCCCTTTTAGCGCATTCAGCCAACGGGCGGCCCTCTGACACTGGCCCACCTTCTAATGATCCATGCAACCATAAAGCCCACCCGCGTGCTCAGTCGCCCCTGTCCGGACGCTGCAGCGTTGCGGTCTTGCGCAATTCGAATTGTTTTACCTTCAACCCACAGCCCCTCAGACCGGTGGCTACGCTCTGGCTTCCCCCAAATTGCTCCAGGTCTCAAGGTCTCTAACCCTCTCACCACCAGCCCGCTTGTGCTACATTGTAGAGGCGCCCCCGGGGATCTTGGTGAGTCAACCTGAAGGCTCAAACCCGAGGCTTGCATGAATCCCTACAACACTGGAACCTCCCCCGGCGGAAAGGCACAGAGGGCAAAATGATGGCCAGGGCACAGGCAACCCCGCCCATTCACCAAATGCGTAAAGCCTGCCCCTCCAGCCAGTATTTAACCAGCGCGCACAGCCGACTTTGATTTATGGAACACCAATAACACAAGGCCTAGAAGGTGCGCACGCATCACCACCCGCGCACGCAGCCGAAAGACCGGGCCCTCCCTTCACCAGCGTCCGGCCCCTAGCGTATGTCTCTCGTGCGCCCTTCATCACCCTGGCATATGCGTCCGCCTATCCTGCTCATGCTAGTAGTCTAGACATGCACGTGCAACCCCCCCGTCCCGTGCTTGGGCATCAACCCCAAGGTGGTTCCCCCAGACAGCACCACAGTCCGCCTTGTGCCCCAACCGCTGAGGCAGAGCTGCAAGGTCGGCCGGACTTCAGCCTTCCCGGTGCCCCCCACTGCACGCCTTCTTGTGCCCCGCTTTCCAGTGCGCCACCTGGCACTCGCGGCAGCAGTACCACACCCTCCCGCAGCGCCCGCACTGCTGCAGCTTCAGGTCCGCCTCGCTGTCGCCCTCCAGGTTAACGCAGGCGGGGTTGGCGCAGAGAGCCAGGTGGTCCCGTGCTCTGCCGAGCGCTGCTGCGTAGAGGCCCGCCCTGTGCCTGCGAGCCGCCAACTCCTCGCTGCTGTCGCCTCCGGCCGGGATCACGCCGCCCGCCTCCAATGCCGCGGACACTGCCGTGACCCTGCCACTCAGGCTTGTGGGCCCACCGCCGCGGTTCTCCAGCTGCCAAGCCAGCACCCTCAGCGCCTCGGGCCACCACGGGCCCCCGCCACTGCCGTCCGCCGTGTCGTCCGCCCTCACCGCCGCCAAACGCACTGCCTCTGGCCACGCTGCCGCCATGGCGCAGCACGCCCCCGCCAGCGGCTCCAGGTGCGAAGCCCAGGCATCTGGCGTACGCTTTCGTCCACAGAAGAGGGTCAGTCTCAGGACCGCGCCAAGCAGTGGGACGACGTCCACGTCATCCAGCAGGAACGCGTGCAGGCCCTGCTCGGGACTGTCGTCGCCGGGGGCCAGGCCCGTCCCGCCAGCTGCGCTGCCATGGTCGTCATCGCTGGGTGCAGTGACGATGACACAGTTCTCCGCCAGGTCGCGCACCCAGTGCAGGAGTGGCGCTTGGGTGGCCACGCTCCAGAGAGTTGTCTGGATGATCTCGTCGCGCATCTGTTGCGACTTGGCCAGCACAAGCGACACTGCCGTCTGGACGGCGCGGGAGAGGACGGGGAGCAGCAGCCGCAGCACGAGCCAGAAGGTGGTCCGCACGAAGGCGGCGAGAGGCGTGGGTGGTGCCGCGCCGCCTGCGTTGATGTTGGCAGCGGCCGCCTCCGCAAGGGGCTGCAATGGCACCACCGAGTGGGGCAGGATGATGCCGGCGCCTAGCAGCACGGGCCCTGCGGGGTGCTTGCGCAGGTTGCCCAGGTCGATGTGCCGCAGCGCTTTGGCCAGCGTTACCAGCAGGAGCCCTGCCTGGCGGGCCTCGGCATAGGCAATGAGCAGGGCGAAGATGCGAGGTGCGTGCTGTGCGACCAGGAAGTGCAGCACGACATAGGCCTCTGGCCCCCGGTTGGCGCGCCGCAGCAGGCGCTCCAGGCACGGCAGCAGCCCTGCCTCAAAAGCAGCTGCCATGGGGGGCGGTGCGTGCTCTGGCATGGGCATGACGTAGAGCTTGGAGGGGCCCTGGACCTCATCTGCAGGAGGGTGACATGAGGTGCAGCTTAGCTTGGCCAGCCCACGCCACTTCACATCCTACCACAACTGCACAACACTGCGTTTGCAGAAGCCTCACCGTCAGGCAGCAACAGCGGCCGCAGTGCATGCTCAGCCATCCGGATGAGGGGCGCGACAAGCTGCTCCACGTCCTCAAACGATGCCCAAGTCGCCACGTGGCGTGCCACGCCCAGGACCAGCTTCCATGCGCCCAGAGCCTCAGCATAGCTCCGCTCGGGGGCACCGGCCCTCACGCCAAGCTCCACGCAGGGCAAGAGGCTGTCCAGGATGGCCTGTGTGTGGGTGTGGGGGTGATGTGAGCAGCGATTGACCTGCAGCTTTCCCCACACGCAGGGATGACACCTCTTCCTACCCGGCTCCAACAGTCCCTCCTATGCACACACCTTGGCCATGGCCGGCAAGTCCTCCACCTCAAGCAGCTCCGCGTACGTGCAGTGCACCTCCTCTGTCCCCAGGTAGAACGTGAGGACCATGTTGTAGCCTCCATGCACATACGCCTCCTTGTTGTAGTCCTCCAGGGCGCTTCCACTGGCGACCACCAGGCGCCCAAGGCGCAGCAGCAGGTCAACAGCGCCCGGCCGCGACAGGCGGCACGGCCGGCGGGCATTGCGGTCACGCATTATTGCGGACACCAGCGCCGCGATCGCGCCACGGTACAGCGCCACGAGGATAGTTTGGGGACCGTGCGTCAGCGCCTCATGCAGGAGCGCGTGTTCTACGCCATAGGTGCCGCCCTTGTCCATGTGAGCAATCACCGCGATGCCGACCTCCAGGGTGCCTTGTCGCGCGAGCTGCCCAAGCAATGACGCACCATCGCCCTCGGACTCCCGCACGCCGGTGTTGCACGTGGCCATGACCAGGCGCCTCAGAGCCACGCATTGTGCACCCGTGGGTTGCACGCCCCTGGGCAGCGGCGCCAGAAGCAGCAGCAGCAGCCGTCCTGCGTGGTCCATCAAGCAGCTCTCTTGCAGCGCGCGCCGCGTCTTGGCTGCCAGCGTTTCGCCAGGGGTTGGCGGCCTCGCAGCGTCTGGCACCGCCTCGGCGCACTCCAGCATGCTGCTGACCAGCCCCATCACGTCGACCAGCCAGGTGGCAATCCGTTCGTGCCGCCACTGCAGAGCGGCCATCGCTGCCACCGATCCGGCAGGCCCCGAGGAGGGCCCGGCGGCAGCGGGCGCGGCCCGCTGGTGCGCTTGTGAAGGCCCTGCTGCCGCCCCGCCAGCCCCTGCCACTGCCGCGCCTGCCCCCGCCGCCGCTGCGCCTGCCCCCGCCGCCGCTTCCGCAGATCCCGCCTCGGCCTCGACCGAGCCCTGTAGCGTCTGCGCTGCGGCAGCCATCTGCCGTGCCGCGGCCTGCAGCGTCTGCATGCGCAACAGCTTGTCCACGAACGCCGCCGAGCTGGGGTGTGAAGGCGCGCCCAAGAGGAGTTGTGCCGCCAAAGCCAGAGCGGACACGGCGACTTTGTGGCGCCCTCCCTCTGGACCTTCACTTTGTCCACGTGGAGTCTCCAGCCGCGAGGCAAAGGCCACCAGCTGCAGCAGCGCGGTCGCTGTGCCTGGCGCGAGCAGCATCGCAGAGGCCAACGCACCACCGTCGCCCGCAGCAGCAGCGACCAAGCCGGCACGGAGCTGAATCAGCGCATGCCCGAATCGAGTCAGTTCAGGAGGCGATGGGTGGGCTGGCACGCCAAGCATGCGCTTGGCAGCCTCCGGCAGCTGCTGGAGGTGGTTCCGCACGTCGGCAGGGATGTTAACTATGCGAGGGCGAGGTGCCATGATGTTGAGAGGGGTAAGAAGACCGGCCGCAGGAGCGTTGTCAGTGCATCTTGGCAACGCATGTCCCAGCTAAACGGCTGAACATATGTGTGTGAGCCTCGTGATTTAGCTCGATGAATGTAAACGTGAAGGCGCGACTGCCTGAGACTGTTGCGGGGCCCCCTGCGTGCCGTGCCCGTGCCGTGCCGCCCGCCCGCTTTACCCCCCCCGGGGTGGTGATGTTGACCACACGAGGATGTGACGTGCTCATCGGGGATGAAGATGTTTACCCATTGTTATCCTGGCACGCCCCAGGAACGGGGCAAGGGGAGGCCGAGAATCGAAGGGCGTGGAGGGGATGGAGGGGAGGGCAATGTGTGTGGCCGTGCTCCAGGTGGCATCTCGGGCCTGTTTTGCATTTGCTGACACTTCTACTGTAAAAGGAAACTCACTCCCCGCGCTCATCAGCGAGAAAACGCAACGGTTCGCGACGGCATCCAGGAGAAACGCTGAGCGAAATTTCTATTAAGGAGATGCATATAACCAACGCCAGCGTCTACGTCGTGGATTTATGAAAGCAACAGCGGTGCAACTTGGCGTATCACGCTAAAGAGCGGCCTGACCATGCGTGTCGCGCCCTTGCGCCGGCAGCGCGCATCGGCTCTCCTCGTGGTTCTATGGTGCTGGTGCCTAATAATTGCAGGTGAGCACAACCTTGCTTCTGTTTTGTTGCGGGTCCGTCCGTCACGGCATCCCCTGGCATCCCACCCCTCCTGACCCACCAGCTGCCCCCGCCACCCTCGCCCCCAAAACCTTTGCGCTAACTCGCAGTTCAGGCGCAGCCGAAGCCTCCCTCGCCGCGGCCCCGACCTCCCTCGCCGCGGCCCCGACCTCCTTCGCCGCGACCCCGACCCCCTTCGCCGCGACCCCGACCTCCGCCTTCCCCTCGTCCATCGCCCCCTTCCCCCTCGCCATCGCCTCCGCGTCGGCCCCCACCTTCCCCTCTGCCCCCGCGGCCGCTTCCCCCCTCTCCGCCCCCCTCTCCCAGACCGCCACCATCGCCCCTACCCCCGCGGCCCCCGCCCCCCTCTCCCCTTCCGCCCCAGCCGCCGAAACCGCCCGGACCACCATCGCCTCTTCCGCCACGGCCTCCGTCTCCTGGCCCACCCCCTCCACGCCCCTCTCCAAAGCCCCCATCCCCCGCCCCTTCCCCGCGCCCTCCCTCTCCGTCGCCCCCACGCCCCTCCCCTAGGCCTCCCTCTCCCAGCCCTCCATCTCCCGTGCCACCACCACCCCGACCGCCCTCGCCAGCGCCCCCACGACCGCCCTCACCTGCACCCCTCCGGCCTCCTTCGCCCGGCCCGCCACTCCCGCCCTCACCCTCGCCGCCGCGCCCCCGCCCTCCCTCCCCTGCACCTCCTCAGCCCCCTCGGCCTCCCTCGCCCCTATCCCCAAACCCGCCGCCCCCCCGCCCTCCCTCCCCTGCACCTCCTCAGCCCCCTCGGCCTCCCTCGCCCCTATCCCCAAACCCGCCGCCCCCCCGCCCTCCCTCCCCTGCACCTCCTCAGCCCCCTCGGCCTCCCTCGCCCCTATCCCCAAACCCGCCGCCCCCCCGCCCTCCCTCCCCTGCACCTCCTCAGCCCCCTCGGCCTCCCTCGCCCCTACCCCCAACCCCGCCGCCCCCCCGCCCTCCCTCCCCTACGCCTCCTCAGCCCCCTCAGCCGCCCTCGCCCCAACCCCCAACCCCGCCGCTCCCACCGCCCTCCCCACTACCCCCGAATCCGCCGCTTCCACCCTCGCCCTCACCCCCATCCCCGCCGCTGCCGCCACCGCCCAACCCTCCCCTCCCTCCGCCGCCCCCCTCCCCTGCCCCGCCTCCCTCCCCCATGCCTGGGTGCCCTGCCGCCGGGAGGCCCGCGGAGCTGGGGACCTTTAGGTAGGTAGGGCGTAGGGTATTGGCGTTCTCGGTTCCATTCAAGGGCAGCGTACGGTACCGGACAGCTTGACCAGGTCCCATGCGGGAGCCGACAGCTGTCTCGATAGCAGGGCCGGTGAGAAGTATTGAATGCTGTAGCGGGGGAGCTTTAGGAGCTATCAAGGCACCAGTATTGGGCCGGTCCTCCAAGCGTGAACGGATTCGCCGGTAGCGAGACAGCACAGCTCGCATGCTCAGCGACGCGGGCAGAAGGGAGGAACGTTTCCCTGCCCTTCACCTCCCGATCAGGGCCTGCTCCCCGCCCCCTCCCCGCCCTTGCACCCCCTCTCCCTGACCGCCTTCAATGCCTGTGCACCCCGCAGGTGTGCCGCCGGCTGGGAGGTGGCGGGGACCAACCTGTCCTCCGCGCTGCAGCCCACGCAGCCGCTGAGCCCGGTGGAGTGCGAGGCGCGCTGCATGGAGGCGTCACAACAGGGGCAGGGGCCGGGGGGCGAGGGCGGCTGCACCTTCTTTGTGTCGTACGCGGACGGCGCCTGCAGCCTGCGGCGCGACCCCTGGGGCGACCCTGATAGCCTGGTGAGGGGGAAGGGGGCGGGTTGAGGTGTGGATACAGGGAGCGGAGCGGAAATGTAGAGTTCACGTATGCATATTTGTGGGAACAAGCCTTCCCTGTGTGCGTGCGGTCGTGTAAGTTTCGGACGCGGCGAGGACTGGACACAGCATGCACGGGAGGGGTTCGCGGGAACGAGGAGGGTATGCTGATGCAGGGTGACAGGACTAACCGGGTTTGGGGCGCACCTTGGGCCAGGTCATGTCCCAGCTCATGTCCCTACACCCCCCCTCCCCCACCCACCCACACGTCCGCAGGACGCCGCGGTGCAGGCCGCCAGCCGCGCCTCGCGGCCCCATCCCGACGTGGTCGTCGCATGCAGTGTGCCCGGCTCCCCGCAGCCGCTGCGCTTCCCGGAGGCCTACCGCACCTGCGCGTGCCAGGAGCAGACGTGCTACGGTGTGTGGGGGGGGGACAGTGGGGCGCAGGGGTTGGGGAGCGGCAGAGCCAGGACGGGGCGCGGGGTGCAGGGTGCAGGGAGCAGGGTGCGGTGTGCAGGGAGCAGCGGCGGACCGAGCTGCCGGTATGGTGCTCGCCCTTGAGGGTCGTGCGCTTGACTCTCCGTTGCCTCACGTTTCCGCACCCCCACCTTTACCTCCGCAGCGGTGGCGCAGTGCGTGGAGGGGTTCGAGGTGTACGGCGCGTACGGCTTCTCCTCCCCGGCGCCGAGCATGACGTCAGGCGGGTGGCACGTGGGTTCTGCGGCGGACCCCATCGCCGGCTCAAGGGCCCAAGTCTGAGCTCAGGCTCCTGCTCTCAGCAGCACGCGCGAAGCACCACATGCAAAAACACCATGTGTGTCTCCCGCCGCCCCGGACGCTAGCCGCTTGCCGGCAGCCGACGGTCAGTGCCGGAGGTATCGTTTCCCAACGGCCCCTTCCGTGTCCCTCCTGCCCCAGACCAAGGCGCCTGCCTGGCTGCCTGCGACGCCAACGCGCACGTGTGTTCCTTCGCGCTGCTGGTCGCCAACGGCACAGGTGCGGTGCTGCCGTACTGCCGTACCGTATGGCGGTACCATGGCGCTGGCCTTAAGTCACCCGTGCATTCTTCTTGCCAAGAATATCCCGCGAGCCCCCCTCCGCCGTCGCGCCCCGCTGTCCGTTGCCCGCATCCCGCCCATTCCCCGCAGACCGCTTGTGTGTGGCTCGCCAGCCACTCGACCCGGCCTCCGCCTCCCTCGGGGGTGGAGCGAGCGCCGAGGGCCTCAGCGCCGACGGCTTCACGGGTCCCAGCCCCCGAGCCCACGTGCTGTGGTGAGACGGAGAATGGCGGTGCAAGGGTCCCTCTCTGTGCTGCCGCACATGTCGTTCAACGGTCGGCTTAGCACATCGACGCGGGCGAAACTGAATGCGGTCGTCTATTTGTTCGGGTGGCCTACCTTGTGTTTGCTCAGCGCCTGCCCGCACCACACGCGGTTAGATTGCGAACCTCCGTTGCCTCCTGCACCCCCTCCTCGCAGTGAGCTCCTTGGCGCGGACAGCATTCTCGCGCTCGGTGCAGGCCGCGACGCGCCTTGAAGGCAGACCCCTGACGGCATGCGTTTGGGGCTTCGGCCACGAGTGCAACGGCCCCGGCGGTGTTAGGTTAGGATAGGCGCAAACCGGATACTACGGAGCCTGGGTCCAATGACATGGGGTAGTCCTTGTGGTTTTAATCCATTTGTGGTTGCCGGGAGTGGCTGCCTGGTGGTTTGGCTTTGTATGGCGGAAGCGCCACCCATTACCAGGGGTTGCCAGGGCGCGGGGCAGGGCCCCAGCCAGGGCTCCGGAGCGAGGCAGGGCGGGCGGGCGCCGCTGAGGGCGAAGCGTGAGGCGACTTGCCTTCAGGCGGCGACGGCGGCTGAGGGGCGTGTGTGTGCGTCGCAAGGCCGCGTTGCGGCGCCGCCAGCAAACAAGCGGCGCCGGCGCGGCGCGGGCTGAATGGAGGCGGCATAGTTGGAGGGTAGCTGTTTCACATGTGCGGAGGTCTGGGGTTGAAGGGGAAGGTCCATGGGGATGGTCCGGAAGATGGAATGACTTTGCGGACTGGACACTGTTCACTGCTGCACTAAAGAGACGTGAGTTGAGGGCAAACGGGCGGGGGGGGGGTGGCGGGCAGCGTACGGAGGGGTTGCGGAGCAGCGTTGCGGAGCCTAGCCCATAGCTGCCGTGCCTGAGAGCCTGACCTTGCATACCGCTACATCGCCCCCGGCTGTGTCCGGAGGATTGGGCTTGCTGGCATGGACCCCAGGGTGTAGGTCCGAATGATGGAATCACTTTGCGGATTGATATTTGTTGCAGGACTTCGTTCAAAGCACCCATGCAGTGCTGGAAGAAGCAGCGGAATGCGGGCTTGCCATATATGTTTGGAAGCGGATGAGTGCGTGTACCGGTACCCAGGAAAGCGGGCGAGGATGCCAACAATGCGTTCCCATTGACTCGTGACATCATTCATGGAGAGGGGGCTTTTCGAATTCGGTATCATTGGGCTGAGCCCCCCGCTGTCTGACAATCAAGCCGAGGCGAAACCCTCAGGGCACCGCAGACGGAGGTGCGGGCAGGGGCGGGTGAAAGAGAAAGGGAGGTTCATGCGGATTGCCGGTGCGGTTAGACGCCTGACGAGTGCAACACCTCGTGCAGTGCGCAGTCACATCGCAATAATGGCCGGGTGCGAGCTTCTGTATGATGTGGTGACGAGGACAAGCGACAAGGGCAGCAGCCGTGCAATCCCGCACGGGCCGTGGGCCAAGGGTGGATGGTTGGTTGCTTGGCTGGCGGTGCGGGCTGGTGGTCTCCAGAGAGGGAGACCGTTGGAGCATGTTTCAGGACGCCCCGCTGTGCGTCATGGCGTCATGCCTGCCTGCACGTGGCTGCTTCGCCCCTGCAATGCGGCTCCCCTTGCACTTTGCGAGGACTCCCGCCTATCGACCATGAAGTTCACTGCTCTTCACGCAGCCGACTGCGTAAGCGCCTAAGCGGTACGGAGCACGGGTTCTGGGGGTCTTGAGGCCGGGTTTTGCACGCGGGGTTACTGTGCTCGCAGGGGGCCATCAGCGCAGGACGATGTCGAGGATGCAGCTGAGCGCGTCTACCGCGCGCGTCTTGCACGCGGGGTTTGGGGACAGGGGGTCACGGGCTGGCCGGGGCCTGGGGGGCGGAGGTTGTTAGGATGAAGGAGGCCAGGAGCCGCAGTGCGGAGGCCATGCATGCCATGCGTCATGCAGGCATGTCGGGAAGTCAACACCCGCTTCTACATATGGTATGTGGGCACCCTCGGGGGGGATAACAGTTTGCAAGCCCCTCCGGTGCGCTGGCTGCGTGGGGAAGGTCGGGGACGGGGAAGCGCAGCATGGGCGCGAGGTGGTCCCAGGCTGTCGTACGGTGGGAAGGGTTATTATAGACAACGGGGCGTAGGGTGGGAAGGGTGGCTGGGGTGTAACGTGTGTGCGCATGGTATCGGCGGAGGTGTGGGGCTGTGGGCAGGGCACGGGCGGATGAGGGGCCAGAGGGCGAACGTTGGGGAGGAAAGTGCGGCATACGCGTCTTCGTCTTATTATTGTCCTGCTACTCATCACCAAAAGCGGTACAGAAGCTCCTTTCTTAACATAAAAGAACTTCCCGCCATGTGCATGCTCGAATAGCTCCTTGCTCACCATGCCGCCGCGCTCCGGTGTCGCTGCAGCCGGCCTGCTGCCTCCGAGTGTCAAAAGTGCCCTGAAGCAGCTGCCTGACACCGTCCAGCAACTGCTCGGCGTTCATGCGAAGCGCCGGACGCCGCTGAGCGACTCGGGCCTTGCACGGCTCACGGACTCTGTCAACCTAGTGAACAACTACCTAGCGGATGGCGAAATGAGGGGCCAGGCTGCAGCGGCGATCCTGGCATGCGAGGGCGCGACGGCCGCCCTCGTCCAGCTAATCGCACACGTCGTACGAGAGGAGGTGCCAACGGGCGAGGGCAGAGACCTGGAGGAAGGAGTGACCCTTGCGTCGGTCGCATACACGCTGGTGGGCAACCTGCTGCTCGCGGAGGGCGCTGCCCTGACCCCTTCCGACACGTCCCTGGCCATGGTCAGCGCCCTTCTCCGCGGGCAGGCGCTGCAGGCTATCGCGAGGAAGATCGCGGCCGCAGCGCAGGTGCTGCAGAGCTCGGCGGAGGCAGACGCGGCAGGGCCAGGGCCGTCAGGAGGACAGGCAGCTGCCCGGAAAGCGGCGGCGGAGCTGCGGCGGCGGGTGCGGATTGCTTCGCGGCTCTGCTCGGAGTTATTCTTCGGACAGTCGCTGGCAAGGTTCTCATACGTCCACCGGACTGCTGAGGTCATGGTCGGCCCGGCCGCAATCGCGCCAGGCCAAGCCCACGCGTCGGCAAACAGCTGCCAGCCGCTGGGGTCCACAGTCCAGCGCGCGCTGCACGAGAGCTGCTTCATGGAGCATGCTGGCCGGCTGATGCTATCCCTGGCGCTACCCAGCGGGGAGCGCCCCACGGGACGGCTGTGCGACGCTATGGCGAAGCTGCTGCAAGTCTGGTCGGTCACCCTGCACGTCATGACGGGACTGGTCGTCCTCGTCGACGCACGCGTGCCTTCGGTGATCGGCCCAATCGCCCGGCTGGCCACGCTGGAGATGGGCATCCTGGCACTCTCCCTCATGGACGCCCAGACGACCCATGGGTCGGCCCAGGGGTTGCTGGGCGGGAACGTCCGCCAGGGGGCCTTGCCCCTTGCGGAGAGCAACCCCAGCTACCCGTGCGTGGAGCGGGAGGTCCCGTTCGCCATCCTCAACGCCCTGAGCACAGAGGTGGATTGCGCCAAGGCGGACCGCGTCATACCGAGGCTGGGCACCGCGCACATCCTACTGCGGATGCTGATACTGGCGGACGCGTCCCTGCGTGTGGCAAGTGACGCCGTGGTGCACGTCAATGCGGAGGGGGCAGTCGTCGCCAGCACTTGCACTCCAGGAGGCAAGCGCCACCCGTTCCGCGCTCTCATAGAGCCGGAGCACGCCGTGATCGTTGCTAAGGTGAGATGGTGGTGCTGCTGGGAGAGATAGCGGGACGGAACACTGTTTCCGGTATTTCACAGGGGTGGCAGCTACATAGAGACGGGCCCGGGTGGCAGGGGCAAGGTACTGGAACCGAGTGCCAGCGTGCAAGCCTGCCACCCACGTGCAGAAGTGCTGCTCCAACCTTTTCCTCTCCTTCTTTGACCTGCTGTCCACAGGTCGCCCTGGACTGCATGATCCGCATGCTGCCGGTGGGCCCCTGGCCTGCTGGACCATGGCAACCCCTCAACATGCATCGTTGCGCATTCGCGGACGCAGCCTGGTTTGCGGCGCTCAGCATGGTGGAGCACGCTGTGCCCCTGATGGACGATGCCAAGCTCGCTGCCTTCAGCCGCACGTTGGCAGGGATGCTCCAAGCGGCAGCACTCAATGTTGCACCAGTGGCGCCCTTGGAAGGTAAGCATTGAAAGTCAAGGACGGGCGGGTTTATTGGGCTGGGCAAGCTGCTGGAGTCCTTGCCAGCAGTGTAGAGCCCAGACTAGGTGCTGCTTGTATGCGAAGGGCGTGGTACGTTGCACCGCAGGCCTCGTTACTACCCACTGAAGCCCCCAAGTGATTGCAACCGACGTCTGACCGCCTCGCCCGTCTTGTTCGTCGCTGCCACAGGACCTGGAGGCAGGGCCCACATGCTCTACAAGCTCAGTCCGGAGCCGCCCCTCAGCGTCGGCATAGCGCTGGAGGTCGGCGTCCTGCCCGCCCTCGAGCGCCTGCTGCGGCTGGCCTGCACCAACACCTCACCCGCGCACACGTCGCTGGCCGCCCTCTTGCTTGGCGAGTACCTCTTCCTGCCCCGTGTCCTGGCCTTCATGGTCTACGCACCGCCTGAGCAGTCGCAGTCGTTCCTGGCCACACTGGTCAAGCTGCTGCGGTGGTCCGGCCTCGACCACCGGCCTGCTCTGCGCCCGCTGGTGGCCGCGCTCCAGTCCAGCATCCTGTGCCTCGTAGGCGGTGCGGTGCATCTCTACTACACCGCCGCCAAAGCCCTCACGCACCCGGACGACACGCCCATCACGCCGTTCACCAGCTTCCTGGAGAACTTGCTGTGGCTGGTGCCGGGGTTGATCATGCCCGAGCTGTCACGCCTCGCCCGGCCCCCGGAGCTGCGGGTGGGGCTGAAGCCGTCCGTAACGGAGCGACCCGAGGACCCGCACCTGCTGGAAGACATCTGCCGGTACGGCATCCTGGCCTGGGTGCGCGTCCTGGCCACAACGTACAGGGACGCCGCCGCGGGTATCGGCGCGGGCAGCGGCGCGGGCAGCGGCCGCGGCCGCGGCAGCCAGGACGGGGCGCCCGCCACGCACAGCAGCGCAGGGAGCTCGCCGGGGCAAGGGGCTGCGGGCGCTGCAGCAGCCGGCGAGCCCGAGGAGGACCCCGTCAACGGCCTGCGGGCCCACCTGGTGCAGGAGCTGGCGGTTGTCCCCCTGCTGGACGCGGCCCTGGGGCTGGTCTGGGCGCAGGGCCACGAGGAGCCGCTGCCCAGGCCGTGGCTGGCGCTGCTTTCCCCCCTGGCGGAGGCGTGCTGCGCGGTCGCCGCGGCCCTACCGGAGGAGGTGCGGGCTGCTTGTACGGCCGACCGGGGCCCTCAAGGCAGGCCAGGGGAGGCGGCGGAAGCCGGAGCAGGGCCCGGCCCGGCGCGCTCCTCCTGGCGGCCCGAGGTGCTGCGGCTCCTGGCGCGGCGGCTGGAGGTACCCGAGCTGGCGAGCACGGGCCTGAGCCCGGAGGTGGCGGCGCTGGCGGCAGCGCTGGAGGCGGGTGGCGAGCTGGCGGGAGCGGGCAGCATTGGAGGCAGCGCCCAAGCTGCCATGGCAGCGGCCGAGGTGCCAGCAGCGCTCGCATGGTCCCGATCCCACTGGGTGTGGGCCTGCGCCAACACCGCCTGCGTCAACGTGACAGGGGACCGCGAGCTGGGGCTAAAGGTGCAGCAGTGCGGGCGCTGCGGACGGGTCTCGTACTGCTGCCGCGAGTGCCAGTTGGCGCACTGGCGGGCGGGGCACAAGGAGGCTTGCACTCGGGTTGAGCCCAGCGGGGCTGGCGCGTGAAACCGTATCTTGGTTGCGTACTTGAGGGCGCTGCTCAGTGGCTTGATTGACGTTCTGGGCTTGTAGTACCGGTATGGACCAGTGCCAGATAACGCATGAACGACATTGTCTGTGCGATCAAACGTTGCATCATGCTTGGGTTGTTTCGGGTTGTCTTCCGTCAAGGGCTTGCAGAGGCTGAGTAACGGGGCATTGTACAGCAGAGCTCGAACGTGTCCGTCTGTAGAACTGGAGTGCTGACACTGGCTATGCGTAGAACGAGTGGATGACGGGGGGCGAGCCAAATATTGTCGTTCGTTCTACGGCCGGCTGGTGGGTGATGGTCAAGCGGTTGTCCAACAGATGGGGGCAGGGAGACGGGGCCCTTGAGTTTAGTAATCTTAGCCAACAGCGTCAGCAGGCGTGTGTTCGGGGCGTGGTAATTAAACTCGGGCGAAGTGCCGGTCAAGACTGTTGTGAGGTGCGGACGTTTGGGCGTGCGTGGTAGTGCCTCGAGTGCCTCTGAGGGGCTACCAGCCCGGCCTTCGAAGTTGTCCTGGCCACCCCATGCGGGTTAGTGCTAGTTGTGAAGTTGTAGATGCCATCAAAGTGGCGCGTGTGCGTGGCACAAACTGTGTTGGAACGGGGTGCTCGGGTGGATTGGGGCAGATAGGTCGCAGTATGGCGGTGTCCCCGGTGTGTCCTTGTCCATGCTTTGTACCATAGTTGTGAGCTGACTGTGGAGGTGTTGTGTTTTGGGGCTCCTGGGCCGCAAGTTGACGCGCGTCCCTCTCGGGTCCCCTCTCTGGCCTCTGTTTCGCTGGTGCTTTCGATGATGTCTGCGTGTGCTGGCTGATGGGGTTGCGTGAGGGCTCGGTCAACCGTTACGTACCGGTAGCGCAGTGGGACTCAGGTGCGCCCAGGGGCCATGCAGTGTAGCCGGGGGATGCAGCTGAGCGTGTCCATGTTGCCGCTGTCGCAATGCAGGAGGAGGAAGGCAGCCCCGCTGCGCCCTTCGTGCGCGGTGCTGCTTCCCCCGATGCCGCACTCACCCTTTTTGAAACCGGAACATGCGGCTGGCGTGGCACTCGACTCTCGCGCCCCCTCCTTGAATTTTCGAGGCAACATGCACCTTGCCGCAATCCACCTCAGCTGTGAGCCATCTCTTGCATGGGCTCTGTGCCGACACCCACCGACTGGCATCCGGCACTTCCACTCACCAACACCGCCCCGCCCTGTGCTCAATCCTCCGCCGCGAAGGTGTTCCGTCCTTCAAGCCACACCCTCGCACCCCTCTGATAGACGGGAAGCAACAGAGCGGGCCCACGGGCCAGCCGGCTTGACCAAGTGTCAGCTTACACAGGGTACGGGGACGCACCCCACAGCCCCAGCCTCACGAGAGCCCCAGCCTCACGAGAGGCGCCACAAGCCCACCATGCCCAGACCTCAAGGCGCTTCAGCTTGTCACCTGCACATCCGCCCGACAGCAGGACCCTGGCAAATCAGCAGATCCCCCAGCGATCTCTTTGGTCACCATCTTCCGGGCCTCTTCCTGGCGTCCCGGCCCGTGCTCTAGGCCTCCCCCTCTCGGCCATTGCAAGCAGCGCTGCAAGCCCACCCGCTCGCACTCTGGCCGCAGTCGACGTCTCCGTCCTTTCGCGGCCCCGCACCGAAATCTGCGTCGGCACTACGCCCCGTTCTATGAGAACCCCGAAATGCTCGATGCCTCACTTGGCTGCGGGCTGCTGCGCCGCCGCGCTCGCATTCAGCAGCGTCACCACCATCTCGCCGTACGCCACGGCAGCGTGCAAGCGGCCGTACGGCTGGCCGCCCATGCCGTACTTGTCGTACGAGGGGCGCACGAGCTCCAGCCTGCAAGCGCACGGGGGAGCCATGCTCACTGCCGGGCAGCTCCGCAACCGCAAGGGCCACGCAAGGGCCCACACAGGCATAAGCCCACACGGGACATCGCACCAGAGCCAACGTCTGTGCCAAGACCTTCGCAGAGCTAGAACTCCTCGGGTCCAGCCCGTAGTGATAGACCTTCTCGGGTCCCACCCAACCCAGATCCCCCCGCCCCAACCCCGGCCTCACCCCGCGCCCCCCGCCGCCGTGAGCGTCTGGCGAAGGAGGTCCACGAATTCCCCCACCATGCCCTCCGCCACCGCGGGCGAGCTGACGGGCAGGTACTCCAGCTCCAGGCAGTGCCCCAGCAGGGCCTGGGGGGTCGGGGGTGGGTGGGGGAGGCAAGGGCGCATGGGCAGCGTTTAGGGGTCAAGGGGTCTCACAGGAGGCTCGCAGGGCATCCAAAGGGCACCTGCACTGGTTCTGCTGGGTATGGTGGTCGCCTGTATGGCAGTGGTCGCCTGCCCGGGCCCGACCGTCCAGGCTTCCACGGCCAGCCGCCCCTGACATCCGGACACCCAGCCGCACAAAATAAGGCGTCAACGGCAAACAGCCTGACTCAGCGGTCGGCTGGAGACAAATGGAATCCCAAGGCCCAACCGGGAAATCAGGTGCTCCTAAAGCGACGCAGGCGTAACTCGCCCTGGCGCACCTGGTTGGAGTGGATCTGCTGCGTTGCGGTGCACAGGCGCAACACGAAGTCCCCCTTGGAGAAGGTGGGGCCCTGGGGGTGCGCGAGTTCGGACAGGAGGGGCATTGTGGGCAGGCAATCCCAACGGACCTCGAGGAGGGGCGTTTCGGTCAGGGAAGACGGGAATCGCAAAGATTGTGTAAGGGGTGAGTGCCCACAAGGAGACCGCCCCAACGGGCCTTGACGGACACAAGCCCTGTATCCATGCTCAGCCACCTTAACCAATCCAAGCCCCGCGAAAACCGCCCCCTCACCGCCAGAGTCACCGTCATCTGCTTGCCGTACTCGAGCTTCTTCTCCAGCAGACGAAGTACGGCAGCATCACATTCGAGGGCCTGGGGACAAGCGCATGCAGAGCTGAGTGAGGCGCGACACGTACCGCGCTGATCGGAGCACCTCGCCCTCGGCTGGCTGCACGCCTGCAGACCCCAAAGTGCCCACGCAACCCCCACGTGGTCTACGGCTCGGGCCTCCGCCCCCAGCCCGTGTGATAGAGGAGCTGTACTCTCCCACCTGCCTCGACGCTCTGCTCCCGCGCCCTGGTCCCCTGTCTGCTCTCAACCCCCTCTCATCACCCAACCTTATCCATACTCCTACTTCCGCGACCCCCTTTACCGATATCCCTTCGCCAGCCCCACACCGTGTGGTGAGGGGCGTATGCAAAGTAAGGCGTGACCGGGTGCGTCCTGAAAGGGGCCCTTGCCCATCCTGCCCTCCACACCCTCTCCACCCATCTGCCGCACTTACCTTGTGGTCTGGGCGTATGAGCAGGTAGGCCTGATCCGGTGCCTCCTTGAAGGTCACTGCCCACATGTCTTTGCACAGACCGCCGGCGCCAGCAGCGGGGCCGGCCGCAGGGCCGCCCATCGCGCCCAGCTGCGGTCGGCGTGGGGAGGCGGGTGTAGGGAGGCGGGCGGTTGGAGGTAGGGCAAGGCGAGGGATGCTGACTGGAGGGCTGACTCCGAGAGGGCCCCAGTGCACCTGTCATCAACTTGTGCCGCTGCGCATCGTTTCACCTCCCGTGTGCCATGCAGCCCCCCACACCCACTCTGACTGCCCAGGGCACAGCGACGACCCTCCGTGCCCCTAGCCCAGAGCTTGATGCACCGGAATCCGCCTACCCGGACCCCCGTTACGATGCGTGGCCCTGACGCTTTCCCTCGCCTCGCCCCGCCCCTCCTTAGGTGCCTGGCACCTGTCCTCCGTCCCCCTACCTCCCATCACCTAGAGCGCTTACCACGCCGTGCCCCTGCTTCAGCAGCTGACAAGTCACCGACCACGCCTCGGTCCGCGCCGAGACTGGCGCGCAGCACAACTCGTCGACCAGCCGCTTCAGCAACTCGTGGTGTGACGGCCCCGCAGCTCCCTTCTGGGGCTGGGTGCGGAGAAGCCTGCGGGTGAGCGCGTCAAGGCAGAGGGCCGCTCGGGTGGGCGAGACAGGATGGCATGCCCAGGCACCCCGCCCGAAACACACAGTGCCATTAGCCCAAGGCCACTTACAGCTTGACTCCCATCTTGATCTTAAGTTATCGTCTCCGGGTTGAGCGCCAGAGCAACCCCATATCGCGCGACGAGCGATCGGGGTCAGGTGCAGGGGCGCCGCTTTTCGTTTCCCAGCGACCAGAAGTGGAGATTAAGGATGCGATTGGTAGGAAGTGCTACCCGGAGAAGTCAACTGTGCAGCTCCGCGATGGACGCAATGTGCACTGTGCACTGACAAGCAAACCAATAGTCTCAATTCTCTAAGTATTCTACTGGGCGTGTGCGACTGTGAGAGATTCAAAAGGCAGCGGGGCGTTTGCAGCGCCTGTCGGGATGGACTCCGGGCGGGTTTGGCACGGCGCGTGCTGCATGCTGGGGGTCCCCCTGGCTACTCGCCCTGGCTGTGGCCCCCGCCATCACAAGGACTTCGCAACCAACCCCGCGATAGTTTACATGCCCTTTCCCGTGACAAGCACACCCATATAATCTGCCTAGTCCGAGCGTGCACAACCCCGCACGCCGGGCCGCCAGGCTGGTGCCAAACCTTCATAAGCCCCGAGCGCTTCACGCGCTATTCATACTCTACCTGTTATCGCCCGCTGCGCTGTTGGCCAGAGCTGCATGGCCATGTACCGATCGGCGAATTTGCAGGGCTTGCCGCAACTGGGCGCCGTGGCGTTGTCCGCTATTAACCAGCGTGGAGCGGTTGCGACGGTCGTCGCTGCGGGGTGCGGGTGGAGCCGACACGCTGTGGATGGCGTGGATGGCTGCTCCCCACCCATCCCGCCCAGCCAAAGACCCAGCCATCTGGGCTCCGTGACTTCCTTCGTGCCGACCCCGTCTCGCGTCTACACAACCTCCACGCGAGTGATCGCTTCGCTCGCGAGCCACAGCTGCACGGCTCCGCGCCAAGCGGCCTCGTACCCGGCCCTCCCCCGGGGCCTCTCCTCCTCAGCCCCACGACTAGCCCCCGAGGCCAGCGGCTCTGGCAGTTCGTCAGCAGGTAACGGCCAGACAACAACAGACCGGACGGTACAAAAGCTTGCCATTGTGCCCGGCACGGCCTTCCGATTGGACGCCGGCCGAGCCGGGGTACGCGTGGAGGCGGTGGCGGGGTGGAGCTACTGGGCTGAGCTGGGGGTAAGCTGGGGGTTTTGCCGGCATGGGCCGCGTAAGAACTCAGAACGTTGTTCAGTGATCTTCCTTGGTAATGCTGCTGAACAGCGTGCTTGCGCGCCTGCGCCTCCGGAAACACCGTTATGGAGGATGGTGTGGACCCATTGCTTTCCCATACCCATGCCCTTGCCTTGACCTGCCAGGGCTATCCAGATCCGAACGAGGGCGCGGCCTGGGAGGCGGTGCAGGCAGGCCCCGCCGCACCCGAGATCCCGGCAGGCGCTCAGGCGGCCGGGCAGACACGAACCCAACGCCGCTACGGTGCGTGTCTAGACCCTGGTGCTCTTACTCGGCTGAAGCCGTTTGATGTTTGCATACGCTGAACACCGTCGTGCCGCTCCCTCTACTTACCGCACACCCGTCTCTCCCTTGTTTTGTGTGCAGAGGTCCGTCCCGGGCAGCAGCGGAGCCAGGGCCAGGAGCAGGGGCAGGGCTCGGGAGCTCAGCAGGGCGGAGCTCCCGAGCTGACTCTGCGAGTCCCCGAGAAGTGGATGAGCCTTGACATCTCCACGACAGGTGCGGGCACGAGCTGCGCGCCTAAGAGATACAGGTTTGGGTGCGATCAGTTCAGCGGTGGGCACGAGCGAAGCAGTCATGGTTTCAGAAGCTGTGCAGCATGCCTTGGCCAGGCGTGGTGGGTGGATATGTGTGGATATGTGCGTGTGTGCGACGACGTTGAAATGCCCTGGGGCTCTGCATCCGCCGCGCAGGACATCCGGGGCCCCCAAATCTCCCTACGCCCCGGCCTCCGCGCGTCGACTCCCCAGCTTGCTGCCCCACTTCAGCTTGTGTGCCAGGCGCTTGCACCCACCGCAACGCGGCCCTTCTCCTCCTGCCCCTTCTCCCCTTCCCTTTCCGATCCCCAGACGCCCCCGTCCACGTGGCCAAACTGGTGGAGGCGGACCTGCGGGTGGCCTCGGGCCGCGGGCCGCTGCAGCTGGGGAGCGTGAGGGCGCTGCAGGCGGACGTGCAGGCGGGCGGCGTGCAGGTGGGGGGCGGTTGGCGGTTGGCGGGTCCCAGGGGGCAGGTACTCCGGGGGCGCGCCTCGGTCGTGGCTTGCCCATGGCCGGTAGCTCCTAGGATGGCATGCAGTAGTGGAGGCACGGGCCGTGGCGTAGGCGGCGTGTCTTCGGGATGTGGCGTGCCATTGGGATCGACTGCAGACAGAAGAAGCTTCTTCTGTCTGCCCTCTGCCCTCTTGACCCGCGATACCGTTACTTGTGGGTATGGAGTCTTGTCTCAGCTGTCACCGCAAATCCCACACGACCCCGTCTGAGTCCTGTGGCTGTGTGCCTACACCCATGCTGTTCCAGGGGGGCGAGATGAGCGGGACGCGAGTGTTCATCGCCTCGAGCGGCCCCATTGGCTTGCGGCGGTTGGTTGGTGGCACCATGGACCTAACCGTCACAACCGCTCCTGCGCCAGCCGCCTCGGCTAACGCCGACCCCGCCGTGGCACTGGAGTCGGCGTACGGCGGCAGGCTGGTCATCAGCACAGGTACGGCAGACGGATCGCGAGGGGATCTGGACCTCAATGACGGAGAAAGCACCCCTTCACCCACCGGCTCCCCCTCCTCCAACCACAGACGGCGGCGCAGTGCGGCTCGGTACCACGGACTGCGGCGACCACCTGGCACCCGCCCTGGCGGCGGCCGTGGGCTCTCGCGCCGCCGCCGCCGCCGGTTCCGTGGCCGCCGCCGCTGGCGAGGGCGACGGGGGGCTCTTCGTCAGCACGCGTGGCGGCGCGGTGGCGGTGGAGGGTCTGGAGGGGGTATCGGAGCTGAGCAGCGGCGGAGGGGCCATCCAGGTGGGGGCCGGGAGCAGCATGGGGTGACGGGGGGAACGAGCCTGGGTACGGAGGGACAGGGGGGTGAATGGAAGGGTGGACGGGAGGGCACTGGTCGAATGCGGGGCTGTATGACTGCCAGGCGGGAAACGCGTGCACAGCCTTTCGCCCTGGCAGCCTCCTAGCGCCTTGTCCCCCTCAGGCCCCCTGTCCGCATGGGGTCGCCCTAGACCTTCAGCAGCAGCGAGCATCCTGCTTGCTTGAGGCCTGCCGGACAACACGGTAGCCAACAGAAACGCCTCCGCTCGCCCCACTCACCCCCTGACCGTCACTGCCCCGCGCCCCCGCCCGGCCTCCCTCAGGTCCGGATGCAGTCCGGCCTTCGCTACGCGCGCCTCCGCAGCGGCGGCGGTCGCGTGGCCCTCAGCCTGGACCCCGCCGCGGCCCTGGGCCGTCTCGAGGTGGTCAACGCAGCGGCTGTAACCGTTGACCCAGGTGCGGTGCGTTGGTTGTGATGCAGCGTTGGGGCGAAGGCCGTCTTGAGTTTTTGGGGTGCAGGGTATGGAGGTGGTCAACGAGGGTTTCTAACCGTGAGGCGCGGACTCAGGTGCGGTGCGGTGGTTGCAAGGCTTGCAACGCAGCGTTGGGGCGAGGGGCCCTGCTGGAGGCGGCTGGGGGGAGAGTGAACTGTAGGAGGTCCGCTAACGTGGGGCGGTGCGGGCTGGGGAGTTCAGAGGAAGATGGCGCCGGGACAGAAGCGGTGAGGTTGGCACGGAGCTCCTGACTCTCAACCCATTATCACGTTACCCCCACCCCACGCCCTGCAGCCCTGCAGCCGCACGTGCACGCCCTGGACGGGGCTGGGGCGAGCCAGGCCCCGGGGGGTCATGGGGCTGGCACTGGACCCGGGGCCGTGTGGCGCGCACGTGTGGACGCGGCGCCGTCGGCTGCGCCTGGGGGCGGCCACGGTCGCGGCGGCGGAGGCGGCGGGCTGGGCCGGTGAGTGGGCGGGTTTACACAGGGGAACAGAGGCGGCCGCTGGCAGCGCGGAGCAGGGTGGCATTCATGCATTGCGCTGCCACGGATTTTGTCTGGTCTTAGACTCATCGTCATTGTGAAGTTGTGCAAGTGGTTCAACTCGCATGATGTTGCTTGGAACACACGTCACAGCGCCTCGGGCCCTCATCCCTCCCCGCCGCTGATATCTTCTGTCGGCGCCGTCCGCGCAGGCGCTCCCCCTTCCAACCCGTGCCAGCGGCGGAGGAGGGCACCCCCTTGGTCAGTGGCAGCAGCGTGGGCGGCGGCAGCGGGGGGGTGGCGGGGCCGGAGGGGGTTTGGGGGGCGGGCGCTGAGGTGTGGGTGGACGCGGGCGGGGGTGAGGTGGAGTTGAGGTGGGTGGGATGGAGGGAGGTGCTGGAGGCGAAGATGCGGGAGGCTCGGGAGCTCGGGGCTTAGGCGTCAGGCAGGCGCGGGGAATGGCGATGGTATCTCCTGGGGAGCTAGGATATATCGAGAGCTGGTGGAGCGGAGCGGTATGGGAGAGTAGTCCCGCGGGATGTCCCTCGGGTCGGGCGGAACGCCTGATCACGGCTCGCGGTGCACCGGTTATCGCGTGCTACTTGTAGGTGGGATGCTCTGGAGCACGCCGGACAACCTTGTGGCAGCGGGTAGGCGCCCACGCGGCAAATCAGATTGCGGGTGGGACTTCGCGGCCTGACTAGTACCCCTCGCAGGCCCCGTAAACTTACACCACAAGCAATTCTTCATTCTGTCTGCTGCTCTGACGCCCACTGCACTTCCGCGTATGTGTCACCGCACCAGCGCGCTCTTCTAGAGGACACCGCAAACCCTGCGACACCACGCCTGGCTCAGCCCTCCGGTATTTCGCCACTTCACCGTAGCTTAGAATAAATCGCGCGATGGCCGGATAAATTGTTAGGGCGCCAAAGAGCCTCGCCTGAGCGATAATGGAGCCGCCGAGTGCTCCGGACCCGCTGGCAGAAGTACCACAGTACCACCGAGTCAAGGATCTCGGCATAGGCACGTTGCAAGGGCGCGCGGGGTGCTGCCTGCAGGGGCTGTCACAGACATTCCGCATGGCTCGCAGGTAGCTTCGGCAGCGTCACCCTATACACACGGAATGAAGGAAAGGGCGAGCCATCGCTCTGCGCCGTCAAATTCATGCCGCGGAGTGGTCCTGGCGTGGACATCAACCTCATTTCCAGAGAAATTCAGAGCCACCGCGTCCTTCGCCACCCGCACGTCATCCGCTTCAAGCAGCTAGGGCTCACGTCATCGCATATCTACATGTGCATGGAGTGAGTCAGCTGGTTTGCGGCCAAAACCTACCCCCCTTGCCGCCGTGGTTGCGTCTGACCCTCTGGCCGCTGCTCCTTCGCCTACCCTCGCAGGTACGCAGATCAGGTGCGGATCATCGGGGCGTGCAGGGTAGCGGCTGCACCTTGTGCGGGGTGCCACGCCGTCAGACGGGCTGAGGTTGCAGGGGTGACACGGCGGTGATACATAGCGCGGTGGTTCACAGGTCAAGAACTAAGCTTTGGGATGCATCACCGCTACGTAGCACGGTGGAGGGTCCAAGCTCAATGCAGCTTTGTACCGCACCTCTCAGCTCGTTTCCTGGCTCGGATACGGCAGGGGGTCACCCAGCTGCCTGCCACCCGGCACAAGCCGCTCAGCTCGTCCCGGCACTGCCACGTGCCTCGTCAGGCATCTCTCAGTATCTGAGAGCGCTGGCTGCAACCCTACCATGATCAGCCGCTGTGCTTCCGCATCGGACCTGCCCTCCGCGCGGTCCTCATTAGCCCTTGCCCCGTCCCTCCTCAACCCACCCACTGGACCCACAGGGAGACCTGCTGGGGTTCCTGAGGCGGAAGGGCCCCCTACCGGAGGCGGACACGCGGTGGCTGTTCCAGCAGTGAGGCCGGGGCAATGGGGCAGGGGGGATTCGTTGCGGAGGACAAGGGCGGGGTGGGGGGTGAGGAGTTGGGATGGGGCGTTGGGGAGGAGGTGGGGCTATGGAGGTGGGGATGGGGGACGGATGACACGCGGTGGCTCTTACTGCAGTGAGGCCGGGGCGTGGGGAATGGGGCATGGGGCTGGAGGCGGGCCGGGGTTGTAGGCCGGGCGCGTTTGGGCGTGTTCCGGGAGCGTGTGACGAGAGGATACCCGGTGCCTCTGTCAGCAGCGGTTGCAGGGCCGGTATGAGCGTGGGTTGGGGCATCGGCCGACGGTGGACAGGCAGCCCGGGGGACGGCCGGAAGCCCTTACGAGTGCCTCCCCTTGCGGCTTCCAGCTCCGCGCCTCTCCCTTCTCCCCGCCCGCGCCCGCTGACCCCCACTCCCTCCCCCTGCCGTACGCCCCTGCTGCCGTACAAGGATCATCTTTGGCCTGGACTACTGCCACCTCAAGGGCGTGGTGAACCGGGACCTCAAGCCGGAGAACCTGCTGCTCAAGCTCACGCCCGAGGCCTCCAAGCGCCACAGGTGGTGGGGGAGGAGGGAAGGAGGGGTGGGGGGGAGGAGGGGTGCTGGGGAATGGGGGGCGGGGGTTGGGGAGATGAGGGGGCAGGCGGGATGGTGTGTGTGTGGGGGGGGAGGCAGTGCCCCGGAGGCCTCCAAGCGGCAGAGGTGGATGGGGCGTTGGTGGTGAGGAAGGAGGCGGGAGGGGGGCGGGAGGACGGGTGGCCATGAGCTCAGGTGGCGCGGGAACAGGGGTCCGCGGGGGAGGCGGGCCGGGGTGGCGGGGGGAAGGGCTGGAGAACGAACCGCTTATCTCTACCCGACAACCGTCAACCACCACAGGCGGCACCAGATGGCGGAGCGGGAGCAGGCCATGGCGGCGCGGCAGCAGCTGGCGGCGCTGGCGCTACAGCAGGCGGCGGCGGGGGGCGGGCCGCCGCCGCCGCCGCCCGCCATGCCGCCGCTGACCCCCATCGGGCTCGTGGACCACAGGTGGGCGGGCGGATGTGGGTTGGGGTCGGGGGTGGGTCGCTTGGGGGGGACGGCAGCCCTGTCGGGACGGCAGCCCTCTGCCCCAGCCTGCCTCGTCCGCGGGTACAGGATGGGGCCCTGGGCACCGAAGGGCCCACTGCAGCGCAGTCGGTATGGGAGGAGGCATGGTTCGTCGGAGGGCGGGAGAGGGGGTCGGTGAAGGGGGGAGGGAGGGTGGGTGCCATGTGTTGCCGGGGGCAGGGCAGCTCCAGTAAGGAGCGTGGGATGCGCGCAGGCGGTGCGCCGTGGGTTCACGTGCGCGTACGCTCGTCCCCTCACCCCCATCCCCTCTGCGGCCCGAGCCGCCGGCCCCTCGCCACACCTCGCCAACCGCCCTGCGCCCCTGCACCGCTCTCCTCCCCTCTCGACTCCTCACCCTCCCTTCCCCTCCCAGGACCTCCAACACCTTCAACCTGCACATCAAGATTGCCGACTTCGGGCTCTCCAAGAAGGCGCAGAACTCGCTGCCCAAGACGCGCGTGGGTACCATCAACTACATGGCGCCGGGTGGGTGCTCGGAGGCGTGTCATGGGAAAGTGTGCGGCGGCGGGGGGTCCTCCTGGACTTGGTGGGCGCTGTGTCATAGCGCCGGGTGGGTGCTGGGAGGCGTGGTTGGGCTGTCGTTGAGATCGCGCCGCCACGGGCTGTCGTTGTGCTGTCGTTGTGCTGTCGCCGTGTTGCGTGCGTCATGACACCGGCTGGACAGAGGACATGCGGCAATGCAATATTAGCCCCTCCCTGCTAACCTCATGAGTTATGTTTGCTTGTCCTTCACGTATCCTCCTCCGTCCTCGTCCGGCGCGCAGAGGTGCTCCTGGCGGGCCCATCGCAGCGGTACGACGGAGCCAAGGCCGACATCTGGTCGGCGGGTGTCGTACTGTACGCCATGCTGTTCTCACGTGTGCCGTTCGAATCCCACGATCCCGTACCGCCCGGCGGCGACGTGGCGCCTCCCGCGCCGCCGGGGGGCCGAGATCGCGCCGCCACGATCCAGCGGATCCTGGCGGGCGAGTGGTCCGTACCGCCCGGCATGGGCGTATCGCCGCAGTGCCTGCATCTGCTGACTCAGATGCTCGTCCCAGATCCGGTGAGCGGGCTGCTGAGGTGGGGTAGAGGAGGTAGTCGGCTGGGATGAGCCGTGCGTGTGGGTACGGGGTGGCGAGGAAGTGTCAACCTCACATACCCCCAGGCCCGGCGCATCCCCATGCAAGCCATCATGGAGCACCCCTGGTTCCGCGCCGGTCTGCCCCCCGCCGCCCTCACCATGAACACAGCGCTGGTGAAGCAGCAGCTGGCGCAGGTGGGATGGGGGGAAAGGGGGTGGCGGAGAAGGGGATTGGGAGGGGGGTTGGATGAACACAACCCTGGTGCGGCAACAGCTGGCGCAGGTGAGGGGGGTTTGGGTGCGGAAGGAGGGGGGGGAGAGCTCGGTTACGGGAGGAAGGGGCGCAGCGGGCATAACAGAGGGGGTGGCGTCGCTTGCAGGGTGCCAGGCGGGTGGGCAGTTGGGTGCCTGCCCTCATTGGGAGGGAAGGGGAAGGTAGGGAGGGGAGGGTCAGAAAGGGAGTGGGGGGAAAGGGGTTTGGAGGGAGGCGAGAGGGGAAGGCAGGTATGAGGGTGGGGTCTGCCCCGGTGCGGCAACAGCTGGGCACAGGCGGGTGCTGGCCTCGTCGTTGGTCGGAAGGGAGGGGCTTGGGGGGAGCACGGCTCGAGTGTGGAAAGGTGAGGTGGGTTTGGTGGAGGTCGTGGTACGGGGAGGAGGGAAGAGGGGGTTTGCGGCAGCAGCGGGCGCAGGGAGGGGGAGTTGGGTTGGGAAAGGGGGCTAGAGAGTTAGGATAAGAACGAGAATGAGGTGTTCACGTTTGCTGTTGCCGGGAGGAAAGATTAATGTACGCGTGCATGTGCGTGGGCGGTTGCCGGAGGCAGGGTAGCCCCGGAAGGAGCCTCTGTCCGCGGGACCGTCGCGGCCACCACTCCTCCCCTCAGCAGCCACCACTCCTTCCCTCACGTGTCCGTTCCTCACCGCCCGTAAACCCCAGTTCCGACCGCCTATCCCCACCCTAGGGCCCCGGATCGTTGGGCGAGCAGCCCGAGGCAGAGATCGACGCCATCCTGGACGAGCTGCGGTTGCAGGTGGGTTGGCAGTTGGCGGTTGATGCAGGTTGGTTGAGTGTTTGCCCAGCCCAGCAGCCGGTGGCCCTCTACCATCTCTTCATCCGGTTGGCAGTGGGTGCGGGGTGCGCAGCAGCCAAAATCGTGGCCCGTCCCGCAACTGTCGCCCCCTTCGGTGGGATCGTTGTCTGCAGGGCGAGCGTGAGGTGGCGTCCGCCCTCGCATCGGTGTACGGCAGCCGGGGCGACAGCGGCGAGGACTCTCTCGCGTCCGCGTCAACCGCCACGGACCGGACCGTGGCCGGACCGGACCGGACCGGGACCGGACTGGACCGGGATCGCGAGCACGAGGCCGAGCGGCGGGCGGCGGCGGAGCGGCGCGCGTTCGAGGTGCGGGGGCTGGAGGAGGCACCGCTGGGCGCCGGCTTCTGACGGGAGGTGGGCGGGGCCTGCGTCGGTTGGTCGGGTCGGTTGGAAGGCGGTTGCAAGGTGGTTGGAAGGCGGTTGGAAGGCGGCTGGGACTCCTCGGTCGGGAGGCTCGTCTGAGAACCGGTGGAGGTGGAGGACTCGGTTGGCGGAGGGCCATTGGGCGGTGTTGGAGAGGCGGGCAGGCGGCGACCGCAGCAGGCCACAGCGGGCCGGACTGGACAGAACTGGACCGGACCGGACCAGACTGGACTGGAACGAAACGGAGCGCGCCGGACCGAACCGGACCGAACCGGACCGGACCGCTGAACGCCCTGCGCGGGCCCGGTGAACTCGCAGGTCAAGGGCTTCGAGGACGAGTCGCCAGCCGCGAGCGCAGGCCGCCAGGCCAACTACGCCGGCGGCGGCGACGGTGCGGCGCAGGCCGCCGCCGCCGCCGCCGCTGACGGCCGCTGCCTCTGCGCCTCAACGGGAGAGCGCTGCGCCCACTCGCCTGGCGCAAGCGGCGCCGCCGGCACTGCCGGCGGCGTCTCGCCGTCGAGCCAGCCGACCCAGCCTAATGCTTTCTTGGCGCGGCTAGCGGGGATGGGCATAGGCGATCTTCCCGCCGCCGCGGGTGCTGCTGGCGGGCGGGGTGGCGGCGGCGGCGGCAACGGCGGCGGCGGCGGTTTGGCGGTAGGCAGCTCGGAGTCTCGAAGGGCCGAGGCCTTCGGTGCCATCGACTGCATTACCCTGGCGCCAGGGGGCCGTTAGGGGTGTCTCGGAGGTCGCCTGGCCGCTGCCTGGCAGCCGGCAGTATGTGACCAGTATACGGCACTATACGGCAGACTGGAATGCCAACGGTCACCAGGCTGGGCAGCGTCTGGGCCTCGGTCTGGCCCCGATGCAGCCGTCCCAGCTGACTGTGCGTCTGGGCCCCGAGCGGGCCCGAGGACTCACCGCGGGCACGAGACCTCCCTGCGGGGCCCGAGCGGGCCCACGTATTGGCAAGAAGGCATTGTTACGCATGGGCCCCAGCGAGGCAGCACCGACTGTGCATCAGCCAACGGACGCTGCCTGGCCCGAGAGTTTTGTACTCTTCTCTTGGCTAGCCCCAGGCTCTCTTGGCTAGCCCCATCAGCCCTCTCTACCTTCTCGGAAGGAGCTCGGCTCCCCACGCCGTGCCCCGGGCCGAGTCGGCGCTCCCGCGGTTGTGCCCACGACCGTGCCGCTGCCGCTCGACGCCGCCATGCGCAGGGGTGGTGGAATCAACACTTCGCTTGCGCCCGGCGACTGTCTAGGAGGAGCTACGGTTGACGGTTGCAGCCCGGGGCCGGGGCCCGGGGCCGCCGAGCCCGGGCTTGGGTCCCACCTGAGGCGCCCTGCGTCGTGCTGGGCGGGTGGGAGCACTGGAGCAGGGGTGGCAAGGAATCGAGCATGGATTGCCAGGATGAAATGAAACCAGAGTCACCAGGACCAACCAACTCAATGCGGCAACCGAATGCCGTGCTAGCGCGCCCAACCGCACAACGGCCACCCATGCACGTGCGAGTGCTTCGTGCGCCTGCGCCCCCAGCGGGCGGGGGTGCGTGGGTGATCGCATGCGTGGGCTGTCCGGGCGGGGGGCGTTGGCACCCAGGCTTAGCAGGGCTACGGCACGAGTGGTCGGAGACCCTGGCCATGCATGTGTGTTGCCGTTGCCCGAGCTTTGCCCGTGTGCGGCTATGTGTATTTAGGATGGCGATGAAACCGCTATTTGAGTGCGTGGGCTGATGCCCACACTTGTAGGCGCCCCTTAGTCAAGCAATGGTCAGCAGTCGGCGATGCATGCAATTGTGGTGGATTTTCGGGGGGCAGCACATGCGTTGCTGCTGTATGAGGGCGGACAGGATGACATGAGACTTGATGGCATGCACTTCACAGGCGGCGGTCACGAAGGTGCCACGGGAGGGCGCGGCTGCGCCCAGGCGCACGTGCGCAGCGTTGGACGAGCAGGGGGATGCGCGCGGGTTGGCGGTGCAGCAGCCCGGCTTACTTGGCAGGATGAGTGCTGATTGGGAAGTGGCGGGGAGCGGTGGGGGGCGCTGCAGCTACTGCGGGACTAACGCGCGCACTCGGGCAGGCAGCTTCGCAAGTGAGGATCAGGCTGTGTGTCGGGAAGTGCGGCCACATCGAACGAAGCTATGTGGGTCTAGGGTTGTCAGTGCTTCCTTATGCCACTGGTGGCTTTTGCGTGCGCTGTCACAGACTGCTGCCGGGTGGCATAGCTCGGCGGCTCGCTGGTGGAAGGCCGGTTGATGCGCATTGGGGGTCCCACGCATCAGATGTCACAGGAATGTTTCACAGCTCTCAACATGATGTTTTGAAGGAGAGGGGATCTTGGAATTGCACGGGAGCTAGCTAGTTATTGGCTTTCGTGTAGGTGTACACATAAGACGGAGACACGTACTCTGGCCGCGCTTCCCGAGCGCCCCCATACATACTTTTGCCTTTGACCGGTGCCTCATGGACCGGCGAAGCTGATACGCGCGTTGGTTGGTGGGCGCAGCCCCCGTGTAGCACAAAGGCTGGCAGTAGTAGAAGGGCTATCGAGCACCACACGGAGGCATTGCAGACCGTGTGCACCCTGCACGTGCACATGGCTGGGATGGAGGCTCCCGGTCTGGAGTTGGTGTGTGCTGCTCGGCGGCAACTTGGATGGCTGTGGATGGCTGGAGCTTGTAGGGACGGTAGGCTGGAGGCGGAACGGAGGATCGCGGGGTTGCTGTTGCTTCACGGCGTGAGGTCTTAATCGCCATGGTGTGGCCAAGCTCCGCCGTTCCGCAGTCCTGCCTACCGTACATGACGCGCAACGCACGGGCACGGTGGACGGACTGCGCGTTGCGGCAGCCTGCGTGCAAACCTGAGTCTGGGCCAGAGCCTGTGGCTGCGTTCTGCGCACTGCGCTGTCGTCAGCTCCCCAGCCACGCACGCCTCCTGTGTCGGTATGCTGCACGTGCGCCAAAGCCCGCGTCCAACGGGGGCCTCCTAAATTGTCACACGGCGTGCGACCCGATTCGGTGGACTGGCGGGATAACAGGCCACAGAGCCTATGACCAGATCTCTATCTGAGTTGAGCGGGGATTTGGCCTAAGGGGGCCTTCTGTGGCCTGCGGCCTGGCCGTGGCTCTTCATGTTCGCTGCTGTGGTAATGCTGCCCAAGACACAGCAGCAACAGCGGTGGCCTCATGAATGGCGTGCTCCTGCTAGCTCCGCAGCCAGAAACCCCAGCCAAGTACCGCCCTTCTGTCCTTCATTCAGAAGTCACAGCCACCTGCATCCTTGGGTCATTTGATCCAGTCAAAACGGGCTGTCCCCCATTTCTCATTCCCCCTTAGTACACAAGCAGCAATGCCTTGTGCGCCCAAGCTGATCTGGCTTCCTCAGCGGCATGCGCTCCGCATGATGCACATGACGAAAGTCAGCTCACGAGCCAGCTGATCCGGACGTACGGCACCGGGACATGCAGCCCTGATGATGAATGGCAATCAGGCCCTCCATCCAAAGTCCCCAAAGTACCCCAGCACAGAACTTGCGCCCAGCACTGAACTTGCGCCCAGAATGTTCTGGCTTGCCTTGAGCAATTCACATGAAGGGCTCCTATCTAACGGATAAAGGAGGATTGTAAAAGCATACCGTGCAGCCGCCGCTCTGTTGGGTGGATTAAGTGCACGCGCAACAACCGCATGATGATGACTTCACGCACACCAGCCACACTCGCGCCCTGCTTCTCTCATCATCAATCCCACCAAGCCACGCGCCATCTTCTGCCACATCTATCTCTGCCTTCCTACCTAGTACCCAGGCGGAGCCGCTGCAGAGGCCGGCGGGTCGCTGGTGACCGGTAGCACCCTGGAGTTGCGCCGACCCGAGGGCGTGCCGGGCTGAGAGGGCGGCGACGAGTGCACCGCCGCCATCACCGCCGAGGGCACCAGGGGCGCCGGCTCCTCGAGCGCCGCGCCGGCCTTCACCGGCGTCGACGGACCCGCCGTGTTGTCCCCGCTCGAGGTCCCCTCCAGGTGCTGCTGGTCCCCGTGGGCGTCCTTGCCTCCTCCGAAACCCTGCTGCGCCTGCTGCTGCTGCTGTGGAGGAGGGGATTGCGGCTCGTCGTGGTGACCACGGTTCCGCTTGGAGACCAGGACAACAATGAGCGCCAGGAGTCCCGCAAACACAACGCTGCCAACCACCACCCCCACGATCAGGCCGATGCTGACTCCGTCGCCCCCGCCCTCGTCCGTACTGCCCAGCGGTACGGCCAGGCTGCCGTTCAGCGCCGGTGCTTGCTGGGCGATGAAGACGCTCCCCGGCGCGAGCGTACGGCAGGTGACGCGGCCTGTCGTACTGTCGTACGCCACGAAGCCGGCGCCCGATCCGTCGGTGGCTGATGATGAGGCGGCGCCGGTGCTTGCGCTGTAGGCCATGCAGAGGGTGGTCTGGGGAGGGAGGACGGGGAATTGAGTGGGAGAGGGAGGGGGAGGGAGTGGGAGGGGAGAGGTAAGGAGCACACAAGGAAAAGGCCAATTGAGACGCAACAAATGGTACTGCTTGGATTCCACACTTCAGCAGTAGTGCGCACGGCCGTCAGTGCCTCCATCCCAACGTCCAGCCCACCCACCCGCGAGGCGTTGTAGGCGGCCGTGGCGGGGACGCGGATGAGCAGGTAGCTGCTACTGCCGTCCAGGGTGGGTGGAGCGGCGGCCGAGGCTGTAGCGCCCGAAGGGGCGTTCCACGTCACCGTGACCAGCCCGCCCAGCGGCACCACGCCCGCCGGAAGACCGCCCGCCACCGCCGCCGAAAGCGCCGTCGTAGATGGGATGTACGACAGATCCAGGCCGTACAATACGGCGCTGGAAGCCGCCGTACTCGAGAGCAGGAGGTACGCTTCGGCGTCGGTAGACGTGGCCGTACCCGTCTGTTGCAGCTGGCGGCGGCGGCTGGCAGAGGCGGAGGACGCGGATGCTGGACCGGCGGAGAGCTGTACGGCAGATCCACCGCCGCTGGCTCCTGACGTGGCAATGGCCGCCGCCGCGACGTACACTCCGCCGTCGCCCGCTCCCAGGTACGGGGCCCCGGGTACAGCCTGCAGAGGATAGAAGCCATCCAATACGTGTCCTACAAGCTGAAAGCCTTCCACGAGCCCTCGCTATGATTATCTCGGTATCCTTACCTGCGATCCCAGCGCGTCGCCCAGTCGGTCAGCCAGAGAGAGCAGCTCCCGCAGTCGGGCCTGGGCGGCGGCGGCGGCGCTCTCCAGCAGCGCACGCATCCGCCGCGCGCCACCGCTGACGGCGGAGGCGGTAGGCGACGGCAGCGCCGCCCCCAACAGGCGGCACAGCTGCGTCACAAAGCCCGCGGTGGCGGCGGCGCCGTCGCCGTCAGCCGTGCTGGAAGTCGAAGCGTTGCCGCCGGGCAGGGTCTGTACGGCAGATCTGGCGGCGGCTAGGAGCTGATCTTTGGCTGTGTCGGGCAGGGAGGAGGAGGCAGCGGAGGCGAGGGCGGCGAGTGCCGAGACGGTCTGTTGGGCGGTGACTGGGTCGGCTAGGTTGCCGGGGGAGGAGAGGAGGGCCTCCATAAGCTCGACGCTGCGAGCCGCCACGAGGGCGGAGGCGCTGGTGGAGGAAGCGGAGGAGGAGGCGTTGGCGGCGGCTGAGGAGGAGGCGGGCGCTAGGGCGGAGACGAGCTGGGACATTTGCAGCGCGGCTTGGAGCAGGGAGCGCTGGTCGCCGGCCTGAAAGGGGACACGGGGCAAGAGGCGAGTCAAGGTCAAGGGAACGAAGGGAACGGTCAGCAGGTGGACTTTCCAACTGGCCGTTCATTACGTGAGCAAGAGGCAGCATCAACCCTGCACGCAACCGGGCCTCCGGCCGTCCGGGTCCTGGATTAAGATTGATTCCGGGGAACCCACCTCCGCCAGAGCCGTCACGTTGACAGCCGCCAGGGCCGCGGCCGCGTCGAAGCCGGCGGCGGCCGCCGCAACCGTTACGTTGGCAGTTAGGCACGTACGGGATCCGTACATATCGATGGCGCAGCAGTACAGAGTCACCAGCCCGACGGGCAGGCCAACGATCGTGGCGGTTGGCGAAGTGCCCAGCTGCTGCACCTCGGCGCTCGTAGCTGTACGGCGGATGCCAAATTCGTACCGCAGGCTGGCGGTGGCGGTTGATGACTGATCGCCGCCGTCAGCCCAACCAACGGCACGCACGGCGGCGGCGGCGGTGGGGAAGGCGCCGCCGCCAAGCATCTGTACGGCAAGGCAGGACGATGCGGGCGAGGTCGTGCAGTACGGCGCGGCGTTGAGGGGTACGGTGATAATTGCAAGACCGGTAGATGTGACGCCGCCGTTTGCCGGTGTGGCGGTTAGCGTGGCGGTTAGGGTGATGCTGTCTCGTCCCATTGGCAGGGCGGAAGCGGGGATGGTGAGGACACGGGCGCTTGGTGGGAGGCCGGCGGCGGCGGCGGCGGCGGCGCTGGCGGCATCAGAGGCGGCGGCGAGCGTTGTGACGGCGGTGGTGTCGGCGCGGGACCAGGCAACCGAAACGGTTGTTGCCGTATCGTTGGTGTCGTACGGCGACAGCAGCTGCAACAGGACCTGGGGGACGAAGAGGGAGGAGGAAGAGGAGAGGGACGGTTGGCAAGAGCGACACGCATCTCCCCTTGGTCCCACCCCTCATACTCCTCTTCCCAGCACACCCCCACCCGCCACCGCTCACAGTCAGGTCTCGGTCCGCTCCGCGTCGTCCAGGTGCTGACATGGACCCATCGTCATATAAGAGGTCCCTAAAACCCCTAAAACCCCTAACCTCCCAAAACTCCGTCCTCCTTACCGTGAGGTCTCGGTCGGCTCCGTGCGGTGCGGCGCAGGCGGCGGCGGCGCAGAGGCGCGTGAGGCTGGCGCGGGGGAAGGCGGCGGAGGCGGGGCGGGGGCGCAGCGTGAGCGCGGCGTCCGCGGAACCGGATGCGGCGGAGGAGGGCTTGGAGACGGTGACCGTGAAGGTGTGGGTGCGGCCCGTGGTCAGGAGGCCGGCGGGGATGAGCCACACGCCGGGGGTGGAGCGGTCGCCCTAAGGGGGGAGGGAGGATGGGGGAGAGGGGCGAGAGTGTGGAAGCCAGGAAAGGTATGTAAGTCCCGGCCAAAGAGTAGCAATCAGGAGGAGGGCGGAATACATCTCGGGGGGTGGAGCGGTCGCCCTGGACGGGGGGCGGAGGGAGGGGGAGGAGGGAGGAGGGTAAGGTAGGGTGTGGCGGGCGCAAAGAGGAGGAGCAGGGCGCCGTAAGCTGGCGCGGTGAGGCCCTGGATGACGCCGCACCGTAACAAAGCTCGAGGGTCTCGAGGGGCGGAATGATTTGCAGGTCTCAACTGGAACCTCTCCCTCACCTGTGCGGCCGAGGCGAAGCAGGGCGCCGGGTGGTCGTCCCGGCGGCAGTCCCACTCGAAGGCCAGAGCGGGCTGCATGTCGGACGGGAAGTCCGGGTCGGACGAGGAGGAGGCATCCAATCGGATGGCCTGGGGTGGGGGTGGGTGAAGGAGGGGGCAAAGGTTAAGGAGAGGGTGGGCACTGAGGTCCTCTCGCGACCCTCCCCGATCAGATCACCCGATGACCGGACCCTGGGGATGACGTGTACCGTCGGGCAGATCAAAGTGATCGGGCTGATCGGGCTGATTCTGTTTGTGTGGCGCACGAAGGCTCCGTACCTGGGAGTCGGGGATGTCACCCGCCGGCCCCAACAGCCGTGCGCGGGGCGGAGAGCCCACCGCCAGCAGGGTGACATCGGCGAAGGACGCAGGGGAGGAGGCAGAACCCGAAGAGGAGGCGGAGGCGTAGGATGCTGAGACGCGGACCACGTAGCTCTCCCCGGCGGTCGCCTGGAGCGGCCCGGGCAGCGACAGCACCTGCGAGGGCCGAGGCAGAGAAAAGAAGATTTACAGGCAATGGCGGCGACACAACAAAGTGTGTACAGGCAACGGAAGGGCAGGGAAGGGCAGAGGCAGCACCGACCGCATTCACGGGAGTCCATGGGCCGCAACCGTTCAAGGCGGGGACAGGGCGCAAGGCCCCGTGCACCCGCTCGTGCCCACCTGTCCCGCCACGCCGCTGGAGGGCAGTGCGGCCCAGGCGGAGGGCGAGGTCCAGCGCCAGGAGAGCGAGCGGCCTGGGGCAGCCATGTCGGGCAGGGCAGGAGAAGCGGCGAGGTGGGCGGCACGCCAGGATAAAGCGGGGGCAGGCGGACGTGCCAAACACGCTCCTGCTGTATGCCTTGCAGCTAGCGGCTCCCCTTCTCTTGACCAACGCTGTGCCGCCCCTGTTGTTGAGGCTCCCCCCTTGTACCCCGGACCGACGCACCCTTGCAGCCACCGCCCAGCGCCTGGCCCTCCAGCCGCACCCCCGCCGCCGACCCGGCCCGAAAGCTCTGGGGCGACGGCCCCGCCACCGCCACGGCGGGCGGGGGGCTGGCGGAGGCCTTGGAGAAGGTGGCGGAAGCTGCAGCCCACGTGCCCAGCCAGGACGTCAGGTTGACCTGTTGGGTTTGGGGGTGTATGGGGTGATAGGATGTGAGGGCGGATGATGTAAGGGTGGGGTGAGGTCGGACCCAAAAGGTGTCCCAAGATGCTGCTGCCAAGACTGAGTACGGAGGCACGGCAGCAGTACAGCGTGTCGTACCTTGATGCCGTAGTCGGGCGCGTCTGGCAGCTGAGTCACCTCGGTGGCGGTGAGAGAGAGGACCAAGCGGGACCTGAGGGGCGCAGGGAAACGGCGTTGAAGAGAAGGCCGCGTTAGGCAGAGTATGTCACGATAATGCGTCACATAACCCCAGCCCGACGCCCACCTGTATCGCGCCCCATGACCCCTGGCGGCTCCCCTACTATCTCTGCTCCACCTCAATCACTTGTACTTGTACCGCCTCCTTTTACCCCTCCCAAACCGCCCGCATCTCACATGATGTCCGCCAGCGCGTTGGTTCGGTCCGCCGCCGCCTGTAGCACCGCCCGCCCCGCACCGCCCCCAGAGCCCTCGACCACAGACCAGCGCACATCCGCCCAGCCTTCAGGGAGCAGAGGGCGGCGGGGAGCAGCAGGCAGGGAGGGTGGCGCGGTGCTACATTCAGGATACACACACAGCATTGAGCACCGCTGCTCTGAACCTGCACCAGGCCTGCACGCCTGTTGCGGCCATTTCACGTAGCCTGCTTGCATTTCAGTCTGCCGCTGTCTGTCAAAGGCACGCAAGCGCGCACCTGAGGCGCGGCCGCCGGCGTCCCTCGAGCCCAATGCGTCCCACGCGGGCGGCAGGCCGGACAGCGCCGACAGAAGCTCCCCGCCCGCCGGCTCGCAGGGCGCAGCCACGGAGGCGGGGCCGGAGAGGGCGGCCGAGGGGGCAGAGCAGGAGGGGGCGCAGGAGGATACCTGCACGGCGGGGGGCCGGGGGGCAGTGAGAGGTCCCGCCGAACTAGATGACCGGGAGTGATCTCTCATTACCGGTACTACGGAATGGTCCCAAAGCGCGAGGTCCCAAGCAGGCCCAGCCAGGCCCAGCAGGGCCAAGGCTCACCGTCACGGAGCCGGTGAAGGCCCGGGAGGGGTCGGCCGCCCCCACCAGGGCCGAGCCGGAGGCCAGGAGCGTCAGCGTGGATCCGGCCTGCGGGGCGTCACACAGCACACCGCCCAGGAGTGAGGTGCAGCTACGTGGGCTGGAAGATGTACGGTCGAGGCGAGGCCCGTACCCAATGACGCTGCCCGTTCACCAACTGCACGCCTCCCGCCGCGACTTTCGCCCCAACCCATTCCTCGCCCCTTTCGGCGCCCCACCGAGAACTCCCAAGAGCCCGCCATACGCGCACACACATTTCAGAGAGGAGGGGCACAAGCCAACTCGCTTTGCCGGCAACAGCGTGTCATCACTCGCCGTCCCCATGACCCCCTAAAGCCCGCATCTCCGCCAACTGCACCCACCACGACGCTGGCACTGGCGGGCAGGGTCACAAAGAGCGCCGCGCCATCGGCGTCCACGGTCGCCGCGTCGCCCCCCAGCAGGGCGGCCGAGGCGGCGTCAAAGACGCGGCCCGCGGGCGCCCGAAGCAGCGGCGCCGCGGCGGCTGAGAGGGCCAGGCTCAGGCTGGAGCCGTCGGCTTCGATGCGGGCAGACCGTGGGGAGAGCACTGCGGGGCGGCAGAGCTGGGTGCAGGACACCTGTGGAGGGAAGGGTGGGGCAGCGCGTGAGGCGGGGTTTGGACAGGGCAGGCGGCACACGCACGGGGGTGGGGCGGGGCTTAAGGCGCGGGGCGAAAAGGTGAGGATGCGATGGTTACAGCAGGAAACGCCTCCAGAAGAGGAGGGGTTGAGCGAAAGGCGAGGCTGGATGATGGATGAGAAGGGACGGAGTTGCGCGTGGGACAAGTTGCGTCTGGGAGCAGACGCCAGGGAGGCGGACACGAATGCATCACATGCGGAGCCATGCTATGCTATGCCATGCCGTGCCATGCTATGCTATGTTATGTATGCTATGCTACGGTATGCGAAGTGGACGCACCGTCTTGAGGGCCTGGGTCGTCTCGTCGCAGGCCCAGCGGGCGCAGCCGGGCACTGCCTCGCACACCTCTGTGCTCTGGCACTGCGCGGCGGAGCCTCCGTCGCAGGACTTCACTCCCGCGTTGAGGGCGGTGAGGGTGGCGGCAGTGGAGGCGAGGGAGCAGAAGGCGGTGCAGGCGCCGACTGCGGGGTTGAGGCGGGGAGGAGGGGTCGAGGGAGGGGTCAAGAGGGTTGAAGGGAAGGGGTGTCGTACTGGTGGGCGTGCACGGGTGCACGAGTTGAGGCCTTGACGTGAAGGCGCCTGGGCAAGGTGCCTGGTACATACCAGTAGCGGTTTAAAATGGTGGGATAGGGGTGCCCGAACCAACAGAGCCCACCTGGTGTGCAAACGTCGAGTCCGGCAGAGCAGGCGCACTCCTGACTTGCGCTGGGCGGATCCGCAAACACACAGAGCTGCTTGCCGGTGACGCATCCCGCATCGGAGCGACACGAGCCCCCCTGCTGCGCCACAGGCGCCGTGCTGGGCAGGGCCGTCGCCGTACCGCCCGCCACGCCCTCCGCCGTACACAGATCCAGCGATCCCGTGACCAGATTCGCGCCGCTGGATCCAGAGTCCGAGGCTCCGAGGCGGGGCGCGCTCAGTCCCGGGCACGCGGCCGCCGTGACCCCAGCTGCGGTGCTGCAGGGGCCGAGTCGGGAGCACAGCAGGCCGGGCCGGGCCGCAATGTTGGAGGCCGTACCCGCCGCGGCGATGGCGGCGGCAAGGGCGGAGCAGGAGGCGGCGGGGACGGAGGCGAGGCCGGAGCAGGCGGAGGTGAAGGCCGCTGCGCGCGTGGCGCCGGTGGCGACGGCGCTGGTCGCTAGGTCGGGGGATGTGAAGGTGGCGAGGGCCCGCAGGCAGGCCTGGGGGAGGGGGGAGGGGGGAGGGGGGAGGGGGAGGGGGGAGGGGGGAGGGGGGAGGGGGGAGGGGGGAAGGGGGGAGGGGGGAGGGCAGCAAGAAGTCAGGGACCGTCATGCAGGGAGCGCCGAGTCTAGGTAGTCTATCTAGGATGAGGACGGGGAGGTCGAGGGCTGTACAGGGTAGATCAACCGTGACAGAGCTCCTACGCAGGTGCGCTGAAACACGGACTCCCGCGACTGCCCCGGGGGGACGGGGGGCATCAGGACCGGCATCAGCACCGCACCTGGCAGGCCAGGCAGGGCCCCGAGGTCACAGGGGTGGGTGAGGGCGAGGCCGTGGGTGTGGTTGCAGTCGACGGCGAGGGCGAGGGCGAGGGCGAGGGGCTGGCGGCCGGAGGGGGCGAGGGGCAGCTGCAGGCCTGGCTGAGCGCGGGGGCGCCGGCGCCGCCCACGTGGAGCGCGCACGTGGCCACGTCAGCAGCGGATTGTGTCTGTACGGCAGCGCTGGGCGGGGCGCCGTCGGGACGCGGCCAGGGGCTCGACTGGGCCGAGCAGTCGTACACAGGCTTGAAGTTGGACCAGGCCCACCTGCGGTTAGACATGAAACAGAAATCCGTTTGCTTCAAGAGTCAAAGCTAGCTGGCAGCTTCACCAGGGTCCTGCTCTTTGCGTCCATGCAGCTGGTACTCACTTGCCAACATTGTTCGTACGGTACGTACGGCAGCCGTACTCGTCGATGAGGCACAGCGGGTCCGAGCCAGTCAGGTTCCAGCCGCTGATGTTCTGGCAGTACGGCTGGGGCGGCGGCGGCAAGAAGTACGGCAGCACCGAAGCGTTGACCGTTGACTGCTGGCCGGCGGCGGCGTTGACCGAGACCGTGGCGTTGACCAGAGCGGGTGGGACGAGCGGATTGGGGCCGCAGGTGGCTGAGCGGGTCTGTTGCTGGGAGGTGCAGTCGCATGCACCCCAGGCACCTGCGTGTCGAAAGGTTTGTCCAGGGGTGGGGTGGGGGGATGGGGCGAGGGAAGGGAGCCAGGCGTCAGGAGAGAGTACGGTAAGCTGGTGGTGGCTAGTGGAGGACAGAGGAGAGAATACAACATCCCGAATGTGGCGCGAGGGGCTCGTGCAGGATAGAAGGCACCCGCCGAACGTCTTGCGCCCAGGCACCAAGCGAGCATGCCGTACAGCTCTATCTGTACGACGCGCTTATATATGAGTCACACGCACCGGCGCCGTACACAACGGCGGGCTGGATGTCGAAAGGCTCGCTGTAATTCGTGCTGGCGCCGTCCCGGAACCGCAGTACGAACCGGCCGCGACCCGCGACCCCGGCCGCCGCCGCCGCCGCCACCGCGGCCGCCAAGGCGGGCGCCTCCCCGCCCAGCGGCACACGCCAGTCCAGGGCCCCGGGGGTGGGTGGCGGGGGGGTGGGGGCCCCGGGGGTGGGGGGCAGGGGGGCGGCGGCGGGCAGGAGCACGGCCAGGGCGGAGGAGGCGGGGAGCTGCTGCTGGGAGGGGGTGGAGCCCGCAGCGGGGGGGTACGTGACGCAGTCGGTGTCTCGCCTGGGGGGCGGGGGGGGGGGGAAAAGGGGGAGGGGAGGTGTTTGGGGCAGCGGCACGGCAGGAAGGCATGTATGACGCGAGCGGGCACGAATGGGCACGAAAAATGGGCACGAAACATGGGCACGAAACATGGGCACGAAAAATGGGCACGAAAAATGGGCACGAAAAATGGGCACGAAACATGGGCACGAAACATGGGCACGAAAAATGGGCACGAAAAATGGGCACGAAAAATGGGCACGAAACATGGGCACGAAAAATGGGCACGAAAAATGGGCACGAAAAATGGGAGAGCGAAGAGAGGGCTTGGGGGTGGAGCATGGAGGAGTGGATTGGGCAACCCCAAGTGCCACTGCAGGGGTTCGCAGGGGTCTGTGGTTTCCGTCGCAACAGCCCTCATGTTCCCCACCACCCACCACAGAGTAATCTCCAGAGACTGTCCGCTCGTGTTGGCCGCCCACCCCACAGTCGACCAGCGGATCGGGGCCGGGAGACCCTGGAGTGAGGCAGGGAGGGGGACCGAACACACGGCGCGGTTTAGGAGACCAGCAGAGAGACTTGCCCCTGCACTCTATACCCACCCAGAAAATTTCCATGCCGCGCATCCCCTACCGCCCCCTTGCCCCACCCGCAACCAGACGCTCCCGCTGCCTCGTCCGTGCCCCAAGCGTGTCAAAACACATGCATGCGTTCACCCCTTTCCCCTCCTTGCTCCCCCTCCGCCCCCTCCCTCGCCCCACCTGCACCCAGACGCTCCCCGCCGCGGGCAGCAGCACCGCCGGCGGCCCCGCCAGCAGCCCCTCCCCGAGGCCCACGCCGCCGCCGCCCGCAGTGCCGGCCACGCCCGCAGCGCCGGCGCCGGAGCGGGGCAGGGAGAGGCAGAAGGGGCGCGGGGCGGGACCCGTGGAAGAGTTGGCCTGGGGCAAGGAGAGGGCAAAGGAAAGGGGAGACCATTTGGGCCGGACAGCAGGACATGTGTGGATGCAGCGGAAGCGTGGGAGGGACTTGGCCTGGGATAAGGAAAAGAGGTGGAACAGGGGTGGACAGGGGTGGGGGGCGGGGCGGCCGGCGGAATGGTTGAACCAATCATATGCCGCCGTACGCGCTGCTCGTCCCAACCGCCCCCACCTGTTGCTCGTCCAGCCAGTCCATCACCGCCCGGTACTTGTGGGCGACGGAGGCGGACTGCCCGGTGTACTCCTGCGGGGGGGTGAAGGGGAAGGGGGGTGAAGGGGAAGGGGGGTGAAGAGGAAAACAAATGGAAATGGAAATACCATAGATAAACTGTGAGGCGGCATAGGCATGGGAGGAAGGGAGAAGTAGTCCCACAGCCAAAGCACTCCATGCCCACTGTGCCCCCTCAGTTACGCCGCACACACCTGCAGGCCCCAGCTGCCGTACTGCGAGGGCAGGGCGGTGCTCACGAACTGCATCCAGGGCCGGCCCTCGCCCACGAAGCCCGCGCGCGCAAAGGCGGACAGGAAGGAGCGGTACAGTCCGTACATGGCGGGGTGGCGGTTGACGGCCCAGAACCTGCGGCGGGCAGGCGGGGGGGGGGGGGGGGAAGGCAGGGGGGGGTAAGTCAAAGTGTGCGCGTGCAGCTAGGGGCAACACGAGGCTAAGGGCGGGCAGGGGAGGTGGCGAAAAAACGCCCCAGGCGGCTTCAGCACCCTGGAAGCCCGAATGGGTCTCGCCCTGGTCAGAGGGGGACCTGCAAAGCCGTATCAATGTCGCTAGAACCCTGTCCCCGTCCCCCTCTCCTTGATCCAGGTCCGCCAGGCCCCCCTCGCTTGGGCCTCACTTGGGCCCGCCTCGTACCGCCCCAACCACATCCCCCGCCCCCGCCACCCGCATGCCCTCCTTGCACGCCCTCCCCCGCCCCCCACCTAACCCCCGGGGGCCTCGCTTCCTGCTGCTGTGGGTTTGCTTCACTCGCCCCTAGCACAGGGTCAGCCCCTAACCCCCCTCACTTGGGTGCCAGGCCGGGCGTTGTACTGCCTGTGTGTATGGCGCTGCTCTCCACCACGGACGGCCCCGCCTCGTACGTGATGAGCGGTACACCGTACGGCGCGGCGCGGGCGGCCAGGGCCCGGGCGTCGGCCTCCGTGGCGTTGAGGGCGGCGGTGCACCTAGAGATATGGTTGGGGGGGGGTGTTAGGGGGAGGTGAGGGGGAAGGGAAAGGGGAAGAAGTGGATGGCGGGGGAAGCCAAGGGGACAAGGCTGCACGCCCAGCGTATGCGCCGTGCACGGAAGGCCGTGTCCGTGTCTCCCTTGGCGGGGCGGAGCTTTAGTGGTGTGGGGGCGGAAGGGATAAGTGGATGGACATACGGGGCTGGAGGCTCTCAGCATCACTGCAGCAAGCAAGGAAGTCCGTATCCGTGTCTCACTTGGCGATCATCTGATCGGCGCTGAGCGTGTTGTCCACCGCCCCGTTGGCGCCCAGGCCGCAGTCCCAGTACCCCGTGACACCGTAGTAGTCAACCTGGGGGGCAGGGAGGGGGGGGGCATGGAGGGGGGGAGGCCAGACTCGAAAGGTAAAGCGGATCAGACACACAGACCCCCACGGAAGTATTCCACCTGGGGGGAAAGGGAGCGGCAAGCCCACGGATAAGCTCCGATACCCAAACCCACGCGCCGATTCAACGCCTCAAGGGCAGGGGTCGGCAACCAAATCTACCCATGCGCTACGACTGTAATATAAGATATGAGCCGTTTGCTTGCCCTCCCAAAGTGGGAACCGCTGGCCGCGCCCCCCTTCACCAATCAATCGGGTAGCGCCACAAGGCTTCGCACCAGCCCCCCCCCCACTCACCTTGTTGTTCGTGCCGTTCCATCCCAGCGTCTTGTCCATCATCTCCCCCCCGCAGCCGCTGCCGCCGTTGCACAGGAAGCCCCAGCCCCCCAGCACCACCTTGACGCGGTCGGCGCCCAGCTCGGCGCGGAGGAGCGCGCCCAGCTGCATGCAGGAAGGAAAGAGGTAGAGGAGAGGAGAGGTGAGAAAAGAGAGTGTGTCTGTCAAGATGAGAAGGCGAGACCCACCAACCCGCGACCATCAACCACCAACCACCACCAACCAGGCGTCTCCCCCTTCCGACACGCACCTGCGCCGTCCGCATCGCGTGGTAGCGGTAGGCGGCGGTGGCGTTGTCGGAGCCCAGCCCCAGGGCCTTCCCTCGCTCCACGGAGAGGGCGTAGCCGGGGAACAGCCTGTTCCAGACCTGGGGGTTGAAGCGAAAGGCAGGGCAAAGATGAATATAGGGAGGTCGACTCAACAAAAAGCGCTGGGCCTCCAACTCTGATGATCTTAGCGCAACCACCCTGTTGCTGTGCTCCGCTTACACCCCATCAACCCCACCCCCTTCTCGCCTCCCTCCCTCATCATCTCCCCTCCATCCCTTTCCCCCTCTCCCCCGACCCCCTTCCCTTCCCCACGCCCCCTTCCCTGCCCCACACCCCTGCACCCCTGTGCCTTCCCCCCCCACCCCCACCCCGCACACCTCGTTGCTGTGCTCCACGTATACCCGCACGTCGGGCCGCAGGGAGTCCCTCAGCAGCCGGGCCAGTGATGCCACGTAGGCGTCGTCGGCCTGGTGGTGGATGCTGAGCCAGGGGTCGGCCTGGGGGGGGGAGGCAAGAGGGGGGGAGGAAAGGGGGGGGAGAGGCAAGGGGGCGGGGGAGAGGCAAGGGGGGGCAGGGTCAGGTGTCGTCCGCCTGATGATGGATGCTGAGGGGGGCGGAAGGCCGGGAGTACCGCGGCTCTTCTGGCTTCGTGTCAGCAGACCTGCATCCCCGTGAGGGCCTTACAAACACTCTCCAGCTGAACCCGCGATGCCCCAACGACCCGACGACCCGGCCCACTCACCCCCACGATGTTGCACCCCCACGATGTGTCAAAACCCAAACTCTGCCCCCCCTTCCCGCCGCCCTCTTTCCCCCTGGCCCCGGACTCACCCCCACGATGTTGCAGAGCTCAATGATGTGCTCCAGGGCAGGACCACTCCACCCGCCCGTCTGCGTGTCCGCGGCGGGGGTCTTGCGCGCCGCCCACTGCCCCCCCGCCCGGCCCGCCGCCTCCAGCCAGCCCGAGTCGGCGCCGCCCAGCATCCAGTTCATGAAGCGGATCGTGCGGTAGCGAGCAACCGACTGCGGTTGGCGGTTGCGGCGGTTGGGTCGGTTGGCGGTTGGGCCGGTTGCGAGGTCAGACAACAGGGTGCAAGGGGGAGGCCAGGCCGCGATCCCATCAGCCACCAGCGATCCCGCGATCCCAGCCAACCCTTCCACCCTGCCCCATCGCCCACCCCCTGCCGACTCTCCCCCGCCAACCCCCCAGCCCCCTGACCTTGACCAACCCAGTTACTCGACCCTCAATACCCTGTCACCCCTTCACCCCTTCACCCCCAACCCTAACCCCGCCATCCCACTGACCTTGAGGAACCAGGGGTGGAAGGGCGTGCGCGCGGCCCGGGTCTCCCACGCGCCGCCCCCGCCCGCGCCGCCCGCGCTGCCCGCCTGGCCGTCGCCCGCAGGTGTGATCCGAATGTTGTGGAGGGGGTTGGACGGGTTGGTGGCGCGGAGGACCAGCCACATGCTGGGGGAAGGGGGCGGGTGAAGAGTAGAAGGGGGAGAGGAAAGAAATGTATTGAGTTTGCATCAGTAGCACCAGGCCTCACGGCCAAACTATCATTCTTTGATTCCTGTTCGGAACCCCGCGTCCTCCCCCGCCCGATCCCCCCCCCCCATTCCAACATGGGCCCCACCCCACTTCTCCCCAGTGCACTTCCCCATCGCGCCTATTCTCTTACCCAGCAACGAGCGAGCTCCGCTACACCCCCCTTCAAGTGTGCTCCCCCTTCCACCCATGGATACCCATAGACCCTAAACCCTAAACCCCACCCAGTGCCCCCACCCCACCCGTTGTCTCCGCAGTAGGCCTCCCCGGCGGTGGCGCAGTCCATGTTGGCGGTGGGGTTGAACAGCACCTCCATCCGGCCCTTGGACCTTGGGGGGGAGGGGAAAGGCGCGGAATCAGACACAGACACAGAAGCTTCAGAGGCATTGGATTGGATCGCAAAGGTCAGGAGGAGAGCGAGACAAGTGGGTGATCTTCTGTTCCGCGTGCGCTGTGGACAGACTTGGAGCTGGTCTACACAGTTATGGAAGAGTCGAATCCGGTCCGCATGCACGCACGCACCTGCTGACCACGCGTGCGTCGAATCCAAAATCCAGCCGCCCGTCTCCGTCGTACAGCACCACATAGCGCCCGGGCCAGGCGTGCAGCTGGGGTTTGGGCAGGTGGGGAAGTAAGGGGCGGCTTCAGGTCCGGAAACAGTGCTGCCGGCAACACCTTACGTGATCAGGCAACACCCTGCTGAGCCAGTCCAACACACAACGGAATCAACTAACCTCAACCAACCACCACCAACCAACCAACCAACCAACCAACCAACCCATCCAACCAACCGAACCAACCGACCTGCACGTTGCGCATGAGCAGCTTGTGTGCCACGGTGCCGGGTGGCAGGCGGGCGGGGTAGCCGTCGCGGCGCAGCTCGAGTGTGGCATTGGTGGCGAACACGCCCTCAATAACCCTGGGGGCAATTGGGGGGGGGGGAGGGGAAAGGGCCGGATAGGGAGGATGGTAGGCGCGAGCAGGGGCGGGGATGGGATGACGTTGCAGCTTGATTCTCTGTCGGGCTGTCGGAGGCGGCCAATGTCACTGGCAGGGCACCGATATGGCGGGCCCAGGTATCGCCTGCATGCGTTCAGTTTTCTCCTGCACCATCCTCTCCAACCTCCAAACCTCCCCTCCCCACACCCCTCCCCACGCACGTGTCCTCCGCCGCCTGCGTCCACCAGGGCCCGCTGCTCTTCATCACGTCGCTCCACACCCACTCGGTGCCCCAGTAGGCCAGGCCGCCCACGTTGACGCCGGCCTTGAGGGGAAAAAGACATTTTGGGGGGGAGAAGGGATTTAAGGGTATGACTTATGGCGGTGCATGGGCCCCAGTAGGCCAGGCCGCCCACGTTGACGCCGGCCTCACAGGGGGGTAGGGGCGGGGAAGGGGGAAGGGGGTGGGGAAATGGGTGTTTGAATCTGAGTTGTGGGGAAAGGGGAAGGGGGTGGAGAAGGGGCCCAAACCCTGAGTTGGTTCCCAAGCTCCTGCTCCCCTGTCCGAGGCCCTGGGCATCAACACTACAACCTCACACTCCCTGCACACTCCCTGCACCCCCGGACTGCCCCCACCAGCTGCGGCCCACCCCGCTGCACTTATGTGCCGGTAGTGCATCCCTGTCATCCTTGTACTGCATCCTTGAACTGCCTCCCTGTACTGCATCCCCGTACTGCATCCCTGTACTGCCAAAAGCTCACCAGAGAGCCCCGGTTGAGCCGCGGCACCACCGACACCCCCACCGCCGCCGCCTGCGCCTCGCTGACGTTGCATGCCGTACCGCCGTACCCGGCCCAGCAGCGGCACGAGCCGTGCACACAAGTGCCGTACACGCAGGTCTGGGATGAAGGGGCCGTGGGATTGGGAGAGGAGGGTTTCAGCGCAAGCACAGGCCAGGGTGATTACTACTAATGCCTTAGTCAGCAGGGTCCAAAACCTTAGTAAGCGGGCCTGGGCCCCGACCTGGCACTCGTACCTGAGCGCAGGCGCACGGGTGCACGGGATGGTCAGTTAGGTAGGTGCCATGAGGGTCCAAAACCTCGGGCAGTTAAGTACTAGAGCCATTAGTAACTTGGGGCCTGGATCCCGACCCAACCTACCTCGGCGCAGGCGCACTCGTTGGGGCCGAGGCAGCCCACACCGGGAGCACAGCCGCTGCAGCGCGGGCGCGGAAGGGCGCGGCGGGTTGGGTACACGGACGTAGGTCGACAGGTCAACGCACCCACCGACACCCAACAACACCCGGGCTGCCTCTTGCACGCCTCTTGCACGCAGCGCCCCAACCTCGGCTCCAATCCCCATCCCCAGCCCCATCCCCACCGCCCGCCCACCTGCACTCCGGCTCGCACTGCCCAGTGGCGTTCCGGCGCCACCCCACGTCGCAGTCGCAGCCTACGCCGCCCCCCGGGGAGCAGCGGCCGTGGCCTCCGCAGCCGCAGTCCCGGGCGCAGTCGGGCCCCCCGAAGCCGGGGAAGCAGTTGCAGATGCCCTGGTCGAGGCACACGCCTGGGGGGGGGGAGAAGAGGGGGAGCAAGAAACAGAAGACGAGGAAGAGTGGGGCAGGGGAGGTTTAGAAGTGGGCGTGGCAGGGCAGCTGCAGATGCCCTGGTCGAGGCACACGCCTGGGGGGGGGGAGAAGAGGGGGAGCAAGAAACAGAAGACGAGGAAGAGTCGGGCAGGGGAGGTTTAGAAGTGGGCGTGGCAGGGCAGCTGCAGATGCCCTGGTCGAGGCACACGCCTGGGAAAGCGGGGGGGAAGTGGGGACGCCTGGGGCGGGGGGGGGGGGAGAGTAGGGGAGGGGATCGTATAACGGTAGGGCGAACGGTCCTTAAAGAGCCTTGGGTACCTCCTTGGGCCCCCTCCGTACACCTCATACCTCCCCCCTCCGCCCCATCTCCCTCTGCCCTCCGCCCCCGGCCCCCACCGTTCCAGGAGCAGTTGTTTGGGCAGGCGTTGAGCGAGCACGTGAGCCCCCCAATGCCCGGCTTGCAGGAGCAACTCCAGGTGCGCGTGAAGCGGGAGGTGGTGGACACGTTGCACACGCCCTGGTCGAAGGTGCACCTGACAGGGGGGGGGGGAGGGGAGTAAGAGAGGGAGGGGGTCCACCGCCGCTTGATCCCACACTCCTTGCTTGTAAAACAAACAGGATACATCGAGGCCATACAGGCATTGCGGGCCCCCTTCCCCGCCCTCCCTTTACCCGCCCCCCCCCCACCACCTGTAACCGCAGTTGTAGACCTCCTGGTAGGTGGCCTGCCCCTGCTGCTGCCGTGCCCTCAATACACACACGCCTCTACCCCCCTTCCCCGCCCGTCCCCCCCCTTTGCCCCCCACCTGTAACCGCAGTTGTAAACCTCCTGGTAGGTGGCCAGGGAGCAATCGGGGCCGCTGAAGCCGCTGCAGGGGGAGAAGGACAGAAGGGAGAAAAAAGGGAGAAGAACCACGGAGGTGAGTCTAGGGAGGGGAAGCACCTTTCGCGATCCTTCTCTGCCCATCCGCACACACACCCGCGACTCAACCATTGCCCGACCCATACATCCCATGTTGTCATTTTTTTGTTGCAGTCCTGCTTACCTGTAGCACAGGCAGCGGCCCGGGTTGCGGCCGTCCGAGAGGCAGCGGCCGTTGCCGGGTCCGGTGCAGTTGTTGGGGCAGGGGGGGCCGCGGGGGGGCGGAGGGGGGCCGCAGCGCTGAGTCTCATTGATGTAAGCGGTGGTGGCCTGGGGGGGAGGTGAACATTGAGGAGGGCGGGGGGCCGGGGCGGGAGGTGAGTTGGACAGCGAGGTACACACAAGGACAAGCACAATAAGTGGGCAATGAAGATGCGCATGTGGAGGGCAAGGGGCAGATCTCCAGGGCTACGAACTTGGGGCGGGCAGAAGGCTGGTCTGGGCCCTGTGCCTCGTTCTTCCTAGCTCTGTCCCTTCCCTTTCCTTCCCTTGCCACGCCCCAAGCCAACCTCTCCACTGCCACGTCAGCGCCTTGGGCGCAGCAACCATGCATTGGAATCGCCTGGATCCTAAATCATGCATCCTGGACCCTGAGTCCATCCCATTTAATCTTACCCCCGCCCCCCCTTGCCTCACCAGCATCTTGGGCGCGTCGCGGGGATCCTGATCCATGTACTCCTGGATCCCCCAGTAGCCGTACCTGACAGGGGGGAGGGGGGAAGGGGAGTGGAGGATAGGTCGCGAGAGGCCGAGGGAACAAGGAACCAAGAAAAGGAGACATGGGGACAAGGAGACAAGGGGTCGAGAGGCACAACGCCTGATATCTCAGCCCTGGGCCCTGCCCACAGGGCCCTGATCATGCCTTTGCCCAGTAGTCACGTGCTCATGGCATGGATACGATGATCTGTACACCCTATCAACCTCCTGGGTCCAGCGCTCACTTGCTGTACGCCCCGACGGCGCTGAAGTGCGCCACCCGGCTGACGTTGGCTTTAGTAAGCTGCTCGTAGTACAGGCGGTACACCTTGCCCATGCCGGGATCGCGATTGGCCTGCGTACGGCAGCACGCAGCAGCTTGCACGTCAGGTGTGACAGTGACAGCGCCGACAGAAACACCCTCCCCACTTTCCATCAACCGCCCCTCTCCTTCGCCCTCTCCCCCGCATTCTCCTTGTGTTGCTCTATCTCATGGCCAGGTCGGTGCCAGGTCGGTGCCAGGTCGACCCTGCCACCCGTCCTTCCCCCAATCGTCCTCGTCTTCTTTCTTGCGCCCTTTCCCCCCCCCCCCCCTCACCCCCCGCCCCCCCCCCCCCCCTCACCTGCCGCCCCCCCTCTCAACCCCCTCTCCCTCCCTCCCCTTTCCCCCCTACATGCAAACCCCCACCCCTCACCGCCATGGCCAGGTCGCCGCTGCTGCCGTCCCCCGCCAGCCCCTGCCCCGCCTCGTAGCACAGCAGCGGCACGGGCCGGGAGGCGTTGGCGGCGAAGGCGGCGTGGGCGGCCAGCAGGGGGGCGGTGGAGTTGAGGATCTGTGTCGCGGGGGCAAGGGGAGAGGGTGAGGGAGGGGGGAAGAGCGGGGAAGGAGGGTTTGGGAGGTGGCGGCCAACAGGGGGGCGGTAGAGTTGAGGATCTGCCATGGGAGGCTGTAAAAGGGTGGTGAGTGGTGACAACGGGGATCCGAGACAGGGGGCGGGCTCATGCGCAGGCCAGACGACGGTGTGCATGTTGGCGAGAGAACACAACCACCAACCGCCAACCACCAACCACCAACCGCCGCAACTAACGCCCAACCGACTTGCCTGCCCCGGCAGCGTCGTGTTGAGGAACACGCCCAGGTCCTTGTCGCGGCGGGCGTCGTACTCTCCAAAATACGGCGCGATGGCCAGGGCGTCGATGTCCCGACCCGCGCCCCGGCACGACAGCAGCTTGGCCGAGGTGATCGGCCACACGGCTTGGCTGGGCGGGGGCAGGAGGGGTGGATACAGCGAAGTGCAAGTTCAAGGTGTTAAGCGTGAGGTGAGAGGGCATATGAAAGGAGCGAGCGCGTGAGCTGCTGCGTAAGGGCAGGAAGGGAAGCCCCTTCGCTTTGCGCCGCATGCGGTAAAGGCTTTGGGACTGCGCGGCGCCAGGGGGCGGCCTCACCCCGATACGACGGCGAAGACCCTTCCGTCGTACTCGGTGCCGTACACGGATCTGAAGATCTTGGAGATGTTGGCGGTCTTGAGGGCGGCGAAGCACAGCCGGGCCTCGTTGGTGGCACCGCCTGTGGGGTCAAGGCGGGGAGGGGTAAAAGGTTTGGCCGAGCGGAGGACCCTACCCGTTGGCCCTGTCCGCAGCCAACTGCCCCCAAGCGTTGCCAACTTCAGCCCGACCTTCGTCATCAGCATCTCGTTCGCCTGCCTTCCCCTCACCGCACCACCGCGCCCCCTTCCCCCCTCCCTCTCACCGTACCACCGCGCCCCCTCCTCCGTGGTGTTGAGGGCCAGGCCCTGCGCCTGCGCGTACTGGCCACCCGGGAAGCCCGTGTGCCACACCTCGTTACTGGGGGGAAGGGGTGTGTGGGGGGGGATGGGGTTTTGGGGGGTTGGATTGCAAGGGTGACCGGGAGGGTCGCAGTTACCCCACTTGCCGACCCCAGAATTGGACCGGGACCCTGATCAAGATCAAGATCAAGATCACCCTCCCCACCTGTCCGCCCCCGCCATGGGCCCCCCCTCCCTCCCCCCGTCCCCCACCTGTACTCCACGTACACCCTCAGGTCGGGGCGCAGCGTGGCCTTGACCTGCTCGTCCAAGCGGGGGAGATGAAAGGTCACGTGATCCGGTGCTGTACGGCAGTGCAGCAGCTACGCGATTCATCCCAGATCTTCCCAGCTGCACACCTGGGTTGCGAAGCGATTGATGAAGTCATCCGAGGCGAGGTGGGGGATGTTGAAGTAGGCATCAGCCTATCAGGGAGGGGTAGAGGGGGACGGGGAGAGGGAGGGGGATGCTGCGGAAGTCAGCGGCCGTAAGGTTCTTCGTTTTGGCCTTGTTCCGGCGGTCCAGCAAACAGCGTAGGACCAGATCTTGCTCTTCGCGCGAGAACGAAGACATGTGCGTAGGGTCAACGCAAGTTCCGTTATGCTGAAGTTTATGACGCTCAAGTTCGCCGCCAACGCTTTGAAAGGTTGGGCCCGAAGCTTCGCTCGAAGTCCCCCATGTAAATCCCCCATGTCAGAACGATCGCAAAGGATTAAGTCCGGGAGAGGTGCATGCATCCCATGCACCCCAGCGTGTGGGAGAGCCGGCCCATGCCAGCCCGCCCCCCACGCCCCCTGCACCGTGCCAATAAACACACACACGCCCTCCCCCCCATGTTTCCCCCTCACTCTCCCCCCTCACCCCCAGCATGTTGGCCAGCAGCACCATGTGCTCCAGGGGCACACCGCCCCGGTTGGTGGCGAACGATCTGGAAAAGGGTGGAGAGCGGGAAGGATGGAGGGGTGTTCGCAAGTAGTACCGCTTCATGCAAGGCTATTCGCGCGAGGCTATGCGAGCGAGTACAGTGCAGTGCAGCGATCCATCTAGACACGTCTCAGCCTGCCCGCCTGGCTGTGACAAAAACAGCATGGCTGCCTAGCGCCGAGCCCCAGCCCCAGCCCTGCTTCCCTCCACATTCTGTATTCGTCGTCCGGTCGTCAACCCACCCCACCCCACGCCTTTCCCAAACCCCGTCCTCACATGTCGTCGATGCGCGCGCGGTCCTCCCACTCCGCGGGCACTCGGTCCAGGTTTGTGTGCTGCAGGGGAGAGGGCGCAGAGCGGCAATCGCAATCGCAATCGCATGTCCCCCTGGCACGCAGGTCACATACACACCGCCTTGTTTCCCTGCCTTTTCCCCCCGCCCCCCCGTCCCCCCCACCATCCAGTCCATGAAGCGCAGCAGTCCGAAGGGCCGCAGGAAGTCCAGCAGGGCGGGGTGGAAGGGCGGGGCCTTGGCCTGGACATCGGGTTCGAGTGCGAGAGGGGCGGCCAAGGTTCTGGATCTGGCCCTGCTTCTGGATCGCGATCTGGATGTGGATCTGGATCGAGTAATGAACAATGGCTCGGTGTAGCACGGCTGGCTTGGGGTGCCGTGTTCCCGCCCAGCCGCAACCGTCAACCGCTAACCGCCAACCACAACCAATGCCCCCAAAAGCCCACCTCGTACGCAAGATCCGGCTGTACGGCGAAGGTCTCGTATCCGGGCGTGAGGACGCGGATGTTGCGGATGGGGTCGGCGGGGTCAGTTCGCTCAATGATCACAAGGATGCCTGGAGGTGGATGGGGTTGGGAAAGTAGGCAAGCGAAAGGGACAATAAATAGGGATAACGCACACCGTTCAAGTCAATCGACCAAATGGCCGTCACAAATGCAGACCAGGTCTCGCCCCGGCTCCCTTGCATGCCCCTGCCCCCCCTCACCGTTGTTCATGTTGGTTGAAGGCGTGAAGGTGACGCGGCAGTGCCCCGCCTCCACCCACTCGATGTTAGTCACGTCGTACATCGCAAAGTTGATCACGCCCTGGCCGTCGTACAGCACCGTGTACACGCCTGCGTGCACGGGCAGCAGCAGTCGGCAAGCCAGGATCCGAACGTCGGCATAAGAAAGGAACGGAAGGCGAAAGGCGACGGAGGGTCACGCGGTTGGTGCCGCACTTGCAAAAGGGAAGTTGATGAGGCAACTCAACCTCGCGGAGCGAACCGTACTAAACCCTGACCTCAACCGCACCAGGACCAACCGCCGTACGTACCGCCCGGGATATGAGTCATCAGATCCCGCATGACTAAGGTCGAGACCTTTTGGTCCGTGGGCAGGAAGGCGGGGTAGCCCACGGCGCCGCGGCCCCAGCCGCGGGCGGCCGCGAGGGAGGCGTTGATGAAGGCAATGGGGGCGCCGCTGCTCCATGGCCCGGCTGGGGGTCGTGGATGGGGTCATGATGGCAACAAGGGTTTGTAGTGAGAGCAGCATTGGAGGAGGGTGGAAAGGTCGGGGTCGCGTGCAAGAGGAGAGAGGTCTGTCGTCGTGAGAGGAGGGACGTATGCGGGACGCCACTGCGCCCGCAACGCTGTTCCACCGCCCTCGGGCCCCTTACGCCCCACCCCAAGAACCGCCAACTACCCCCAACTACCGCCAGCCGTTACCCACTGTTAAAGGTCTGCGGGATCCACTCGCGGCTGTTCTTGAAGACGTCCACGAACGTCCACGAGCGAGACCCTGCAGCAGCGGGGCGTGATTAGCTTCAGCTGCTTGGATCGAGCAGGGGGCCAAGCCGTTCTGCGGGTGTTAGGGCCTGCTTGAGTAAGCGGATTCGAGCAGGGGGGGAGGGTAAGACATCCAAGCTGTACCAATTGAGAGAATACCGGTAATGGCGCATCTCCAACCCTAAGGAGCCGCGAGGTTCTGAAAAGCAGGGCAGCCCGAGGCGGCACCACTGCACGCCCACGCCCGCGCCCACGCCCACGCCCTCCAAGCCCTTAACCGCCAACCGTTTCACAAGCAGCCGTCAACCACCAGGCAACTCACAGTCGGCGATGCCCTCGAGGTTGATGCCCACACGCGTGTTGCAGGCTGAGGGCGTGGAGCCCCCTCCCCCTCCTCCCCCTCCTCCCCCTCCACCACCACCCGCTCCCGTGCCGGCTCCGGAGCCGTTCAGGGGCAGGGGCGCGGCGCTGGGAAGCGTCTCGCAGCGGCTGCCGGTGACGCCCGCCCAGCAAACGCAGGCCCGGTCCGACATGTTGGCGGTCAGGGAGATGCAGGAGCCGTAGAGGCAGGGCGGGTCGCAGGGGCGCTGGCTGGGGATGGGCGGCGCGGTGGCGTTGAGGCGGGTGGGCAGCGCGCCGGAGGGGGCGGAGGCGTTGCCGGCGGCGCGGGCCAGCCAGCTGCGCAGGGCCTGAGAGAGCGGGAAACGAGAGGGTGACAGTTGGTCAGCAAAGTGGTTGGTAGTTGGCGTTTGGCGGTTGGCGGTTAGAGGTTGGTCGTTGCCGCGCACGGAAACCTTCCCACCTGGTAGGCGGGGCTGGTCGCGGGCCGGGCGGCCGCCGCCAGCAGCTCCGCGCGGGCAGCGCCCGTGTTTGTACGGCACTCCATGGGCATGTACGACACATTGTACGAGGTGGGGTTGCCTGGGGCAAGGGCGGCGGTGGCGGTGGGGGAGGGGGAGGGGGGGCTGAGGAGTTGGAAGCGAGCAGAACGCACGGGGGCACGGAGCGCTGCAGAGCTTGAGATTGCTTTCTGATCTGCCACGCACAGTGCCTGAAGACCACCCGCATGCTGCCCCAAGGATTTCCCTGCTCCCAGTCCTCCCCTTCCCTCTGCCCTCATCACCGACCCCCCGTATTCCCCTCACCCGCCGGCCCCGTGTAGACCCCCGGTGCGCTGCTGCAGGCGCTCGCACGGCGGGCCACGTCCACCACCACGTCCGCGCCGCCCATCTGCCCATGCCAGCGCCGCAGCGCGTCGTAGGTGACGTCGAAGCTGGGGGTGCGCAGAGGAGACGAGGGAGAGGGTGGGCGAAGCGAGGGAGAGGGTGAGGCGGAGCCGGGGCGATCGACCGCGGCGGTCGGAGGGGAGCCGCAGCCGCCGCACAACCCCTCCCCCGCAGTCGCCAACCAACCCCATCCCATCCGTCTAAACAACTTGTCTGCTCCCGCCCCCAACCCCCGACCCCCACCCCCTCACATGCTGGGGTCGAACCTGGCCGCCCGCAGCACCGCCTCCGTGTTGGCCTCCCGCGACGCACACGCCAAAACACACACGTGCCCCCCCAACCCCCCCAACCCCCCCGACCCCCCCCCTCACATGCTGGGGTCGAACCTGGCCGCCCGCAGCACCGCCTCCGTGTTGGCCTCCCGCGATGCGTTCACCGCCAGCCACCCGCTGCCGGGGGCCATGGCGGCCGCAACCTCGGCGGGGCCGGACCAGTTGTAGAAGCCGGGGCCGCCTGGGGGCGGGGAGGGATGAGAGGTAGTAAGGTGGGAGACCGTGTGTGTTTTGTGGGTCGGCAGGTAGCTGAGGGGCTGAAGTGCACTCAACAATGGACAGGGCCTATGCGTGGGGCCACCCGGTCGCACCCCTCCGAGCCCCACCCTCCGAGCCCCCTCACCCGAGTAGCCCCAGGGGGGGTAGATCTGTGTCTGCCGGCAGGGCCACGTGGCGGTGGCGGGGGGGCAGAAGCGGTACAGCCTGGGGAGATGGACCAATCCACGAATCGGGGCGGATTCAAGGAAGGGAGGCTGGAAGGGGTCTAGTCTAGACCCACCAGCCCCCGGGCAGCCATACCTCCAGGCCCCAGCCCAGGGCAAGTCCTCCCGCCACCCCCTCCACAGCCCCCCCCCCCGGCGGCCTCTCTCCCTCCCCCCTCCCATACACACACACCAGTCGGCTTATCACCGCGCCCACGACTCCCAGGCTCATGCGAGCAGCCCTTCACACACACGCACCAGTCCACGTTGCCCCTGGCCCCGTAGGAGGGCGCCGTGAGGTCGGGCCCCATCGCATAGCCCAGCAGCTGCAGGCCCCGGGACTTGAGCACCTGCGGGGAGGGAAAGTGAGGAGGAGAGAGTTACGGTTTTGTGTATGGTTTTGAAGGACAGGGTTCGTTCGGGAGTATGGGATGTGGAGTCCGGGAGAGTGGGGCAAGGGGGCTCCCAGATGATGAGTACCCGGCGCGCGCGTGCGCCGCAGTGCGGTGCGGTCGAACGCACCGGAGCGCTCAATGCTGGCAACCGCCAACCGCCAACCGCCAACCGCCAACCGCGTGCAGGGCCTCACCTGGAAGACCTGGTTATAGCCTGCGTCGGCTGCGATGCGGGATTGGCTGCGGGCGGGTAAGGAGGAACACGTTGGAAGGGTGGTGAGATGCCCGGGTTGGAAGGGTGTGCATACGGTACGGGGGAAGGAAAGGGGGGCGCGGGCAGCGGTTGAGGGTGCAGCGGAGTCCGTCGGATGCGGGGGCGGCTGCGGAGGCTGCTGGGCGCCGAGCACACACCGCAACCCGCGAGGCCGTGGCTTGACAGCCCACGGGCCCCGTCGAGCCACACACACGCCTCGAACCCCCCTGCCGAACCCCCTGGGCAGGGGCGCCGGAGCTCACGTGATGGCCGTCCGGGCCGATTCGAGAGTGATGTCCGGTCGCGAACCCGCCAGAAAGGACGGGTCATTCTGCGCGGGCGTGTGGGTCAGGGGCCAGGGTCAGGCGAGCATCGCACAAACCGTCGAGTTGAGCCCTCCCGACTGCACGCCTCCTGCACTCCGCATCAAAGAGCTGCCCAGGAGAGTGTGCGGTACATGGGAGATATCCCAGCTATCAGTTACCAGCTATCAGCTATCCCTCTGTCCCCCCTTTGTTGATCTCTGACTCTGTCTCCTAGCCAGATCCCGGTCCTGTACGGTACGGGCGTACGGCGCGCTCACCCAGGAGGTGGGGTTGGGGATGGTGGGCCACACCCAGTGCGAGCCGCCGCCGAACGCCGCCGAGATCGCAATCCCGTCCAGGTACGACATATCTTCCGTACCGCCGCTGGCGATGGCGCCCAGCTGATTGGATACAGTGCTGCGGTGCGGAGCGGTGGGGAGGGTAGGGGGGAGTGAGTTCCTGGGGGATAAGCTGGGCACCTTTGGAAGCACCACCCACTCCCCACCCCCCTCGTCTTAACCCCACGGTTGAGCAACAAACCCCCCCCCCCCCCCGCCCCGCCCCTTACACCTCTCCCCACCCACCCACCCGGTGCCCCCCCCCCAGGCCTGGATGACCCTCAATCCCTTTCCCCTCCCCTTCCCCTCCCCCCTCCCATCCCCCTGACACCCCACCCCGCAAACAGCCCCTCCCCACCCCCCCACCAACCCGGTGCCTCCCGACGCCTGGATGACCCGCAGGGCCGAGCCCGGCCGCCCCCCCTCCGCCCAGGCACGCCGCACCACCCCCGACAGCAGCCGGGTCTGGACGGGCAGGTGCGTGGAAAGCCAGCCGGGGCCGTCTGGGGTGGGGTGGGGGTGGGGGGATGTGGTGCGTTGGTCAAGAACCTCTGGGTGATCAAAACACGCAGGCATGAATTTGATGGAAACGCGCAGACATGTATATGACAGAACCCGCTATGACAGCCAGCCGGGGCCGTCTGACGGGCGTGGCGTGGCGTGGCGTGGCGTGGCGTGGCCGTCTGGGGCGTCAGTACCCCCCCGCACACACACCCGGTGTGAAAACCGCCGGACCGAGTGTCGAGAAGGGCAGGGCTCAGGCCTTCGCCGTACGGCTGGGCTCACCTATGCCGTACTCGACCGTCAGGCCCAGGCCCGCGTTGAGGTTTTTGGCCATGTATGACACCATGCCGTACACGTACGGGTCCGAGTCGTTGGCGGCGCGGGGGAGTGAGATCCACATGGATGCGTTGACCGTGTTGGCAAGCTGGGGGGGTTGGTGTGTGAACGGCTGCTCGTGTTAGCCGGGTGTGTGTGTATGTGTGTGGAAGCAAGGGCAGACGCGCACACGAGTCAAGCCCCCGGCCCCCTTTCCCCTCTTTACCCCTCCGCCCTCTTCTCCTGCCAACGTGCACCAGGTGCTCCACCGCCACGCCGTCCGTGCCCACGCGTGTCAAAACACATGCGGACGTCCCTTGCCCCGCTTCCCCCTCCGCCCCCTCCCCCCTTTCCCCCCCACCTGCACCAGGTGCTCCACCGCCACCCCGTCCGACTCGCGGACCTGCCGGAGGGAAGGAGAAGAAAAGCGGAAGGGGACTTAGAAGGGGCGCACAATGAGCTCAGCGAGGCCCGGCGACAACAACAGCATCCTTTCTTAGCTTGCTCGGCCCGCCCTATCCAACTCTCCTGCTCCTCTGCCCCTTCTGGGACCAGTGGCTGGGCGTGGTCCCCTTCCTCCCCCTTCCTCCACCCAAATTTCCCTGGCCCCTCAAGAAGATCAGCCCCCGAGAGTATTGCACATGACCTCTACCTCTCCGCCCCAACTGGCTGGGCGCGGTCCCCCTCCTCCCCCTTCCTCCACCCAGCTTTCCCTGGACCCTTAAGGGATCAAAGCCCCAGAGTATTGCACATGACCTCTACCTCTCCGCCCCAACTGGCTGGGCGCGGTCCCCCTCCTCCCCCTTCCTCCACCCAGATTTCCCTGGACCTTTAAGGGATCAAAGCCCCAGAGTAGTGCACATGACCTCACCGCTACCCCTCCCCCCCGACCCCACCTGGGACCAGTGGCTGGGTGTGGTCCGTGCCTCCCAGGCGCGCGGGGCGGTGCGGGCGTTATTGGGGTCCCCGCTGGACCGCATCCAGGCGGAGAAGCGGAGCAGGGGCACGCCCTGGGGAGGGGGGGTGGGGAAGAGGGGGGTGAGAGGGGGTTGTGAGGGGTAAGTGGGGCCAGATGCTGAGCGAGTGGGGCCCGTCGGAGGCGGAGTGGCGGAGCAGGGGCACGCCCTGGGGATGGAGGGGGAGAAGAGGGGGTTGTGAGGGGGAAGCTAGGGGGAAGCAGGGTCAGACACTAGGAGGGCCGAAGGAGGCGGAGAGGCAGAGCAGCGGGACGCCCTGGGGAGGGGGCGTCGTGGAGTGGGGGCAACAGCTGATGCCGTACACACCCAGATCTCACCGCCAGCGCCTCCAGGAACTCGGGTTGGAAGGGCTGCGCCTCAAAGGAGGTCTCGCCCGCCTCCGCCACCACTCGGATGCGGCGCACGGGGTTGGCGAGGGAGGAGGCCGTGATGCGCACGCGGAGACCTGGGGTGTTGGAAGGGGGAAAAAGAAGGGGGGCGTCAGCTTATTTGGGCAGTGCAAAGCAGCAGCTGGGCAGTACGCGGCGAGTGCTACCGCGCCCGCCTTATCCCGCTTGACCCACAGACCCCACATCGTGCCTCGATCCTGATGAAGAACCCGCCAGCACCACCCAGCCCGCAGGGCGCGCACAGGTCGGCCCAGTAACTGACGCAACCGCCCGCAGACCCCAGGTCATCCGCCCCCGCGCTGCTGTCGGTCACCCTCCAGTGCCCCTCAACAAGTAGCACAAGATGCGCACACATCCTCGCACCCCACAGACTGCAGCCCCCATCCCTCCCTTCGCACCCGGGCTGCTGTCGTTGACGGGCGAAGGCGTCACGTCCACAACCGCCCGCCCGGAGGTGTACGACACGGGGGGGTAGGCCGCGTCACCGTCGATCATGAGCGCGCCCTCGCCCTCCCACAGCACGAGGTAGCGACCTAGGAGAGGCAAGAAGTAGAATGGCGGGGATGGGTCACAGGATCGGCATCCTCTCAGTAGCCTATGCGGTACCCTTGTGACGAAAGTGCAAGCCGAGCAAAGGGTCGAGATCCAGGAATCCAGGCTCAGCGTCCTGTGCGTTGGCCAAGTTGGAGTCATTCGGGGATGGGTCACGGGACTCAGTACGAGTTCCTCCGCGGTACCCTTTTGGTCTAACAATCCCACATGCAACCCCGCACGCAACGTACGCATGCACACACCTGCGGGGTAGTACGCGCCCCCCCGGCCGATGTAGGCCACCGCAGACCAGGTGTAGCCGTCCTGGGTGACGTTGAGGCCTGCGGTTGGGGAGGGAGAATGAGGCATCGCAGCACCGGCAAGGACCCTGAATCACCAATTCGTGCCCGCAGCCCGAAGGCCGCACGCCCTTGGGCCGACCCCGGCTGGCATGGCATGCTCTGGCCCCACCCCGCCTGCTCCACCCGCCCACGAGCCGGCACTCAGACCCAGGCCCAGGCCTCCTGCGTGCCATAGTGCACTGCGCTGCATTGCGCATTGCTTTGGGTTCAACCGAGGCCCTGCCGCAACGTCCTGCTCCCCAGCTACCCCCAGCTACCCCCGGCCATCCGCCAGGTCCCCGCCCAGGAGCCCCTGGGGCCAACCCCCCGCGAAGCACAGGTGTTCCCCACCCTCCCGCCCAAGCCCTTGAACCGGCTCCTGCTCCCCAGCAAGCCCCGGCACCCCTTGCTTGAGCCCCTCCCGCGATGCAAAGGTGCTCTCCCCCCTCCCTTGCTTGAGCCCCCCCCTGCCCGCCGCCCTGCCTGCCGGGTAGCCGTCCGGGCGCAGGGGCACGAGCTGCGGGTTGAGCCAGCCCCAGCCGCCGGTGCCGTTGACGGAGGAGCGGCGGGACTGGGTGTCCCAGGGGGAGGCGTGCTGCGTAGTCGGATGGAAGGGATGGAAAGGGAAGGCATCCATGATATTAGAGATGGGGTACCGTGTTGGGGAAAGCAAGCAAGAGGAGCGCCGGGGAAGCGTGTCGCAAGGGGAGGCGTGCCGCGGAGAGGGTTTGGGCGGGGTGAGGGGCTGACGTATGGGGGGCCTGCGGGTGTCTGCGGGGTCCGGGGGGAGGTGATAGGAAGGCTTCCGGAATAGCAGAAAGTGAGAAGTGTACTCTCTACTCTACCGGCACAACGCCCTGCCCCTGCCGACCCACATCAGGACTGGACCACCCATCCGTAAGCGCCCCTCCCCAGCGCACCTTCATGAGGTCCCTGAAGACCAGGCTGGAGGAGCTGGCCCAGCCCCCGCCGAACTGGCTGGCGGGAACGTCCAGGGGGGGAAGCGCCAGACCTGGACGGCGGCAGCGGGGGGTGGAGGGGTTGGGGCACGGGGTTGGGGTTGGGGTAGGGTTGGGGCATCTGGCTCGTCCGGACGGGACGAGTCGCAGAGGGGAAGAGGGGCGGAGTGGGGAAATGCCGAGGCAGGCAGGGGTGGTGGGGAGGCCACACGTGAGTGCAGCCGATACGGGTTGGAGGGGGGTGCACGAGAGACGTGTGAGAGGAGTGCAGGAGATGTGATATGGAGTCGGGAGATGTGTAGCAATTGCCCCGGGTTGGTGCAAGGGTTGCTGGGGGAAGGGGTGCAGGCGCGAGAGGGGTGCAGGCGCGGGAAAGCGTGCACGCGTGCCACCGACGGACAGCCGTCACCGTCAGGAACTCGGTCGCAGGTGACGTGCGAGACGTGACGTGCAGATGCGAGCTAGAACATTTAGGCCAGATGGCTCGTCGCCCTGTGCTCTCTACCTGTCAACGCGGCGTCCACGGCGAATGGCACAAGCAAGCATGCGACTGCGACCGTGGCGAGCGCCAAACCACGTCGATTCCAAGCTGTTCTACGACACCAGGCTATAGCCATTGGTGCGGCCACTTAGGCAACAGGCCGCTGAGGGCGAGTAGCTACCCCAGCATGTGCGCTAATAATGACGCGCTGCGATGCGTCCCTTGCTGAAAGTTCCTTGATATCGTGTAAAATAGCTAGACACGTCTCCGCAAGTTGAGAAACACGGCCGGCGCGACTTCTGAGGTGAGCAAAGTGGTCACGGCCAACTCAAGGTTGGAGCCTTCACAGTGATCGTAACGGATTAGACATACTATAAGTATAGCGCGGGTGGGTAAGGCGAGGAGTGTTGCGCACCGTTGCCACGACGGATGCGCGCGCCGTTTCGCCTGGCAATTTTGGAAGGCAGCGGCCACGACAGGACGCTCAACCACCAGCCCCACTGCGCAAGTGAGCTTGAGAATTCCGCGGCTGGGAAGAAACGCCGACCCTGGGGTCGGCCACACTTTCAGCGCCAGCGCGTGAACCCCGCCTGGAGGGTAGACATGGGGTCGGGATTCCGGGGAAGCCCATGTCACCAGCTGACCATGATCGCGGGGGTTGGATTTGGTGGGGCTGACAGCAGGATGTGAGGTCGGGGGTCGGGGGATTCCGGCCGACCGGGGTCGGGGAATTTGGGACGGGGCACCTGGGGATATGAACAAAGGCAAGAATTCGTGACACGGTCCTTGCGACTAAACCCAGGACTTGAGCGACCATGTCAGCCCTCCGCCCCGCCCCGTTTGCACTGCACGGAGACTTCGGCACGTCAGCTCCTTTGTCCAGACTCCAGAGTCGAGACCCCATCTGGCAAAGCCGTGCCCAGTTGCGTGCCTTCTTTCTCCGCCGGCAGTCCGCACTCTCCGCTCCGTGTGGTACCAGATCTGATAGCCTTGCTGCTTGCCTTGCCCAGCTACACGAATCCGACAAGCTTACACGTATTCGAAGTGACCCTGCACTGCTGGCCACCTCGGTCGACCCAGGTCGACGTCCCGGTCAGATGCATCGCTCACGGACCGGGCCAGGACACGCATACCTGAATGTTGCAACGCCCCACCATCCGGTCTCACGGAGCAAAGCGCCCGACTACACGCCGGCCTGCCAAATCCAAGCAATGCCCCCCCCCCCCGCCCCCCCCCCAAGCCGTTAAGAGCTCCCCCGCATCCATATGACGCACGCGGCTCCTATTCCCAAGGCCCACCTTCCAAGGCCCACCCACTGACGCGTGGCCCCACAACAGCCTGCCCGTAATCTCTTGAGCTTCCTGCAGGAAGCATCAGTCATTACATCCGCTCCCTCACCCGCCAGCATCACCCGCCTGGATCCAGACCCAGGTCACGCAGCAACCGCCTGGATCCGAATCCATCAAGCCAACCCACATCAAGCCGCGGTACCGCACCCGCCCCGGCGCATGGCACCCAGCGGCCAACGCGGCCAACCCCAACCCACGCACTGTGCCCTCCCTCAACCTTATCCTCTCTTCACCCAGGTCCCATCCATCCCAAGCCCTGATGTACTCGTCCGCTCCGCATCCAGCCGAGTCCGTACGGTACGGCACGTGCTCCTCACATGGCCGTGGCCTGCACGTGCTGTACGGCGGGCGGGATGAGGCCGATCGCGTCGAACTTGGCGTCGTGGCGGGGGTGCCAGCGGGGCGGCGGCAGGGGCAGGGGCAGGCGCCGCTCCGTGAACTTCTCGGGCTGCGGACAACGGGGGTGGGGCGGGGGAGGGGAAGGGGTGTTTACTGCTGAGCGGGATCGCGCCGACGCCAGGGAATCCTTGCGGGGAAGGGGGGATACGGGGGGTCAGCATGAGGGTCGAGTGCACGATGCCCCAGGCGCAGAGCAGGAGGTATGGGTGGGGCAGGGGGAAGGCAGGGGTGTAGTCACCCATGTGGAAGCCCGCCCCAAACCGAGTGGTTGCAACCACTACCGTAGGCCCATTGCTACCGCTACCACACCCGGGCGCTGCACCCACAGACACTCACGTGCAGTACGGCACCCAGGCCCTCCCGTGTGTAGTACACACGTGTCACCCGGCCGCCTGCCGCCTCCACACTGGCACGAGACTCCGGGGCACAGGCGGTCACCTTTGGGGGGCGACACGGGGGGCGTCAGGAAAAGCGAAAGCTAAGGCGGCGGGGTTGCATGACTAATAGGACAGCACTAACGGGACGGGCTATTGTCCATCGCAACAAGGGACTTTCGTCACGCGAGGCGCAAGGGCTGTCCGTCGCAAAAACACATCAGTCACAGGGGCGGTGGAGAGCACAAGCAGTGCTCAAAGAGGCCTCGACCCCATCCTTCTAAACCTGCCGAGTCCTCCCGCCCCCGTACCTGCAGGTCCAGCGGGTACGACAACCGCGCCTTGCCGTACAGCATGACGCCGTACTTGATGTTGGAGGTGACGCAGCCGCTGTCGTACAGATGCTGTGACGTGAGGGTGGTCAACGTGGGAGCACAGGGACGGTTTAAGCAATCGAGGAATGGGAGCCCGACCCACCCCCGGCAGCCGTTTCGCCATTCCCTCCACCACCCCCTTCCAGTACTCCCCCCTCACTCTCCCCCCGCGCCTGCTTCACAAAACCCCGGGCATCGGGCATCGACTTGCCCCTCGCTCCGAAACGTCCCGAGCTACAGACTCCTGCACGGACACAGCCCAGGTCGGGTGCCCGGGATCCACTGCCCTCTTCCCCTGCCGCCCCCTCTTTCCCCCCCTCCCACTCTCCCTCGACACCCCCCCCCCCCTCCCCCCCTACCTTCATGGTGATGGTCCGGGAGGGGTCCAGCAGCCCCAGCGCCACGAACTCCGCCACCCGGGACAGACCCAGCTGGGCGTACAGGACCTCATAACTGGGGGGGGGGGGTAGAGAGGAATCGGGGGGGGGGGCAGGCGGGGATTGATTTGCGGAGCATTGGAGAGCGGGGGTAAGGGGGAGGGGCTAAGGGGGAGGAGGGATAAGGCAAGGGGGTAAGATGAGACGGGCAGCCGAGGGGCATGGCAGGGTGCATCGCAATTCCGCTTCATCCTCAGAACAGGCAACGCCCCACCACCCCTGCTCCCCAGCCTGGGTCCCCAAACCAGTCGACAGCCCTCTCCACCACTGCCTGCAACACCGGGGGTCACAAGCTCATGCGGGCCCTGACTGCCTAGCCACTCTCCTTCAAGCCGCCCCCAACCCTGCCTGCCCCCACCCTGCCCCCACCCCACCCAGCCAGCCCCCTCCATCCACACGGGCCCATCTGGGCCCCCCCCCCCCCCCCCACCTGGGCCGCTGCCGTGTGACGGGGAACTTGAGCCAGTGCAGCTGCCCTCCGTCGAACAGGATGTGCGGGCCGCGGCCTGAAGGATAGGGTGAGAGCACAAGCAGGCAGGGGGGGCTGCGTTTCAGCATGGCAGGATCATGTGACCTCACCAGGGAGCGTGCGGGATGCGGCCGGTGCGGGAACAGGCGGATGAAGCGCAACCAAGGAGTTGATGGCAGCATGTGTCGAGGCACCGGGTGTGACCCCGTTCCCCGTTTCTGCGCTTGAGTGCACCCCTCCGCGTCTAGGGGTCGTCGGGGTGGCGTCTAACGACCACGACCAGCCCGGATCGCTTGGCCAGCCTTTAAGAATACCCTAGTCCCTAACTTCTTGTCGAGCCGCTCCTTGTCGAGCCGCCCCTACCCATACGTGATTCCACACCGCAGCAGGGCTAACCTCTCTCCTTCCTACTTAGGGGCCCATTCCGAGGTATCGGTACCCCTTCCGTGCCCCCCACCACACCACACCACACCACACGCACAGCGCACACGTACCAAACCCAATCGCCAGCCTTACGACTACCTAGCCCCCGCTCCTTGCCGAGCCGCCCCCCCCCTCACCACCACACACACGCACGCACCGTGCGCCTTCTGGCCCTTCATGCCCCGGCCGCCGTACTTGTTGCGGCGCCCGCTGTCGCCCCGGCCCACGCGGATGCGCTGCAGATTGGGGGGCGGCGGGTAGCGAGGAGGTGATGAGATAGGGAAGTGCTTGCTTGCCCGATACCGATACCGGTACCAGCAGCAAACCTTCCAAACCGAAAAGATCATGCGCCGTCTCAGCCCCCTCAGGCGCGCCTTCCTGACCCCAACCGCCCCCAACGACCCCGCCCAGGTTGCCCCCCAGTTCACCAGTACGGGGGATTCGGACCAGAAGCGCCAGCAATGCCCCAGACCCTTACGGCAATCCTAGTCCCCAGGGCCCCTTGACATCCTGCAGGCCCCGCCCTTGCTCCGGACTCTGGCTATGCTCCCCAGCGCTCCCCAACAGCCCTCCTGCCAGTCCTCAAGGGGACCGCAAGTCCCACCCGACGCCCGGCGCCCTTGCCTTTGCCCTTGCCCGGGTCCAAACCCCGGCGGACCTCCTGCCCTCCAGAGAGGATCCCGCTGGGGCAACCCACCCCAGGCGGCGCACCTGCCGTGTGGCCCCCGGGTTGTCGCGCAAGTTCCCGAGGCCCACGAAGTACTCTGGGGCCTCAGGCCGAGGATCCCCGCCGCTCGCAAAGCCACGTGTGCTAGCGGGCCAGGCTGCGAGGCCCGATGGCCCCCTCGTGCCGGCCCCCGATGATGGGAGCCACGATGGAGACGCGCCGCTGCTTGCCAGGCTGCATAGCCGCAGCGCGGGCGCATGAGCGCTAAGAGCACCAGCCGCGAAAGTGGTGTAGGAGCAGCTCGGCGCGGCTGCCGTGTCGGCAAGGGCGACGCCCAATGATCGTTGGCACGCTGCACCCAAGCGCACTAGGAGACTGGTCGCTGCCCTAGACATGTTCGCTAAAGGCTCAGGGGCCCAACGCCCCAGCCCAAAGCCTTGTCCTTGGCAGTCGGGACCTAGGGTCCTGCGATAGGCCCAAGTGCAGTTGGCACGCGTAGTTCAAGTGAGCGGCTATCAACTGATACAGCGAGGGGAAGGCGAGAGGCAAGTTTCCCCTCGGGTACGGCCCTCATGCCGCGATTGAGGTCTCTGGGTGCCGAGGCCTGTCAAGTTTTCCAGCGAGACGACACTAGCCGAATCAAGCTTATCGAACGACACACTAGGACACCTAGCGACCCGCGAAAATGGCTCCGAAAAAGAAGTCCGCAAAGGGAAAGAAGGCAAGCACCTCGAACCCTCTATCTGCACTGTATCAGGCCCTCTACAGTAGCGAGTGCTCACGTTCGTTACGTTCTTGCGTTGGCAGGACTCCAAGAAGGATGCCGTCCAAACAGGCGACATCGAGGGCGCCTCGGTGGAGGAGCTCAACCAAAAGATTGGCACCCTTGAAAAGGAGAAGAACAAGGAGGAGGAATACCGAAACTACATGCAACTAGAGAGAGTAAGCTGACCGCGGTCCGCGCGCCGCATGCAAGGGCCACAGGGCTCACCCTCGCTCGTGCCTGAGCGCAGGATAAGATCAATGCCTTCTGGGAGATTTCAAAGAAGGACCTGGAGGACCGGAAAGCGGAGCTGCGCAACAAGGACCGGGAAACGGAGGAGATGGAGGAGCGGCACCAAGTGGAAATCAAGGTGGGCCCCACTGCCTGCGTGCCGTAAGGCCTTAGAGCCCGGGGAACTGGGTTGGGAGAGAGGTCAGGGATGCTTTCTACTGTATCCCAGCTGCAGCTGGGGATTTGCACGGGCGCTGGGGCCAGAAACCCGCGCAGACAGCCCCCCCTCCTCCCACCCTCCCTCCTCCCACCCACCCAACCCCATCCCGCCCCACCCGGCTCCCTTCCCCTCACCCGCCTCCCCTCCACAGGTCTACAAGCAGAAGGTTAAGCACCTGCTGTACGAGCACCAGAACAACATCACGACGCTCAAGGCGGACGGCGAGCTGGCGCTCAAGCTGCAGCAGGACGACTTCCGCAAGCGGGAGACGGACCTGGGGAAGGACAAGCGCAACCTCAAGCTGGAGCTGAAGGAGCAGGTGGGGGCTGAGGGTGCTTTAGTAAGAGGGAAAGGGGCGGGGGCGGGAGGGACCTGGGCTGGGTGCTTGTTGGGAGCGGTTGATGGGGCGTGAGGTGAGAAGGGAAGGGCGACGGCTGCACAAAGGGCTCCGTGCCGGTGCGCGCGTGCGAGCCACACGCTGTGTCTGAGCACGGAGCGGCGCACTCGCGCTGTTGGCACCGGCTCTGGCGCCGGCAAGGAGCCAGCCTTGGCGCCAGGCAGGCAGCTGGGGCGACCACGTGACGGAGCCGGCGCCAGGGCAGCTGTCCATGGTTTCGGGCAGCTCTGTCACGCGATTGTTGACGGTCTGGCAGCGCTTGGGGCAGCGAGGAGCTGGCGCGCAGGCGCGTGCGCTGGCACCGGCACCGCCTCACTGACGCCGGCAAGGAGCCGGCGGCGGTGGCTCGAAGCCGCCATGCGGCTGGCAGCACGGCCGGGGGCAGCGGTGCGCCCTCGCGAACGCGGCGAGCGGGCCGGACTTTGGCCCCTGGACGAGGGCGTTGAGGAGGGCGGCTGCAGCCGTGACCGCGGCCGTAGCCGCAGCTCCGCTTGGTCCCGGGCACGGCCTCCTCTGGGGGCCCAGGGACGGCCTCGTCTGGGGCCCCGGAGGCCCAGGCACGGCCTCCTCTGGGGCCCCTCTGTGGGGCCCGCAGCACCTTGGCTCGTGGGGGCGCTGCTGCTGGAGTTTGGGGCCGGGCCGTGAAGCCCCTGACAGGCCGGAGCAGGAGCGGAGGGCGCCGGCCGCTACGGCCGCCGCTCGGGCGTTGCGGTCGCGGGCAACAGGCTTGGTTGAGCCGGAGAGGCGGACTCCCTGGGGCAGGCCAGGAGCAGGCATGGTCGGAAGCTGGCGGAAGCTGGCAGCGGCGGGCTGCAAGGCCGCGGAGGGGGCGGGCCTAGCCGGCGGGCCCAGCTGCGAAGCCAGTCGCGGCGGGCCTTGGCCGCGGGGGCAGCGGGGGTGGCGGGGCTGCGGCTGCCGGCAGCCAGACAGAGGCACCGGCACCAGCCCCTGGCGTCGGGGTCGTGCCACACCGGGCGGAAGGCGCAGAGGCCACTCTGCACCAGGGTGTGGGCGTGGCTGCCGCGCCGCAGCTGTGGCGACGTCGCGGCTCATGATTGCTGTGAGCTGTCCTGCGGCGTGCGCTGGGCTGCAGCCAACTGCGGCACGCACGGCTTGAGGGTTGCTCCGTGCGTCGAGCAAGCGCCTCCCACCTCTATCCCTTTGTGCGGGCTGGGAGCACGGAGAGGGCCGCCCCGGAGGCCGCAGCGCTGACTGTGGCTTGGCTTGAGCGTGTGCCCATGGACTGGCCCGCCCGGCCGTGGCCTTGGTGCTGGTGCTGGTCCCGGCAGCCCCTTTCGTTGCCGATATAGCCCCAGCTGGGCTCGCCATCGGAGACTTGAGCTTGTTGGCTGGGACTCGCTGGCTGGGCAGCGGGGGGGGGGGGCCGGTGCAGCCCAGCCCGGGGCTTCCCCGAACCCGAGCCCGGGGGCGGGGTGGGCAGCCACGCGGCGGAGGGGCCCGCCCCGCCCCGTCCCGTCCCGCAACAGCTCGGCGACCGAAGCGCTCAGCTGAGGCGTCTGGTTGCATGGCTCACTCGGCCTTGCACAGGTCCCGTTGGGGCCCTCCGGCTCAGGCTGGACGGTGCCGGGGGGCTCCAGGCGACGGGCAGCCGGGCAGCCCAACCGCCCTGCGGGAGCTACCAGCGCAGAGGTCGGGGGCTCCCGGGCCGGCTGTTAGTCGAGAGGCAGACGCACCGCCTGGCGTGAGAAAGGGCTCACGAGCCTTTAGCGCGGGGGGGCCGGCGAGGCTTACGGGCTAACGAGCCACTGCGCAGCCGTTGGCTTGCTACCGTGATGGTCCTGCATGGGAGCCCCTCACACGTGGTCAGTCCACGGCGCTCCCAGCACGTGCGGCCGGCCCGCTAGCGGACGGGTAGCTCCTGTGCCCGTGCCTGCGAGCGCGGGTAGCCACCAGCCAGCCCGAGCTGGGCAGCACAGCACAGCAATCCGCACTGGGTGGTCGTACCTCCGCCCACACACACGGCACCTCCACCTCCATCCCCCGACCCGTGCTCTACAGCCCCCCCCCCCTTACCGCCTCAGCCATCCCCTGTATGCCATGCCTCCTTCCCCTTCCTCCCCCCCCCCCCCAGGAGCTGGCCCACCAGGACATCATCCGGCAGCTCAAGCTGGAGCACGCCAAGGAGATCACCAAGCTACGGCAGGAGTTCGAGCTGCAGGTGGGGTGATCGGGAGGGGGGTTGAGGGTTGTTCGAGCTGCAGGTGGGGATGATGGGGAGGGGGGTTGAGGGTTGTTCGAGCTGCAGGTGGGGATGATGGGGAGGGGGATTGCGGGGGGATGGGGCAGGGACGGCATGGGGCCGCAAGCCACGGCAGGAGTTCGAGCTGCAGGTGGGGGGGGTGGTACCTGGGGGGAGGGCAGAGGGAGCAGTTTGGGGGCAGGGGAATTACAGAGGACGGGGGACCGGGACGGCATTGGGGCAACTTGTATGAAGAGGGCGGGGTCGCCTCTCGCGCATCCGTGCCTGCCCCGCGCCCCGCGCTCGCAAGCCCTCTCAAACCACTACTACCACCGCCATCACCCCAACCCCTTACGAACAGGCCCGCGAGCTGCAGCAGAAGTACGAGAAGAAGATGAAGATGCTCCGAGACGACATGGAGCTGCGGAGAAAGCAGGTGCGCGGGTATCATGTGGGAAGGGGGTAACAGCAAGCAGAGGGTCGAGGGTCCCGGGCCCAGGCGCAAAGGGAGGGGGTCGGCCAGGGGTACCTGGACGGCACAACCCAGCGCTTCCCACAGCCCAGCCCTGAGCGTCAGTCGTGTGCCCATACCCATCCGATCACGATTCGCCCCTGCCGTACCCCACGCAGGAGATCCACGAGATCGAGGAGCGCAAGAACACGCACATCAACGAGCTCATGAAGAAGCACGAGCGCGCGTTCGCCGAGATCAAGAACTACTACAACGACATCACGCACAACAACCTGGACCTGATCAAGACGCTCAAGGTGGGGAGGGAAAAGGGCTGCCGTACAGATCCAGATCCAGATCCTGGTCATACCTGGACTGCGTGTGTTGGGGGGGGCCAGAGGGGCTCCCGAATGGGGCCGCGGGGCCAGGGCAGTGCGTGCTGGCGGGGACGGTCGGCGTCCGTTTTTGGCCCGTGCCTTCACCCTTGGCCCGTGCCTTTGGCCTTGCACCAAAACAAGCCCGAAGCCTGAACCTGTCCTGACCCCATCACTAACATCCCAACCCCCAACGCCCCGCCCGCCTGCAGGAGGACGTGGCGGAGATGAAGAAGCGCGAGGCCCAGAACGAGAAGCTCATGTACGAGATCGCGCAGGTGAGGACGAGCACCTGCCCCCGCATCCCTTCTTGTTCATCCTATGGTCATTAGCAGCAAGAGCGAAACCCGTATCCGTGCCCTCCCCACCTGCACCGCAAGGGCTCATCCCCCCAACTACCCCAACTACCAACCACCCGAACTGCCAACTGCCAACCACCCTCAGGACAACAAGCGCCTGTCCGAGCCCCTGACTAAGGCGCTCAAGGAGGTGGAGCTGCTGAGGCAGCAACTGGCCAACTACGACAAGTGAGGGGGGGAGGGGGGAAGAGCTGAAGACAGCAACCCAACTTATTGTCCAAGTCCCGTGAAGAAGGAAGGGGGAGAAGGCCTGAAGACAGTAGTCCAGACGATTGTCAAAGTCCCGGGCGAGGATCTTTACCGTCTGCCCGGGCGCAATGTCTGCTGGGCTGGATCCCCGCCGCCCGACTCATGTCCGCCGCACCCTGACGCCTGCCGGTGCCTCGTGCGTTTCCGCCCACCCACCCCACCCCAACACTCACCCACCCCAACACCCACCCACCCCTCCCCCCAGGGACCGGCTGAGCCTGCAGCAGACCAAGGCCCGGCTGCTGAACGCGGAGCGGCAGATCAAGAACCTGGAGTGGGAGAACGAGGTTCTGTCGCAGCGCTTCTCCAAAGTGCAGGTGGGAGCGCGCGGGAGCGCGCGGGAGGGCGTGGGCGCGTGTTTGAGGAGCTGGGGCTGGGGCTGGGGCTGGGGCTGGGGCTGGGGCTGGGGCTGGGGCTGGGGCTGGGGCTGGGGCTGGGGCTGGGGCTGGGGCTGCCCATGGAGTTGGGGGAGTGTGATGAGGAGCGCTTGCGCATGGTGCGCTGACGCTTCCCCCCCACCCCACCCCCCACCCCACCCCCCAGTCCGAGCGCGACGAGCTCTACTCCAAGTTCGAGGCCTCCATCTACGACGTGCAGCAGAAGACGGGGCTCAAGAGCGCGGTGCTGGAGAAGAAGCTCGAGGTGCGTGGGGGCGGGGCCGCGCGGTGTTGAAGTGGGATTGGGGTCCGGGATCGCGCTGTGGTCTGCATTCGATTCGGCCTCCGTGCTTGCTCGTGTCGGGGGGCGCTGTGCATGGTGGGACTCGGCGACTTGAACCGGCATTGGCTCCCTCTGCTTACACACTACACGATGCCTCCTCTTCCGCCGCCGCCCTCCCTCGGGCCCCTCTCCCTCTCCCCCTCCCTCTCACCCCCCCTCCCGCTCCCCCCCCCTCTCAGGCCATGGGCGAGGCCCTGGAGATGAAGGAGGCCCAGCTGGCCGAGGTGCTCACCGCCGCCAACCTGGACCCGGGCACCCTGGCGGCCATCAACAACCGCCTGGAGGAGGTGCTGGACAACAAGAACCAGGTGGGGGCGAGGGGGGAAGGGGAGAGGGGGGAAGGGGGCAAAGGAGGGGGGAAAACGTGTGTGTTTAGGGCGGGTGGGGGCGGGGTGGGGTGGTGGAGGAGGTGCTGGACAACAAGAACCAGGTGGGGGCGAGGGGGCAAGCCTGGCAAGGGAGGAGGGGGAAAGGACGGGTGGGCTTGGCGGTGCCCACGCTGAGGGAGCTTGCGTGCACATAGAAAGGCTGGGGAGGGACAAAAGGAGGAAGGGCCTCTTAACTCCCGTTGGCCGACTGGTTCGGACCATCGCCTCACCACACACCCACCCCCGCCCCTGCCGTACGTGCCGTACAGGTCATCAAGGCGCTGCAGTACGACGTGGCCAAGGTGTCCAAGGCGCACAACGACCTCATCCGCGTGTACGAGGCCAAGCTCACGGAGTTCGGTATCCCGGTGGACGAGCTGGGGTTCAGGCCGCTGGTCACCAACACGTCCACGGGGCCGGCGGGGCTGGTGGTGGGGGCATAGCGAGTCGGCGGTGGAGGGGCGGAGCTGGGAAGCGGCGCTGGGTTGGGTTGGGAGCGAGGGGCGACTGGGCGGCTGGGGGAAGGGAAGGGAGGGGAAAAGGCGGAGGGTCACGATGGCTGCTGGGCGCCGGCCGGGACCTGTTCAAATGGCCAGAAAGCATGCATGGATGGGGGCGGCCCGGCGGCCCGTGAGAGGCAGGGGCATAGGAGGAGACAGGCGAGCAGGGCGGCGGGTGGGCAAGAAACGAATGGCGTGCAGTTTGCAGCGGTGCGTTCTACAGTGGTGTGTGGTCGCTGTATCTTCATCATAGGCAGTCAACAGGCAGGGAACGTGGGGCATGGGGCATCCGGGGGCCAAGGCGCTGGCCAGACGCAACGGGGGGCTAGTTAGCGGGTAGCTGCTTAGGGCGCTGGGAAGCGCGCACTGACCTTACAGACCCTTTGACTTCAGTCGTGGACCCCTATGACTAATCTGCACTGGTGGTTGGCGAGGCTGTGCGATGGCGTAGCACGTGATTCCCGTACGTGAACAGTGGACTTGGCATGGAGAGCAAGGTGTGGGTCGGCACGTCTGGACTAGGCCCGTTCGTGGGAGGTGCCGTCTTCGGTTGAGCAGAGGGGCCTGGCGGCAGCCTTGACTCTGACGCTGACTGATTGTAGTGGCAACGTCGAGACGCGGCGTGCAGCGCGTGCTGGCACTGTGCCACGGTCGCCCTGGGGTACGGCATGGAGCAACAGACAGCCAGGAATTGGAATGGAATTCATGGAAATGCAGTGTGCAGCTAACCGGGTCTGGCCCCCCAGCCAGGGGGCAGTTCCTGTGTACCATTCCCGTCCCACCAGCCTTGCTTGTTGGGACTGGTGCAGTAGGGGCAGCTGCACAAAGCGTGCATGCCGAAGGCGGCCTCAGGGCTGCTGTCTGTCGTACGTGCGTCCCCTTCTGGCAGCCGGCTCCCCACCAGCACCACAGGGGCAGGGACAGGGCCCCGGTCCCCCGGCTTCCCCCACTCCCCCGGCTACCTGGCCCGGCCTACGCACATGCTTATGGACGGCAAGTTTCCGAGGTGAGAAGGGAGGTTCCGTGGAGGCCAGCACGAACACGTGTTTACACTGCGGTTAGGTGTTGCTGGCATGGGTAGGTGTCACGCTGTACGGGGGGTCGTACGCACCCTCAGTTCCTCTCGCGTCAATACGTGCCCCCCGGCGCCCCCCCCCCCTTTTCCCGACCCCTCACGGGAGAAAGCCCCCTTCGCCAACGCACACATGGCGCCATGGCGCCCTTGCGCCCTTCCCGCGGTGCGCAGTCTTTTCCTCTTTTCCCTTGCATGTATGTGCAACATCAATGACAATTGCGCCCAATGATTGGACCACGTGCAAGCTCTGCCCCCCCCCCCATCAAAGTTGCTCCGCCTGGCTGCCGCCCCGGGCGGGCGGCATAGACCCAGCGCAGACAATCGCGCCCCGCCCCATCTGATGCGGATTGATTGCAGTGCCCGGCCTGCCCCCGGCGGGCTGCACTTACAGTCTCAGCGGGTGGGGCATGACACACGCAGACCATTGCTCTCAAATCGATAACTCGATAACTAGGTCTGAATCCTGTCCGAATGTTCAACAGGTCCACACGCCCTCCCGCACGCACGCACCCCCATTCGAACCTCGCTCGTGTTATGCTTCGACTCTGGAAGGCTCTCTATCTCGCCTTTTCTTTTTCTCTCTCTCCCTAGCCGATCTCGGCTCTGCCGCCCGCGTGACGGCGGCGTGCTGCCCCTCCACGTCACCCGCCGGATCCCTCCCCGCCGCCGTCACTGGCCCCTCGTGCACGCGGCCCTGGCTCTGCGAGCGGCTGCGGGAGCGGCTCGGCGGGCCACGTGCCTGGACGCCCTCCCCCCGCCCATCAGCCTGTGCAATCTCTTTCCCCCTCCGGGAGCGGCTCTGGGAGCGGCTCTGAGTCCGGCTCTGGGAGCGGCTCTGAGAGCGGCTCTGAGAGCGGGGCTGCGCCCAAGAGGCAGCAGACCGCTCGGCACCCCCCCGCCTCCTCCTCCGCCGCGTCGTCGTCGCCTTGCGCCGGCGGCTTCGGCCACTGCGGCTGGTGCGCATAGGCGTGGGCCTGGGTGGGCCCCGGCACATCCGCATCCGCCCCCTTGCCGGCGGCGCTGAAAGGGACCACCGCCGTCGTCGCAGCACCCCCCGAATGTCCCGCAGGCAGGTACGCCGCCGCCGGCTGCTGCTGGAGCACCGGGTAGCCCCCCACGACCACCGGTACCGCCGTGGGCACCGGCTGCTGCGCAGCAGCGCCATGCAGCCTGAACAAGCCCTCCCCCTCCCCCATTATCCCCACCGCCGCCAGCTGTGCTTTGCTGCTATTGTTAGTAGCAGAGCTCCTGCTTCCTCCGCGCTGGCAGAGCGCCAGGTCCCTGGTCCTCCGCCGACTGCGCCAACCGCAGAGTCGGGCTCGGGCGAGACCGCGACGCGGTCGTTGTAGCAGCACACAATGGCGTCGCCCTCAAAGGGCACGCCGGGGGGAGGCCGCGCGCAGCAGCAGAAGAAGGCCAGGGGAGCCTGAACCAGGGGGAGCATGACCAACCCGACGATGAGCAGGACGTACACGTTGACTCTGTCGTAGCAGTTGTCCTGCAGGCAGTGCCGGATCGAGCCCTCCCTGTACGGGCCGTACGTCAAGATGCAGGCCACGTCATCGATGTTGTCGGGCTGTTGGCTGCCGTCCATGACCTGCCGGCGGCGAAAGGCGGTATGAACGACGGGCGGGATGAGTGCGTGTGCGATCACATAGTTGGATGGGCACGAGATTCCAGCGGGCAGGTGTTATGGTGCTAGGGAGGCAGGGGTTCCCCGCTATGAAAGTAGGCCGGGGCTCGCTCCAGTACGTCGACTGGCTCGTGTAGCAGGCAGGAGGGGGCACGCCGGAGCACGCGCGGGCCACACGGGCCCAAGACGAACGAGCGATCGAAGAGAGACAGAGAAGGTTTAAGGCAATGTGCAACCCGGTAGGTCAGGGTAGGTCCGGCCCACCAGCGAAGATGGGTCGGCCTCTGCCTTCCTGGCCGTCCGGGTCGAGGAGCTCCTAAACTAACCTTCTTCACGTAGGTGTCGCAAACGCCGGCCACCGTACCGCAAGTGATGAGCAGCGCGAAAGACACTGCCAACCCCAAACTGACAACCCCAGTAGCACGCCATTGCAGTATTCGTCAGGGCGTCAACCTCTGGCCCCTCTCGAGACCGGATGCACCTGGAGAGAGAGCGGGCGGGGCGGCCCGTCGACAACGAGAATTCCGAGCAATGCCGTCGACGCCTACACGTGTACGCGACTTCCTGCACACCTCAATTCGCTGCCTTCAAGGTAGAGGAAGTATATTGTGGGCGCAACAAACAAGCCGGCTGCGTGCTTGGATTGCAGACGAAACCGACCGCCGACCGTTGAACGACTTTGTATTGCCTAGAAGGTAGCGTGAGTAGCGTATATAATGCGGGTTAGGTGGACGGTGTGCACAGGGCCGTTTGGCTGAGTTTCGTCGGCGGCGGACGCAATGACTCTAGTTTCCACGACAAAAGCCGAGGCAACACGAGGCAACCACCTCTGGTCTGCTATGAATAGTTGGGCATGCATAAGCGGCGAAACAGGGGCTCGGGGGCCTAGCGGCAGCGTTGTCCTCATATCAACGAATTTAGGCAACATGCAGGAACCGGGTCTGCCAAACAGCCCTGACCATCGCCCGACGCCGAGCCCATGCCGCCACCAGCCACAGCCACACACTGACACAGCTACCGTACTCACAAAGGGTTGACGCACAGCTACACAGCAGCACGCGTGTACCGATACCGCTCCAGGCCCAGGCCCCACCAACGCACCCTCCGCCTTGCCCTAGGGCCCCTGCCAGTACCACTCACACGCGCCAAGCGCGACACTACCCCGCAGCCCGCCGCCCACACGAAAGGACCCAGGATGGACCGGGGCGGGCGCTCTCCGCAAGGACCACCCCACCCGCGCCCAGGTTGCAAGCGCCTCGAGCAGAAGCCGCTGAGCGGCAGTCGCGTCCGCTAGCTTCCACTTGTACCGCCACAGCGTACGTCCGCTTCCGCTTCCACTTGCACCGTACCTCCACAAGGCCTTCCCTCGCTCGTGATCCAATAGCTCACACTCACTCGTCGTCGCTACCAATTCAAAGCAAGCACAACTGCTCCAAGTCTGCTCTGCCAGCGCACCCCCCCCCCCAGGCAAAAACTCAGCCCGCCCCGGTGGTTGGGGCAGCCAGTGGGCGGGGCGAGAGCCGTTCGTTCGCCTTGCGGCAGCGCCGCTACCGCAGGAGCAGCGGCGGCGGTGCGGACCTCTGTCCCCCATCTGCCGCCCTCTGGCAATCCAGCCGCCGTACGGTATCAGTGCGCGACCGCCGCCCTTACGGCGGCGCTGCTCCAACGCTGAGGCCGACGTCTGCTGCCTTCCGCACTTGCCAGACCGGACCGGACCGAACAGTGCAGTACATCAGTGCCGCGCCGCCCTCCTAGCGGCGGCGCTGCACGAACACGGCGGCGGTGCGGGCGGGCAGGCGCAGGACGCGAGCGGCCTCGTCCGCGGCGGGGGCGGAGGCGCGGGCGTCGGGCAGGGCGGCGAGCTCGGGGTGCAGCTGGGGGTGCGGGGGGGTGGGGGGGAGTGGGGGTTGGGGAGGGGGGGGGGCAATCAAGAGCCATACATGTCTTAGTAGGGCAGGGCGGCGAGCTCGGGTGGGGTGGGGTGGGGTGAAGGGAGGGGCTTGCATCGACAACTGGGTGGTTGGTGGAAACGTGGCCGCGTCACTACCGTACTCTGCGCACAGCCCCGACCCAAATGCGGGCCACGTGGGACAGGCACTGCCGGTCACGTGCGACCCAGCCCTGCGCACCTCGAGTCGCTCCGCGTACGTCGGGTACGGCACGTCGTTGCTGTACGGCGCGCAGTTGAAAACCGTTACGAGCCGCTCGTACGAGTCGTCCCGTACGCCGCCGCCACCATTGCCCAGCATGTCGGCGCTGATGAGCTCCATCACGATCACGCCCGGCATCTGCAGTACAGCCAGCAGAGGTAGGAGATCGCATTGGTCATTCGGTGTTATCTGAAGCCCAGTCCTCGCCCCCGCTTACACCCGCAACCCCTCGCGCTCGTTTTAAGCTTTACAAACGCGGGCCTTGTGAAGCCCAATCGTCGCCGACGCGCACCTGCCGACGCGCACCTGCTTGGGCCCCGTGTTGCGGACTGCCAGCTGACTGGAGGCACCCCATCTCGTGATACGCGCTGGATCCCGGTCCCTGGATTCTGGATCCTGGATCACGTGCCGCGTGCGCGCACCCGCCACCCCCTCCCGCGCACCTGCTTGGGCCCCGTGTTGTGGAATGCCAGCTGGCGCATTACGTCCTCGGTGGCTGCCAGGCGGAACAGGGGGGAGGAGTAGCGCACGCGGAGCAGCGCCTGGAGGCGGTTGGGTAGGGTGGTTGGTTGGTTGGTTGGGTGGGTGGGTGGGTGGACAGTGGGGCGAAACTCGGTGAGCGGCAAGGGTCGGGGCATGGGGTGGGGCGGCATGTGCGCCCCCGAGGGCTGGCTGGTCTGGTACTACTGGACCAACTGCTCTTCACCAACCGCCAACGACCAACGGTCAGCGGGCTCAACGACCACCAGGACTTGGTCACGCTGTGCCCCCACCTGGAAGATGGTGGTAGCGGTGCGCATGTGCTCGGGTGTGGGGCGGATGCGGTCCGCCGCCGCCAGCAGCGGGCCCATGTATCCCCACGACCCGCCGTTCTTGGTGGACACCGGCAGGCCGGAGCCAAACACATTGGTGTTGCCGGTCCAGTCCACGGCGTTGAACCAGTCGCCTGGGATGGAGAGGAGGGATAGGGTGTGTGGCAAGGGGAGGGGATAGGGGGCCAAGGGGTCAGGGTTAGAGAGTGGGGGTAGGGTTGGCCGGATAGCGCGATAGAGGTGGTAAACGGGGGGAAGGGGCAGGCCCGAGCCCCCAGGCTCAAGCAACCCTCAGCAAGCATCCCGTGCTCGTGCCCAGCCCCTCTGCTGCCTTTGATCCACTCCAGTACCACCCTACGCTGACCCTCGGCTCCCCCATCTACCCCCTTCCCCCCCTCCCCCCTCTCCCCTCCCTCCCTTTTCTCTCCGTTCCCCCACCCCACCCGAGTTGTACGAGTCACGGTCCAAGCTCTTGGAGCGGAGCAGGTCGTCGCCCGCGTGGATGAACGGCACGCCCTGGCGGTTGGCGGTTGGTCGTTGAGGTCGAGACGGTTAGCGGTTGGAGGATAGAGGTCAAGCCCTAGCCATTCTCCAAGTTTCTCCTGGGCGCCTTCAATATACGGTGCGCCCCCGGGCGCACCTGCATACCACCCCGCACATGGCGCCCTGCCGGCCCCTCTCCCTGCCTCTCACTCCCTCTCAAGTGTGAGGCTTACGCGCTGCCTCGTCCCCGCAAGCTCCAAGTTCAAACCCTCCCCCTGCCCACCACCAGGCCCCAGCACCACGCGTTCTGCCACCCCCGCTCCGCCCGCCCACCTGGCTGAGGGCCTCCGCCTCCCTCACGCCCTCCCACTGCACCCACAGGCGCCCGCCCAGACCCCCCCGCCCCGCTCCGCCCACCTGGCTGAGGGTGATGAGGGCGAGGCACATGACCGCCATGCGCATGCGCTCATCGGCCGACTCCTGGGGGGGGGGGGGAGGGGGTGGTGGTGGTGGGGTGGTGAGGGTGTGTGTGTGGCCGGAAAGGGGGTCGTTGGTGCGGGTGACGGTTTAAGCCCGGGTAAGCAGTCATGAGCAGTGTGTTCAGGGCTGCTCGTGTAAAGGCCAGGGAAGCAGTGTGTGTGGAGGTGAGCTTGCGGCCGCGCCACACGACGCGAACTGATGTAGTTATGCACAGCCCGATGCTTTGCCTTCTCGAGGATCTTGTCGAACCCGGATACCGATATGTTGCACATCGCAACTCCGTATAACTTATTGGCTCACATTGACGGAGGCCTTCTCGATGATCTGGTCGAACTGCGTTTTGTTGTCGTGGCAGCCGATGAAGGCCACGTGCTCGCACGGCAGGCCGCCGTACGCCAGGGGGAGCCCGTGGGCCAGGGCCTGACAGGGGGGGGGGAGGGGGGAGGGGGGAGGAGGGGCGGAGGGGGTGGGTGGAGGGGGAAGGAGGGTGGGAGAGGCCCGCGGGGGATTGGCCTGCGCAGACCGGTAACGGAACCGGTCAACCAACCGCAAACCGTCAACTGACGACAGCCCTTCCCGCCCACCTGCTCCCCCGTGCGTGTGGAGCCGTCGCACAGGTGCAGGGGGTACTTCCTGGGGGCGGGGGGTAGAAGAAGGGGGGGGGAACAGTTAGACAGGGGACGGGGCCAACACCAACCACCGTTCCAGCCGCCAACCACCACCCAACCGCCAACTACCTCAGGTTGCCCGCCAGCGCGCTGCGCGCCCAGTCGCTGAGCACCAGCAGCTCCGCCCGCTGCGCCTCGGGGGAGCCCTGGCCGCTGCCCACGGCGGGGTTGGGGGCCAGGGACAGGCCCGTCACCAGGCCCTGACAGGGGGGGGAGGGAGAGGGGGGGGGGGTGATCTTTGATCTTTGACGAGAGGTTGGATAGCCCAGAACGTATGGCGGCGGCCAGCGAGCCCGATGCGCACCGAGGGAGGGGGAGGAGGGAGGGAGGGGGGGGCAGAGGGGAAGGAGGGGGGGGACGCAGTGGGGATGCGTGAAGGGGCTGGGAAGCAAGGAAGCATCCTCGAGTCGCCGCCGCAAGGCCAACACAGAGAGGTTGCCACGGCACTCCCCGCCAGATCCCACGTGCGGATGCCCTACCGGTACTGGCCATGCTCCGCCAGCCCCCCTCTCCTCCCCCCCTCTTCCCCTCCAAGCCCCCACCTGGAACTGAGGGGGCGCAAAGGGCCCGCCTCCCATCGCCCCGTCTCTCAGTCGGTCGTTGAAGGCACCCAGGCGCGTGCCTTTGGGGGCATGGGGGGTAGGGAAGGAGGGGGGGGGCGATGGGGGTGAGCGGTGGGAAGTGACATGGTTTGAGCGGCACCCACGGAGCACCGAGCAGCAACACAGCAGACGGGTGCTAGCCTAGCCGACGGGTGCTGAGGGCTGCTCCCTGCCCCTCTTCCCGTCCCTCGCCCCCCTCCCTGCCCCCCCCCTGCCCACCCCCCTGCCCCCCTCCCTGCCCACCCCCTGCCCCTCCCCTCACCCGCCAGGTTCATCTGCGCCGCGTTGCGCCCCCGCTGGTTGCCCGCCACCTCCCCGAAGTCCCAGGCCTCGCCGTAGATGTAGACGGAGGAGCCGCGGACGTTGTCGTCCTGACAGGGGGGGGAGGGGGGGGAGGTGAGGGGGTTGGGAGGAGAGGGGATGGAAGGGGGACCCACCCGCCCGCCCATCTCCTTCGCCAGTCCATCCGTCCACCTTCCCCCACCTTCCCGGTCCTCCCCTCGCGCCCAGCCCCTTTCAACCCTCTCTCCCCCTTCTTCTGATCGCCCCCCCCCCTCCCCCCACCTTCTCCGGCGTGAGGGCGTCCAGCGATGAGCGCATCTTGTTAAGCGTGGTCAGCATCAGGTGGCCCATGATGTCGAACCTGTACGGCAATCAGATTCATGCGCGTGTACGGTGTACGACACGAGTAGAATCATGCAAACTATCCGCCTCAAAACGGGTTGATATGGGTCGCCACGCACTGGTGCCGGCGGTAAATACTAGCGTGGATCCAGATCAGCCCAGCTGCCGTACATACCTGAATCCGTCGATCTTGTAGTTCTTGGCCCAGTGCGTGATGTCATCAACCACCAACCGCTCGCACATGACGTTCTCTGTGTGGGGAGATCGGGAGGTGGCGCGTTCGGTTAGCACTCTCGGGAGCGATGATGCCCAGATGTCGGACGGAACCCAACCCCGCCTGCTGGAGCCTGCTGGAGGCCCGTTGTACGACTGCAACAAACTGTTTAAATGTCGTACAACATTGCCGTACACGCACCCGTGGCGGTGTTGTTGCAGCAGGTCGAGTCGCAGATGGCGCCATCCTGCAGCGGGGGGTGGGGGGGGGGGGGGGGGGGGGGGGGGGGGAGAGGGGGGGAAGGAGGGAAGGGGTGGGTTCAGGGGGTGGCAGGGATACGGAGGTTTGATGACCCAAGGCCCCGCCCTTCTGCAGCGCTGCCCTGTGACGCTGCCCCGTGCCCCTCCCCTCCCCTCCCCCTCCCCTCCCCCTCCCCTCCCCTCCCCTCCCCTCCCCCTCCCCTCCCCTCCCCTCCCCTCCCCCCCCCACCTCGTGCCGGCGGTGGTAGTACCCCGGTACGATCTTGTCGTGCACCGAGTACCTAAGGGGGGGAATTACGAGGGCGGGAGGGGTGGACGGGAGTGCGAGGGGCGGAGGGTGAGAATGGACGTGTCGAGGCCTCCACACGACCATCGCTTCCGCTGTCACCCTCTTCGCAACCCGAAACCCAACCCTAGCCTCGCAAAACCCTTGCCGAAGCAGAACCCTTGTTGAAGGGCAACCCCTGACTTCTCCTATCCCCCAACCCCAACCCTTTCCCCGATGACCCAATAAGGTAGGCGATCCCCCCCCCCCTCCGATGCAAACCCACTTGCTGAAGGGCCCGCACTGACTCTTACCCCCCAACCCCAGAACCCCTCTCCCCTATGATCCGCCCCCTCCCTGAGGCGCACCCCCCCAACCCGTCCCCCCCCAACGATCCGCACCCACTTGCTGAAGGGCCCGCTGGCGAAGGTGTGATTGTACACCACATCGCACACCACCCGCCAGCCCTGCCCGTGCAGCGCCTGCACCATCTCGCGGTACTCGCGGATCCTGGATCCAGGGGCAGCAGACAGGTTCCAGGATCCAGGAAGGGGGGGCGAGGGCGGGGTAAGAGAGATCCAGGATCCAGGAAAGGGGACGGGTAACGAAGGCGGAGGCGGTGGTGAGCAAGAGCGCGGGACAAGGGGAGATGGATCTCGGCGGAGCAGACCAGCGGCTCCGGGATGCAGGGATCCAGGAATTGATTTGGCTGAGATCTTCCGCAGCAGCGCCACCCGGCCATCAAAAACACCCCCTCCCCCCTGCCTGCCCTCCTCCCTCCCTCCCCCACCCCATACCGCGCGATGCCGTCCGGGTCCGTTGCGTAGCTCCCCTCGGGCACCCCGTAATGCACCGGGTCGTACCCCCAGTTGAATCCGTCGTTGTCGGCCACCGCCAGGACGGAGGCCTGGGGGGGGGAGGGTTAGGGATCAGGGGGGGGGATCAGGGGAGGGGGTCAGGGGGTCAGGGGAGAGGGAAGAGGCAAACACACGGAGGCCGGGGGGGGGGGGGAGGGGGAGCAGGAGGTGTCAGGGCTTGCGGTCGGAGCAAGGGGCTTTGGTCGGAGCAAGGGGTAAAGCGGGCTGTGCTGGGCTGCATCCCAGGGCACGCGTCTGGCCGGGCCTTCCCGCGAAGCCCTTATCCAGCAGCCCCCTCCGCCCCTCCCCCCGCGCCGCTGCGTGCTTGCCTGCTGCTGGGGTGAGTCCGAGGGGTAGACAGACAGGTCCTCCTGACAGGGGGTAGAATGGAGGGGGGGGGGAAAGCGGGTGCAGAGGGAAAGCGGAGCGAATGTGAGAGATGGAGGATCATGCATGAAACACGTTGGAATGGTCATGACCCTGCGGAGTCGGGTGCTGCTCGGGTTCCCTGGAATCAAACGCAGCCTTCGCACCTCGTCTCGCTTGAACTGCACCGCCGCAGCCTTCCTGTCTTCGTCCAATACCTATATCTAAACACAGCATGCATACCCTCCGCCCACTCCCCAGCAGTGTTTCAACAACCTCCTTACACCGCCACCCCCTGCCGCTCCTCCTCCCACTTGGGTACGGGTACAGCTGCAAAGGCCGAATCCCACCCAGATCCCAGATCCCCGCACCACACGGTTCTTGCCGTACTCACCGTCACCCTCCGCTGCTCCTCCTCCCGCTCCGGCACGGATCCAAAGTCGTACGTGGGCAGCAGATGCAGGTGGTTGAGCCCGGCGGCGCGGAGGGCGGCCAGGTGCCGCAGGCCCGCGGACGGCAGGTCAGATCCAGATCCAGATCCGGATCCGCTGCCGAGCGCGCGGATGCTGTCGGGGCTGAAGGCCAGGTACTTGCCCCGCAGCTGTTGGGGGACCTCAGGGTCGGCGATGCTGAGGGGAAGGGCGGGGGGGGTTGAGGGGGGGAGGAAAGCGGGAAGCGCGGGGTTGAAACTTGCAAGGCAGGTGGGCAAGGGGCGGCAGAAGCCGGGGGACTCGGCTAGGGAGCCAGCCCCCAAGCTTCCCTTTCGCGCGAGGGCAGGAGACGGATGAGTCACACCTGTACGGCAACCACCAGATGGATCCTGCCTCCCCCCCCTTCTGTACTGCCCCCTGGACCCAAGGGGAAGGCAGGCCGTGGCCCCAGGCGGGCCGAGGGCGGGCGCAGCAGCTGCTGTCGCGCCCCCATGGCCGTACAGCCGTACAGCGCTGCCGTACACCGCCTGCCCTACACCCGCACCTGAAGTCGCGCACGTGCATCTCGTACACGGAGATGTCGGTCCACTGGGCCAGGGGGGGAGGCACGTGCTCGCGCCAGCCGTCGGGCTGTGGGGGGTGGGTGGGAGGGGCCGAGGGAGTGTTTGTTGGGTGGGTGGGAGGACGCGGGCGCCAGAGAACGTTCCCCTTATGGCGGGTACCGGTAGGCCGCCCCCCCACTCACGGCTGGTAAACCCCTACCCCCCTCACCATGGTGTCGGGGTGGGTGAGATCCACGATCTGGGACCGCGCCCCATCGGCGGCCAGGCCCCGGCTGTAGGGGTCGGCCACCTCGAGCGTCTGGGGGGGGTGGAGGGGGTGTTTGAAGCTGATAGGGGGGTGGAGGGGGTTGGGGCGGGGCGTGTGTGTGTTGGGGACAAGGCTGGGGCAGAGGAGGGGGGCTCGGGGCAGGGTTGGGGCAGGGACAGGCGGTATGCAGGGCTGGTGGAGGTGGGGGTGTGGGGGTGGGGACAGGGCTGGGGCAGGGTGGAGAGGGGCAGGGGCAGGGGCGGTGCCGGTCCCCGGGTGTGGGGTGGGGCCGCAGGCTGAATGTGCTCCGGGTGATCGGCACACCGGTCTCAACTCGACATGGCATGCGATCACGAATGTCCAACCAACTGAAGCCTATCTATCAGCGGTGTCATGCTGCCGTACTGTAACCGTCCGGCCGTACGAACGCACGTACCTCGAACCGCACCGTCCAGGGGCAGTACGTGGTTACGCGGTACGTGTAGTACGACCAAAGCCAGGAGGCGGGGCGGGGGTGGGACCATGAGCCGCCGGGGCCGCGGGCCATGTCCAGGACCTGAGGGGGGGGGAGTGGGGTTGTTTGGAGCTGATAAGCGGGAGAGCATCAAATCGTTAGTGGGATTGCCGGAGGGAGTGGGGTTGGGGTTGGGGGGGTGGGGGGGTGGGGGGGTTGGGGTGGTGGTGGGGGGGGCAAGGGTGGAGGGTTGAAGTTTGTAAGAGTGGGAGGGGGGAGGGTGGTGAGGGCATGGCAGGCCGCTCCCTACCCAGGCTGCTGCCTCAGCTGGCCACACTCAGGCCTCCAGCCGTGCTGCCCAGGCCACTTGACACGTCCATGCTTCTTAAGATCTTAACCCCGGGCCCACCTCGGGCTCCCCGCCCCTCGCCGCCCTGTAGTGCAGCAGCTTGACGTCCGTGGCGGTGGGCGCCCACACTGCACGAACACAGACGTACGGCAGTACGGCAAGGTCAGATCAGATCGATGCGGAGCGCTTGAGGCTGTACTGCCGCCGTACCTCAGGACAGCAAGACGGCAAACGGATGGCCCAAGCACCCGCTTCCCTTCCCCCCTTGTTCCCCCTCTCCCTCTCCTTCCTCCCCCCCCCCCTTACAGCACCCAGACCCATCCTCCCTCCCCCCTGACAGGACCCAGACCCAGACGCACGTGTAATGGCGTGGCCCCCGGTGGCCGCGTCGGGGTGGTCCCCCAGCGGCCCGTCGTACGTCAGGATCTCATCCAGCAGGCCCTGGATCTGTCGTACAAGGGGCCGGTGGTGCGATGAGGTGTGTGAGGGTCCCAGCCTGCCGCCGGCCTTCAGTCATCCCCCCTGCCCTTCCACTCTCCCCTGAACCCCTTGGCCCTTCCCCGCTCGCTTCCTCGCCTTCACCAGTGCTACCCTGCCTCCCTGTCAGCCCTCCACGCAATGCCCCGCTCGCCCCAATCCTTCCAATTCTCCCGTGCCCCCTTGAACCCTTCACGCCCACTCCACCCCACCCCACCCCACCTGCACCCCCGTGCCGTCCAGGGCGGTCCCCCCCGCGTCGCACACTGACACCAGCAGCTGCCCCCGGACCAGCTCGGCAGCCCTCTGGACGGCCTAGGGGGGAAAGGGGGGAAAGGGGGGGCGGTTGAAGGGATTTGGGACGGGGGATGTTGAGCGCGTGTGTTGGTGGCCAAGATCAATTGCTACGCTGAAAATTACCGTACCTCGGGCGGTACGACAAGCGCTGTGGTGCCGTACAGGTGCGGGAAGCGCTTGATGACGGATGCGGGGGTGGGTCCGGTCTGGGCGGTCAGCTCGTAGCTGGCCTCGGCCCCCTGCACGCCGCCGCCTGGGGGGGGGGAGGGATGGTGGGGTGGAGGGGGGGGGGTTTGAAGCTGATAAGCGGGAGAGCATCGAATCGTTAGTGGGATTGCCGGAGAAGGTACATACCGCCACAGTGTCCATGATAGGTTCGGGTGTCCGTGGAAGAGGCGTGCGCTGAGGCTGGAGCTGAAAGTGGCGTAGGCAGCGGCGGCTGAACGCTATCCCGAAGCACTATATAGTCGCAGGTAACAGACCGGCAGGTCGCTGGGGTGCTTTGGGCATGCAAGTGCAACGCGCCGCACACCACCACCCGAAAGGCACATAACATTATCCCCCGAAACGAGACCCGCCTCGTCCCGGACTCACCTGGGCATATCGAAGAAACCACCACGGAGGAGAGGGCACGGCGGAACGGGGTGGGGTTGAGGGGGGGGAGGGGACAGAAGAGGGGAGAATGAGAGGGAGGGGCAAAGGGACGAGGGCACGGGGTATCCATGCTAGCAGTGCAGGCTGGCGCCCCAACGTCGATCTGCATTTGGGTCTTGGGAGTCGGAGTGTCACACGCACGTGCACGCCCCCACCCCCCAGCCCCCCCGCCCCCACCGTCGATGTGCATGTGCGCCTTGAAGTGGAAGTGCCACGGTCACGTGCACGTGCACGTCCCAATACACACACGCCCCTTCCTCCCCTCCCCAAACCCCGCCAGCCCCCCACCGTCGATGTGCACGTGCACGTGCACGTCCCAATACACACACGGCCCTTCCTCCCCTCCTCAAACCCCGCCAGCCCCCCACCGTCGATGTGCATGTGCGCCTTGGAGTGGAAGTGCCACGGTCACGTGCACGTGCACGTCCCAATACACACACGCCCCTTCCTCCCCTCCCCAAACCCCCCCCGGCCCCCACCGTCAATGTGCATGTGCGCCTTGGAGTGGAAGTGCCACGGTCACGTGCACGTGCACGTCCCAATACACACACGCCCCTTCATCCCCTCCCCAAACCCCCCCGGGCCCCACCGTCAATGTGCATGTGCGCCTTGGAGTGGAAGTGGAGGCGGAAGCGGCGGGGCCCGGCAGCGTCCTCGGGGGCCTGGCGCCACACCAGCATGTCAGGAGCAACCCTGGGGGGAGGGGAGGGGGGCGGTTGTGGGGGGTGTGAAGGGCTGCTCGCATGAGCCTGGGAATCGTGGGCGCGGTGATAAACCGGTTGTGGGGGGGGGGGGTGTTTGGGGGGGGATGCTAAGATGGGGGGGGGGCCTCCCCCGCCCGTTACAAAGCGGGGTGACCAGGTGGCCCGTAACGGCCCTGCCCGGGCCAAGCCATGGCCTGCAGCCGCAACCGACTTGGCTACCAGTCCCCAACCACCAACCGTCAACTGCCAACCGCCAACCGCCGCCTCACCAGTGCGCGGCCTGCTTGTTGACCGACCCCGCCGCCACTCGCGACAGGTCGGGCTGGGAGTAGAAGGCGGCCTGCTCCAGACCCACCAGCCAGGCGTCCTGACAGGGGGGTGGGGGGTAGGGGAGGGAAGGGGAGGAGTGTAAGGGGGAAGAGGGAGAGGGCGAGGAGAGAAGGGGAGGGCAGGCCGTGGGGGGGGCCTGCTCCGGCCCCACCAGCCGGGCGTCCTGTCGAGAAGGCAGGCGTGCAGGCATGGAGGCAACAGGATTCACAGGGATTTTTAGTCAATCTCACGTGACCCCCGCTCACCTGTACGACAGGGCCATCGCCGGATCCCTCACGTGCGGAGGCCGAGGCCGCCACAGCGAACTCCCCGCCTGAGGTAGGGGGTAGGGGCAGGGGTGGGGGAGGGGCGGTGAGGATGTGGAGCAGCAGGGGGCAGCTCACCCTGCCCTGGAGGGTAGAGGTATTGGCCTGTAGCGACTCTTGCCCTTCGCATGTGGCTCTTGGTTTTCTCCCGGCCCAACCCCCAACACCCCTCTGCCCCCCTTTCTCCCCGCCTCTCGTCCCCCCTCCTTTCCTCCACCTCTGTCCCCCTCCCTCCCCCCCGGGACTCACTGGCTGCCTCCTGCTCGCCCTCTTGCCCACTGCCCTCGTGCCCCCCCCCCTCGCTCCTTCCCTGTTTCGTCCTCTGCAATCCCCTCCATCCGCACTCACTGGCCGCCTTCTGCTCGCTCTTGCCTCCCACCTCTTCTCGGCCACCCTTCTCCCTCCTGCTCCCTCGGGCTCGCTGGCCACCGCCGTACCTTCTCTATCTCTCTTCTGTTTCCAGTTCGTCCAAGCGATCACCCTCCTGCTCCACCCCCACCCCCCCCAGGGACTCACTGGCCGCCTTCTGCTCGCCCTTGTGCACCAGAGCTCCCACGCGCCGCGCCCCCGGCCGCAGGGGGAGGTCCCAGGTGAGGCCCTCAGCGGTCACCCTGTCGAGGGGAACAGAGCGGTAGGGGGCGAGGGCAAGTGGGCGAGGGCGAGGGCAAGGGCTAGTCGCGCAGGGAGATGGGCGGACTCGTATCCATGTCTTGTAGGGCCAATAGCCTCATCGGCGGTGAGGCAAAGGCCCCAACCGCCAACCACCAACCGCCAGCCAACGCACCGCGTGGGCTTGAGCGGCTGCTGCCATTGCGTGCCACTGGGCGTGTCGCCCCACACGTGCAGGCCCCAGCCCTGGGGGGTTGGAGTGAGGATGGGGGGGTGGGGGCGCGGGCAAGGGGGGCAGGCGGTGTAGTCTCGAGGCAGACCTGAAGCCATGGCCCAGCTCGCAGTGCGGGCGAAGCCCTCTCGCAGAGGCCGGGGCCGGGGGGGCACAGTCAGGGATGGGCTAAGTTGGGCCGGGGTTGTGACCGGACGTAGGCATAGCTTTGCACCAGCGTGTCCCCCTCCCATGCAACCCATACACAGACACACGCCCACAGCCACCAAACACACCGTCTCAACGGGGACCTGCTTCCACCAGCCTTTCGGTCACAATGCGGGGCCCGCTCCCAGCCTTCGTCCCCTTCCCCTGCCTCCAGCACCCGCGGCCGGAACGGGCCAACCCAGCCTCTAGCAGGCCTTGCCCCTTGCGCCTGGCCCCTGCGCGCGTGCCCCCCTCTTAGCAACATAGCCCGTCGCGTATTGCCTCCGCACCTTGTAGTTGTGGTCCTTGCGGATGTAGTGGACGCGCAGAACCGAGGGCGCGGCGGATGGCGCCGAGTATGGGGACTGCGCGCCAGCCTGGGCAGCTACGCCACGCGGCGTGCCGAATGGAGAGCTAGGAGCTGGAGAGCCGGTGCTCAGCATGCGCCCCTCGCATGGGTCGCCCGAGGACGCCAGGAAGCTGGGGCAATGAGGATGTGAAACAAACAGTGGCCGGCCCGACGAGCGTGCCTGGGCGGCGCAGCCTGACCGCCGCTGTAGGCTTCCGCGGCTGGAAGATGAGAGCATTGGGTCCGCTCAACGCCCGAGGCTTGCAGCTACGGAGCTGCGGGAAGGCAAATTCGATTGGGCTTGTGCGTTTGTGACGAGTTCTGAAGGTTGCGATGTGCACAGCGATATATATTGGTGGCAATGGCTGTAAGGTGAGGTGACGAGCGAAGGTGAGCGCGTTTGGAGAACAAGGGCTTGCCCGTGGGTCAAAAGGTCCCGGCGGCCGGATTCCATGCCGATCGGGCTCGGCCCGACCTCTGACGTGTCCTGCACGAGCAAATGTTTCAGAGCCCCCTTGGCCCTTGGCAACGTGACTTGTTCAGGAGTGCTAGACGAGGGCGTGCCGGTTGCGGGGGGAGGAGAGGAAGGCAGGAGGCAGCCGGATCAAGAGGCGCACGGAGCTGGGCAGGGGCTGGAGCTGGAGGTGGGGCCGGGGCTGGAGGGCTCGAGACAGCCGACAGAGCATCTGCGCAGAGGAGCGTCGTTGGGGGGTGGCAGCTGTGAGGGATTATGCTCCTGCCTGTCCAGGGGGGGGGGGGGGGTAGAAACATTAGTTCCATACACCACCCCACAAAAGTTCCGACCCCCCCCGACCCCCCCACCCCACCCCCTTGCCGTACACTGCACACACTGCCGTACACGGCCATAATGTAACCCATTTCCCTCGACGATTGTGCCAATAGGCTGCGCTTCGTGTGCGCTACTGCCTTGCGCGTGAACCGGAAGGTCGATGAGGCTTGGGTCCTGTCAATTGACCATCCCCGCGTCCATGGACCACTCTCCGGAACCTTGCATCCGCGCTGTTCATGCCCTAGGCCTCCTGTATGACGAGCTACGGTCATAATGGTACACCCGGACGCCTATTAGCGGTGGCGTGCCGGTCGTGACGTGCCCCACGCGCGGACATGCCGACATGTGGCACCCGCAGCCACCCTTCGACCACCATCCCTATGGCCTGTGGTGCTCAGGCACACCCACGGTTCAGCCTCTGCTTGATACCACGCTTTCAAGCAAGGAAAGGGCCCTTGGCTGCGTCAGACCGCTATGACAAAAGTTCAGACGGGAGCCGTACAAAAGTTCGGGACCCCCCTCCCCCCCCCCTCCCGGCCCCCAACTTTGAGAGCTCAAACCTCGTTGAAAGCGGATCTGGGCTCCTCTTGTCGAGCTGTGTGGGATTATGTGTGGCAGCTGTGAGGGATTATGCTCCTGCCCGTCCTTGAGCATCTGGGCAGCGTCGATGGGAGGTGGCAGCCAAAGTTTGCACCATTGCACGGTGCATGTGGTTCAATGCAACGTGCAACGTGCATGGGGGTGCATGGTGCCCGCCGCCCCCCTCCTGCCGTGGCTCCCCAGCGTGCCCTCGCTGCACAACTACTTTGCTTCAAACCCAGGCCCCCCTCGGCGCCCCGCCCCGCCCCGCGGGCGCTCACATCCGCCGTCCTCCGTGCCCCTCTATGCGGCTCCTCAACCCCCTGACCGTGCCCAGCGGGTCACGCCAGCTGTCAGTGTCGGGGTCCCGCGCAGGCCCCTCAGCATGACGATGTTAAACGGCGCAAATCCAACTCAAACGAGCCGCTAAGTCCTGAGCATGAGCGGCACGACTGTCGGGCGAGCGCGGGGGAGCGGCTCTGCCGCCCCCGCGGTGGCCCTCGATGAGCAAGGACTTGCATGCCCCTTGAACGTTGAAGCCTGCCGATTCATCCTCAAGTCCACCCCTATGACCTGCGTAGTCTGCGGAACACGCCCCACGGCCCACGCCACTGCCAAGCGCTTCGCTTCGTTGATGTCTTCCACCCCCATTAACCCCATTAACCCCATTAACCCCATTACCTGCCTAGCGTGTGCCTAGCAGCGGCCCCACAGCAGCAGTGGGTGGCGTCGGGTGGCTTTCGGGAGTGCATACCGGACACCACACTTGGGGTGGTTGGCTTGACCTGTGGCCCACCGAGCCCGCCCGCGGCCCGCCCTACCCAACACCTCGCCCCCCAGTCCCCACAAGGGGGCAAGCCGAGGCTGCTGCGCAGTTCCCTCGGTGGTTCATGTGCGCACTTGGCCCTCGTGGTTTGGGGGAGCCGAGGTCCGAGGGCCCCTGAACGACGCTGTCTCTTGACATCCGGTACGAGTACCCACGACGAGCACCCACGTACCCATCCACATGAATAGGCCTGCATGCGCTGCTTGGCCCCCCCCCCTCCCTTGATCCCCCGTCCCTCCTTGACCCCCCAGGCCCCCATCCCCCCCTTGACACCCGGCCCCCCAAGCGCTTCGCATCGTTAATGTCCTCATTCCCCCCCTCCCCGCCAGCTGCCTGCTCTGCTGCCCTTTCGCACTGTGCCGGTGCCGGGCACTGCCGGCTGTACCCGGCGCATGCCCCGTCCTCCTTCGTTGGTGCATGCGTGGGGGCCCTCGTGCACTTGCATGCATTCCACTTTGATTCAGCGACATCAAGCATCGCCAAGTTGATCACCGTAGCTCAACGGATGCGAATCGATCACCGACCGCGCTAGGGCGTTCGGGAGCGGAGCGAAGTTAGAGCGGAGGATACCCCGAGACTGCTGCCCGTGCGACCTTTGGGACTCCCGGACCTCCCGCGCCCAACAGACCAGCCCAGCCGCGTGAGAAGATAATCGGCTTCAACAATCGGGCAGGGAGAAGCGCCCCCAAAGTCGCCGATCGACCACGACCCGCTGGGCCGGTGCTCGTCCAACCTGCATCGAGCCGAGCGAGCGAGGCGCGAGGACCGATAGCTAGCGGAATGCCCCGAAGAAGCAACGACTTGAGCGACGGGTACAGCACGGCCGCAACGCGCGCATGTAAGAACCCAGAACGCGCTGGCACACGGCATCGGAGGCACCGCCGACAAGCGCGACCGCGACACCGTAGGCAGTCCCGAAGAGCACCGCACCACAAACAAAGCAATACGCGGAGGCAAGGAGACGTAGGCATAGCAGGAGCGCGGACATGCACTACATGTCCCCACGACGAGAACTCAGCCGAAGGCGCCATGCGTAGAGGCTACGAGCAACGCCGCGAAGCCCACGCAGCGGCAAAACGGCGCGACGACGGCCTCGCGCAGGCAAGAAGCAACAGAACATGTAGAAAGTGGAGCCCCAGCGGTTGGCATCGCGACACGAGAAGGGAGAAGGCCGCGGACGGCGTGCAAGTGGCAGCACCGCCGGGTAGAGGACGGGGGCGGTGCACCAGCAGAGCCCTCCCAGCGGCAGCGGCCAGGCAGACGCACCCAGCGCCCAGCACCCAGCGGCAGCGCTCAACGCGCACCGGCACCGCCCAGCGACAGCGCCCTCGCCCGGCGGCAGCGCCCAGCGGCAGCGCCCAGCAGCCGCGCCCAGCGGCAGCGCCCAGCGGCAACGCCCAGCGCCCAGCAACGGCGCCCAGCGGCAGCTCCGAGCTGCAGCGCCCACGCAGGGCCTAGCGACCAGCGGCCGCGCCCAGCGGCAACGCCCAGCGGCAACGCCCAGCGCCCAGCTACGGCGCCCACGGCAGCGGCAGCTCCGAGCTGCAGCGCCCACGCAGGGCCTAGCGCCGAGCGGCCAGGGCCGGCATCTTGCGCTCAGGGGGCGCCCAGGCTCACGGTCCAGCGGCAGCGCCCGGCGACAGCGCCCAGCAGCCACGCCCGGCGGCAGCGCCCAGCAGCAGCGCCCAGCGGCAACGCCCAGCGGCAATGCCCAGCGGCAACGCCCAGCGCCCGGCGACGGCGCCCAGCGGCAGGGCCGAGCTGCAGCACCCACGCAGGGCCTAGCGTCGAGAGGCAGCGCCGACCTGCAGCGCCCACGCAGGGCCTAGCGCCGAGCGGCCAGGGCCGGCATCTTGCGCTCAGGGGGCGCCCAGGCTCACGGTCCAGCGGCAGCGCCCGGCGACAGCGCCCAGCAGCCACGCCCGGCGGCAGCGCCCAGCAGCCACGCCCGGCGGCAGCGCCCAGGCGCCCAGCGGCAACGCCCAGCGACAACGCCCAGCGGCAACGCCCAGCGCCCAGCTACGGCGCCCAGCGGCAGCGCCCAGCGGCAGCGCCCAGCGGCAGCGCCCAGCGGCAGCGCCCAGCGGCAGCGCCCAGCGACAGCGCCCAGCGGCAGCGAACAGCGGCAGCGAACAGCAGCAACGCCCAGCGGCAGCGAACAGCGGCCGCACCCAGCGGCAGCGCCCAGCGGCAACGCCCAGCGCCCAGCGACGGTGCCCTGCGGCAGCGCCGAGCTGCAGCGCCAACGCAGGGCCTAGGGCAGCTCCGGTTGCGCCCACGCTCATGGTCCAGCGGCAGCGCCCGGCGGCAGCGCCCACCGCTTCGACCCCAGCGCCCAGCTCCCAGCGCCCAGCGGCGGTCCCTCGGCAGCGCCCAGAGCTCAGCAGCCAGCAGCACTGCCGTGGGGTCCCGCTCGCCGTAAACCCGGAAAGCCATGCCCCCTCGCCATGGCCGCGCCCATGCCTCGCACCAGGAACAGCGGGAGGCAGGCAAGCGCCGCTGCAGTGCGATGCAGCGCTCCCCGCCCTGTCACGCCCTAGCGTGTCGTACCGCCCCTATCACGTGCCTAGCAGTCAGTAGGCACGCCCTTGCTGACGTCCTCTGACACGTAGATCTGGGCCTATCGCCCCCTCGCACGCTCAGCTTACTGGCGGATCGACGGTCGATGGCAAATTCGGCAGGAGCGCACTCAACTCCTTACAGCAGCTACGCAGCTCTCCTAGCTACGTGCTCAGCAATAACGGCTTGGTCTGTCCACTACGTAAGCAACACCGGCAAGCAGTACCAGAGAGCTTGGGAACAGACAACCTCACAGGTCTGTCCCTCGCTGATGTGCCCCTGCGGGCACCGTACGACACCATCTCTACGCCGTTGCCCACTCAATCCCACACTTCAGACTCGACTCAGCCCCACTGACAGCGGCAGGCTGACACTACATGCGATATTCACGCTAAAGCAACTGGGTTCGTGCGGGTCCTGCCCCGACCCGCCGACCCACACACGTCTTCCCGGCATGGCTCCACGCCATCTTCACTTCCTCACTTCACCCCCAAACCTTTCAGGCACCGTGACACGCCAGTGCCCGACAGCCCCACGCCGCCCCTCCACCGCGCCCAGCCACGCCACCACCCGGAGCCGGAGGGTTTAAGAGCTGGCTGGCAGCGCCGACGACACCAGAAGCAACTCCGCCTGCGAGCCGGCGCGGCTTCTGACGCATGCGCCGGGGATGGCTGGGGAAGGGAGTCTGTCACGTGGGCCGCGGTTGTCGGACTTGGGGGTAGGGGGGGGGAGGGGGCGGGTCGGCTTTGCGACGTCTCCGACTGCGGAAGGGAGCACCGCGCAGTTGACACTACCACAGCACGCCACAGATCCGCCGGCAAGCCCCGCAAGTCGTCCTGTCTACTGTTGGGAGCACACAACCCCCACGATTATCCGGGTTCGACTCCCCTTCAGCGCCGCGCACACGCACACTTCCTGCAGCCACCCTGCAGGAGGGAGCTACGGTCCCCATTGAGCCAAAGCCCATGTGCTTGGCGCGCGGCCCAGGAGCAGCTACTAGGGCACCGTGCACCACCACCACGCTGGATGGTGGGGCGGTGGTTCTGCCCCGCGCTCGTACATACAGTCTTACTTCACCCCGAAGTGGGCTGCACACAGGTTCGCCCATCGCGTAGCTATCATTGACCTCATTGCCAAGTGGATGGCGGGCCAGGCGAGCCCGCCGCGGGGGTCGGTGCTGCCATAGGCGGGATGGACGGAGCCAGGGCCGCCGCCATGCGAGGGCCACAGGCAATGCGCAGGGGCACAGGGGTGAAGGCGTCAATGGGTCGTCCATGCAGAGTGCTTTCTGGCCGATCCGGGTCTGAGCCCCCCGCGGGTAGAGGGTGAAGCCAGGTGCACGGGTTGGAGCCGTGCCCGCGTCACACACCCGCCAGGTGCGGCAGGGGTGACGGACCGAAGGAGTGAAGGAGTGTGCAACGGAAGGTAGGGCCAACAGGATTGAGCGTGTGGGGGAGGGTGGGGGAAGCATGGGGGCAGGAAAGGTTGGAGCAGCGCGAAGGCGGGACGCGGGTGTCTCGCCGTCCAGACCCCGACTGGTTTCAGTCCGGAGTCCAGAGGCGACTGGACCAACTGGACGTGCCTGGACGGGAATGTGCGCCGATGGCCTGAGATGTGCGTGGCGAGTTATCACCGAGGGTAGGCCTGGCTGTCGAGCTCGCTTCCGCGATTCGCCTTGTGTAGGCCAGCGCAGGGCGTCGTGGGTCGCTCGCGCGTTCGGCCAAATGGGCCCGAGCGACTCATACCAACCCCCTAGGTAGCCTCCCGCGTCCCCACACCACCTGCATACCTACACAAGCACGTCAGCGGCGGACGAAACCGGCACCAGGCGCGACGCGCTGCTCGGACATTGGCATTGTCCTCAGGACTTTCTCCGGACCTGCCGGACATCCTGGGTTGAGCGACACAAGCGTACTTCGACAAGCTTGAGCCCTCTTCACCTCTGCTCTTGGGCAGACGCGGCCTCGCGCACCACATTGCCAGTCTATTTCTTCGAACTCCCAGGACCTATGCCGTTGTCATCCGTAATTGTGCGCCTTCTTTAATGTGTCAAAGAAGCAAACGAGCCGACGCTAGCGCGATGCGGCAGATGTCGGCCAACCACTCAAAGGGCCGCGGTCCGCTGGTCTTCTGGCCCAGGGCCCGGCAGACCCCGCAGCTGGTGGCCTAACGCAAATCAAGTTCTCCCTGAACAGGGAGTGGGAAAGGTCGTGGTAACGCGAGCTAATCGTCATGCTCGTCAAGCAAGGTACGGAAAGGTGTTGGCCAGCCCTGGCTCCAAGTTCTGGCTGGCAAGTTCGGCTCGAGTTCAAAGAGGTGCTAGGTTTGAGAGCTAAGGCTGACGGTGGTGACACTTGCGTTGCATAACGGCGCTGACGCCGCACTCTTGCGGCAAACCACTTGCAGCCCACCGATACCATAACCGACGCTGGCAGCTCTTACCGGACGTTAGACAGATGAGTCCTGGTGAAGTCCTCGTGTGTGGGGACAAAACACACATTTGAGCAATGTGGTCGTGGCTGCGGCTGGCCGAGCTGGAGGGGCGCCGCTCGATGCGCATAGGCCTTCCAGGCTCCCTTCTGTTGATGCTGGCAGCAATTGGTGCTGCCGCGGCACATCCTTCGTCCTTGGGCCGGTCGGCATTGTCGACTTCAACAACAGCGGCCTTCGGCTTCGCGCTGCCTTCAGGTTGCTCAGTTCGAGCTCTGCACGTGTGGTGAGGCCTCGGCGCTCGCAGTTTTGTTGACTGTGTCAGGACCCCATCCCGCCGCATGTGCTTGCGAAGGCACAGAAGCTTCGTTCGCTCGACAGGCCTGCCCGTCGGGCTCCCCACGAGCCTGCCCCCATCCTGACTTTTCGCACCCCCCCCCCCCCCCCAACACACCCTCTCCGGCTCGCTCCTTCTGCGCTTGCAGCAAGGGACCCGACGATGCAGCTGCCGTCTGCACGTCTCTGGGGCCTGGCTGGACCCTGGCGCAGCCCTCGAGACGTGCGGACCGGACGGAGCTTGAGGCCAGCCTCCTAAAGGCCCTGGCCAGCCGGCGAGAAGGCTTCCCACGCTGCACCGATGGGCCTTACTGCCCCCCAGGCGGGATCGCCGGGCGCAACTGCAGCTTTGCGAGCTGGACGGGTCTCAGGTTAGCTGCTGGGGCGTGCCGCGCATATACCCATATACCCATTTGGGACATGGGACATGGATGGAACACGGACAGGCCGAGCGAGGCTCGGGTTGACTTCGCGGTCCCATGGGGTTGTGTTATCTAGCTGTCGACGAGCTGACGTGCGGGGAGTAGCTTGCAGAGGGGACCAAAACAGCAGGGTAGGCAGAGGGCGGAAAGGGCGGGAAAGGGCGGCATGCGCAGCACTTCAGGGCTGTGAGGTCAGGTGGGGTGCAGAAACGGAGCAGGCCGAGGGATGAGTCGCACCCCTGCTGCAGCCTGGGAATGGCCTGTCGAGCAGGGGTTGTCGAGCAGGGCGCAAAGCACGGTCAAGGAAGGGGAAGAGCGGCGGCGCGCCTGCCGCACATACAGCCCTCTCTGGCGGATACTGGTCCGGGGCTGGGAACGGGGTGACACCACCCCCGGTGGGGCACACGTTCTCATGCGAGCGAGGGGGTTGGTCTGAGGTGCAGTTGCAGGGACACCGTCCGGAGTGGCTGGGGTGCATGACTATATATGACGCAAGGCCTCCCCCCGCGCTTCTGGTTTCCCTTCCATGCAGCTCCCCCCCTAGCAACGGGGATGCGCTTAGCATCCATCCCCACAACACCGAGTGCTCAGAGGTGAGGCGAGGCCGGGGGGGCGTGGGGTGGGTTAGGTAGGGAACCATCAGGCGAGGCGGGGGCCGCCTTGTGGCGACGGGGCCACGGGGGAGGGTGGCCCCGACGGAGAGGCTGCTGACGCCCCGCCTGCTGGGATGGCCCAATGTACCAGCCACTCTCCCTATCCTGCCAGTGCCTTGTTTGACGTCCCGCTGCCCCTTGCCTGCACTCTCTCGCATGCAGCCGCTTGCACCGGCGGAAGGGCCGGCAGTGCTGGCGGTGACACTCAAGGCCGCCGGCCGTGTGAACGCCCGCGCCACTGGTGGCACCTCCGCCGCCTCCACCGGGGCACTGCCACGTCAGCAGCGGTCCCGCGTGGCGGCGGCGGTGGACGCGGGGCGCTACTGGCGGGAGGGAGAGGAAGGAGAGGAGGGGCTGGCGCTGGCGGAGGCGGAGGCGGCGGGGGTTGAGGATGCGGAGGTGTCATGGCACGCCGGGTCGTCGCTCTCCGCCGCCGCCCAGCTGCACCCGCTGTGCTGGTGAGGGGGCGCCGTGGGCGTTGGGGGGACGCATGAAGGGCTCATCCCTACCTTCGTACTGGCCGTCTCATCGTCCGCGGGATTGCTTTGGGCCCCGTGCCCCCCGTGCCCCCCGCACACAAAGGTCTTCATCTTGCTCTCTCGTGTCCAGGCCGTGCCCTCCAATCGACCTCCATCCGTGTGGCCCTGTTACCCTCTCCCCCTCTCCCTCAGGAAATGCCCCGAGGCCGCCGACCCAAGTCACCGTGAGGCGGGGCCATCCCGGAACTCGAACCGCCGACTCCTCGCGGGCACGCCGCCACCATCCCCCCCGCTCTGGCCGAGCGACTTCATGCTGCCATCGGGATGCTTTGTGCGCGCGCTTGACGACTGGTGAGGCGCACTTTGCTATATGCGTATACCAAACATGAGAACTCCTTGCTGCGCTCAGGACCCGGAGCGTGAGGCGACTTTACTCTTAACTAGGCAGTTCACACTGCAAAAGTGCAATTACGTGGCCCTGTGTTATGGCCAGGCATTACAAGCAGCGAACATAACTGTTGAGCGCATATGAGACTACCTAAATACCCTCGGCAGCCGCTCAGTCTGCGCCGAGCTGTCGCGTGCAAAGCCGGCTGAGCTCCTGCTTTGATGCCCTCTGGCTGCTGATGTTCCGCTGAACGGAGCTCGAGCATGTCTTTCTGTAAGCACCATCCCCTCGAACTCGCAAGGCCGCGACGGTGCCCATACACACACATGCCCCCCAAACCCGCGGGGTCACGCTCGAGTCCCCCTCCTTCCCCCGGCCATCGCCTTTCCTTCCCCCACAGCGTCGGAGTGGACGAGGCGGATGCGACTTGCGCTGCGCTTGGAACGGGCTGGGAGCTCGCCCAGCCCATCAGCATCGCGGACCGAGAGGCCATGGCCGCGAAGATGGAGACCATCCGCGGGCCGGCGCTGCCGCGATGCGCCGACGGGCTCTACTGCCCAAAGATCAACGGCATCGTGGACAACTGTACCTTCTCAGTCTGGACGAGCTTCACGTAAGGCGGGGATGTGCGTCAGCGTGCAGCAAGGTCCGCTTCCCTGACAGCCACCTGGCGAGCCCTGTACTGCTACAGCCTGGACCCCGTGCTAGGACCTCCGGGGACCTCCCGTCTGCCAATGACACACACGCCCAACTCCAGTTCCCAACACTTAACACCGCCCTACAACTGCCTCTCCTGACCCGCCACTCCATCCCGCGACCTACCCTCCACGTCAGGTCTTCCAACCCTGTCTCGGACCAGAAGCTGGTGCCGCTCAAGCCCATCCCCGACGGCTGCTCCGTGTCGCCCTTCTACGACGCCAGCGTGGGCTACTGCGTGGACCAGGTGGGGGGGGTGGGGGTGATGGGGGATGGGGGAGGGGGAAGGGGGGTGGAAAGGGGCGGAGGGCAACGGTGCGACCAGGGGGGTTGCTGCCACAAAGCCCGTGTGGGCTACTGCGTGGACCAGGGGCGGGTGGTGGACGGGTATGTCTGGCTGCAGAGGGGCCAGGGGTCAAAGGTGCCAGGGCCAGTCAAGAACGGGCACCCCCGAACCCGTCCGCCCCCCGCGCTCGCCCCACGCCCCCATATCCCCTCCACCCGCCCCTCCATCCGCCCCTCCACCTGCCCCTCTGCCGCCCCGCCCCCTCCCCAGCCCACGTTCGGGGGGGTGGACGTGGTCCTCTTCGCCTCCCCCAAGTACTGCAAGTCCATGACCAGCGGTGCCGCCGCCACGGGCTACTTCGCGGGGGAGCTGCCGGACTTTGCGCAGATGCACCCGCTGTGCTGGTGGGCGGGGGACAGGGGGTGGGGTGGGGGTGAGGGGTGAGGTTAACAGTGCTGGAGGTCGGGGGTTGTCGGTTTGTGTGCTGTGCGGGGCCCGGCTGCCCAGTCCTGGGTGGGTTGTAGGGGGTGCTGTGGGTCTGGGACTGTGTAGCTAGGGCTGTAGTGCAGGGACTCGTCCTTCCCACACGGCTTAGCGCTCCGCCCTGACTGCCCCCCTCCCCATCCTGACCCTCCCCCTGGCTGCAGGTGGTGTCCCTCCACGGCCAACCCCTGCCAGCTCTCCTCGCCGCCGCCCTCGCCAGCGCCGCCCTCCCCCGCGCCCTCGCCGCCCCTCCCGCCCAGCCCACGCCCGCCGTCGCCGCCCGTGCCGCCATCCCCCTTCCCCTCCCCGCCCGGCTTCCCGCCCCCGTCTCCCCGCCCGCGACCCCCCACTGCCCCCTCCCCCCCTTCTCCCCCCTCCCCCAACCCCCCCTCGCCACCGAAACCACCTTCTCCCGAACCCCCCAGCCCCAAGCCGCCAAAGCCGCCCTCCCCCGACCCCCCAAGCCCGAAGCCGCCTTCGCCGCCCTCCCCACCACCCCCATCTCCTAGACCTCCAAGCCCGCCAACCCCACCCCCATCGCCGCCGGTGCCCCCCAGCCCGCCGCCCAGCCCCCGGCCACCAAGTCCAGGCCCGCCCAGCCCCCGGCCCCCTTCCCCACCGCCACCCAGCCCCCGTCCGCCGTCGCCTCCACCCCCCAGCCCGCGCCCCCCCCAGCCCCAGCCCTCCCAGCCCACTGCCTCCCTCGCCGCCGCCGCCCCTGCCGCCGAGTCCCTTCCCGCCCTCCCCGCCGCCGCCGCCCTCCCCGCCCCGCGCTAGCTTCTACAACCCAGGTGAGAGTGGTGGTGGGTGTGGGTATTAGCGAGGCGGAGGTTCGACTGGCAGGCATGGGCCCTTGGCCTTGCCGGGAGGGGGGGAGGCATGCGCTCAGTATCGTGCGTGGGAATGATGCCTGGGCCATGTCTGGGCCATGTGGGTCGTGTGCCCTGCGGCAGGCGCGTAAACTGGAATCAGTCGTTCGTTCTGCTGCTCCTCCTCCTATCGACCTTAATCGCTCTTCACCTGTCTTCGCATCCACCTCCAACAGCCGACCCGGACAACTACAACCTGCCCAGCTCTTGCGTGCTCAAGGGTACGTGCTGGGGCCCTGCTGGTCGCAGCAGTCCAGGGGCACTGGGGTCCCCCGCTGATGGGGACGCAGCTAGGCACCTTTCTGAGCGTCAGAGCATTGCATGCTGGGACCTTCCCCTCCCCACGCACCTTTACCCCCTCCTTCCCCTCCGTCCCCTGCCCCTCCCCTCGACCCCTACCTGCCCCTCCCTCTTCCCCTCCCTCTTCCCCTCCTCCCCCCCCTCTCTCCTCCCCCTCCCCCCCACACCCAGTCGCGCGCAACTGCTCCACCTTCGCCAATGCCAACGCCACCTGCACGGCGGTGCACGGCAGGGGGTGGCTGGCGGCCGCCCCCTGGACGCAGGAGGACATTGCCGCCATGATGACGTGGCTGGCCAGCGGCAGCGTCAAGCTGCCCAGGTGGGGGGGGGGGAGTGGGGCGGTTAGGGGGCTTGGGGGAACCTTTGCTGGCTTGCGCCCTGCGATGGTAGTGTAAAGGGCTGCTCGCATGAGCCTGGGAGCCTGCGAGGGTTGTGTGTGTGTGTGTGTGGGGGGGGGGGGGTAGCAACGGCAGCGCCAAGCTACCCAGGTGGGGGGTGGGGTGCGTGTGTGGGAGGGGTGGGTGGGTGGGATGGGGTGGAGTGAGTTGTTGAGCGCTCCCCCCACATGCACGCACTCTCCTAGCACTTTGCGGTAGTTTCACGGAGCAGCAGCGGCAGCAGCGTCAAGCTGCCCGGGTGGGTTCTCGCTTGTTACCCCTGGTTAACCCTTACTCATATGTTCAGACCCTGCTGACGGTGCTCGACCCACTCGATGTCGCGTTACTCGAGATCGATAGGGTTGATCCGGGGGGTTTTGTGGCACTTGGAAGTGGACGACTTCGTGCGATCGCAAAGTTGGCCGTGGCGATTGTATTGGCCAGGTGGACATCACGTCAACTTGGACATAAACGGACATTCTTGTCGCGCAATTCTCGCGGCTTTCGACGTCAGTCTTACCCCTCATGATCGCATAAGCAGCTTCCTGGAAGCCTCATATACCTATGTACAAAGAGGCTTGCACCGATTCGGTGCGATCGCGACCTGGTGACATAACTTTTCCCCTCTGACCCAGTCACCGCCATGAGAGGAGCAGGGACCGAGAGACTTGACACATTCGCCCGCTCACCTCCGCAGCCCTACAAAGCCCTACTAAGCCCTGCTTAACCCTGGTTAACCCTGGTTCATTCCCCTCACCTCCCGCAGCTACTACAACTCCACCACCAGCGCCTACGTGTGCGGAGCGGCGGGGCCGGTCAGCACCAACCCGGCGGCGGAGACCTGGGCCCTGTGGAGCGACATCCGCCAGGTGGGGGTCCGCCTGTGTTTCTAGAACATTCCCCACAACCCCACTTTGTTTGGCTGGTTGGCCCCTCGTTGGATTCATATCCGCCAGGTGGGTGGTCGCTCGCGCTAGTGCGTGGACTGATGCTGTGGAGGCCCCTCCGCGCCCTCGGCTCCACCCCCCCATCAGGCACTCAGCAACGGGGTGCCCTCTTCCTTGCTGCGCTTCCCCACCCCACCCCCCACCCCATCCCCCGCCGCCCCGCCGCCCCACCATCACCCCCCCCCCCCACAGGCGCTGAACAACGGGGTCCGCCCCAGCGGCCAGTGGCAGAGCATCCGTGTGCCGCCCGGGTGCACCCCGCCCGGCTACAACCAGGCAAGCGGGGGTAGGGGGGGCCGGGGACGGGGGGCGGGGGGCAAGATGGCCGCCGCTGGTCGGCACGGGTGGCCTGGGGTGCCGGGGTATCGATTGGGCGGACCCGCTCGCTCGGCTGAAACTAGCATAGGGCGCTGGGGCTGTATCTAGCGTACCGGTGGTCCAGATGCCGAGTCTCACGGCCTTTTGAATAATAAATTTGTAACCTGCTGTTGCTATTGCTTGCGACGCTCGCCCTTTCGCCCCCACCCCCCAGACGTATGGGTGGTGCAGCGCCGACAGCCGCACTGCCTCCCCCACCTCGAGCACGGCTGTGTGAGGAGGGGGGAGGGGGGAGGGGGGAGGGGGGAGGGGGGAGGGGGGAGGGCTTGGGTCCCAGATAGAAGTCGTACCCAGTACTTCGGCCAACCCCCGTCCCTGGTTCTCCACACATCCTCAGTACTACGCATTGGGAACTTACGACCCGGGGGGACTACTGACATGGGAAAGATGGAACTTGGCGTGGCTACTGACAGGCGTGTCGTCGTTGCCGCCGCCTCCCGACCACCCCACCTCGCGCACGCAGGTACCTGCGGAGGAACACCAACCTCTGCCCCACCCCCGGGTTCGAGGACTTCCAGAACTCAATCAACGCGCGGCTGCCCGTTATGTGCTGGCAGTGTGGGTGGCTGGGGGGAGGGAGGCGGCTGGGGGTAGGGGTGGATTGGGGAGTGTCTCCCGGTGCTGTGCTACTGGCAGTGTGGGTTGGTTGGTTGCGAGGAGCGCGTGCGACGGCTGGGGCCTGGACTTGGGGGGGGGGGCGGTTGGACGGGGATTGGGCCGGGGCTCGTGTCCGGCTCTTGCGCTGGGGTTGGCGGTGCCAGGATGGGATTGGGTTACCGGCGGACCTTGACCCACATACACCCCTGCCCCGCCCACCCACCCCACTCCGCAGGTCCCTCCCACGTGCAGCCGGTCTGCGCGCCCCCGCCCATGGCCACGCCCCCGCGCCCGCCGCCCACGCCCCCGGTGCGTCGCTTCCTCACCCATCGATGCCCAGGATGCCCTCCTGTCGATGCATGCATGTTGCCTGAACCCTATCAGACCCCTGTCATGACTTGTCGTGCTCTTCGCTTGCGCCTCGCTCGCAGCGAACCGACGCAGAGACCTGCGGCGAAGGTGCGCGCATTCATGCGGGCTTCCCTGTCAGCCGTTGGGCTCTCGACCGGCGGCGCGCTCCCCCCTTCCCCCCTTCACCCCCCAGGCTTTTCGCTGCTCACCACGGACGATGCAGACGACGTGGGGCACTGCGAGGGCGCCAGGTGGGTAGCTTCGGGGTAGCTCCAAGGCAGCCCCGCGTCACTTTGCGTGACAACCAGGGAGAATTGCGGGGAAAGTGCAGTACCGCACCATACCGCATTGCGGTACAGCTTAGCACACCCAACTCCTGGCCCGACGTAACCTTCGCGTTCGCCGCCCCCTCCACTCCGCCACCCACGTGGCAGTTGCGGCATGCTGTACCCGTACGCCATCGTGTACGGCATGATGAAGGTCCGTACCGTCAGCACGATGCGTGGCATCCTGCTCATCACCGGCAGCACCACGGAGACAGGTACGAGCGTACGACACGTACGGCACGTACGACACGTGATCCTCTGCCTGTGGCGTCCCTTCTTTGCTCCCTCCTGGCTTGCCTGTCTTTTATCCGTCCGTCTACTTCAGCGTTGCTTTTCACCCTTTTGTCTCTCGCCCTCCCTTTCTTGACTTCTCCCTTTCTCGCCTTTCTCTCTGCCTTTGCCGCGGCTCTCCCTGCAGCCGCCAACACCTTCATGGGGTGGAGGGACGTGGCGTGCAAGATCGATGCCCGCGTGTGCTACCAGGTGCGTGGGTGGGTGGACGGATGCGACTCAGCCGGTAGAGGGCGGCAAGGAGGCCAGGCGTGGTGGATATGGCGGGGCACGGGAGGCGGGCCTCCGTTCGGCTCATGGGCCCCACCCACCCCCTTGCGCTGCGCTTTAAGCGGCATGCGGGACCGCATTCTCCCTCCTGGCCATGCTCCAGTCCCAGGCGCCTTCATTGGCCCCCTCTCACGGCGCTTGTCGCAGGGTGTGACCACCGTCACCACGGGGGCCCAGCTGCTGGCCACCGACATCACCCGCTTCAAGCTCGTCTTCATCTCGTCGGACTGGTGGGCGGGCCCGGGCTGGGCCCGGGTTGGGCCCGGCCAAGCCGGGCCTGGGTGGGCCCGGACGCCTGGCCGGAGCCATGCAAGGACTCGCGTGTGCACGTACTCTGCCGTTGACTGCCTGCACGCTCGGCCGTCACGCCAATGACTCTAAATGCATGATGTTTCTCTGTCCCGCTGACAGTCGGTCTCGACTGTCTCATCCCCTCCGCCCCCTTCGGCGCGATCCCGCTCAGCAACGAAGCCCCCCGCCCCACACCCCTCCCTAGGTGCGCGACTCGCGGCGGCATCACGCAGGATATGGGGGACGCCCTCTCATCGCTGTCGGAGGACTTCAAGTGGTACCTCAAGTGAGCACTGCAGCTAATTCGTCTGGGGATGATGGCCTCGTCGGGAGTTACTGGTGATATGGGTCGTCATCAGCCTGTGTGCGTGTCCCCGCCGTGTGCGTGTCTGCTGGGCTGGGAGGGCTATAATTAGGCGGGGCCGCAAGCTTTCTGCCGACGGGTACCTCGCTCCCTCCTTTCGTGTCCCCAAACCCCCAACCCCGCAGCTATGCCAACGGGTCCGTCATCACGCTCTCCCAGACCTGCCTCAGCCGCCCCTACGGCTTCCTGCCGCGCTCGCTCAAAGTCACCAACGACTACTTCCCAGGTCGGCGGGCCGACCGGGTTAGGTCAGGGTGGTAATAGTGAAAGTGGCAGGATGACTAGATGCATTCCATGCATGCCATGGGTGGACTGAAACCGGTAGGGTGGTAGCTAGTGCTTGGCTGCTGCGTTGGCCCGTTTCTACCGGTATCTAATAGGGTGCGTCAAGGAGCCAGATCCGTCAAAACCCAAGCGCCCCAACCCATGCGTGCCTTATCGCATTATACCTCCGAGACCAACCTCCACCGTGCCCACATGTCATGACGTGCCGGCCCTCCCTTTGCTTGGTCTCTCCTGCCGTCCCTCGCACACAGACGTCAGCTTTCTGTATACTGCCAGATCGCTGGGGTCTCAGGCGGATAACTCCAACAACGACCACTGTGGGTTCAGGGTTCAGGGGGCAGGGGGGCAGGGTTCAGGGGAGGGATCGGTAGGGAACAGCCGGTGGGGTGCAGGATATGGGGAGTCGTGGTAATCGTTCCAGCCCAGGAAACGCCTTCCCACCTTGGTCGCGCCTCCCCCGATCCAACCCTCCAACCCTCCTACCCTCCAACTCGCAGGCTGCTTCCACAGCTGGGCGGACGGGCCCGAGGGCTGGAACGGAAGTGGGTGCCTTTGGGTCGGGGGCTGGGAGGATGGGTTGGGTTGTCATGCGGGGGCAGGCCAGGCCCTCAACTCTTAGTCGGGAGACTATCCACTTTCGGCGGCCGGACCCGGACCCGCTTGTTCCATCTCTCCATATCTCTCATCCCGCCGTCACCCTCCCCGTCCCCCACCCCCCAGTGGTGCCCCTGGCGTACAAGGAGGGCAACTGCCCCGTTCCATGGACATAGTGAGGGGGAGGGGGTAGGGCGGGGGGCTGGACTTGGCAGGGGCCCTGCCGTAAGAGGCGTGTGTGAGGAAGGGGAGGGACCGCCGTACTCTGGACCTAGTGAGGGGGGGAGGGGAGGTTACATGACGCACAGCTGCCGCTCCAGGGGCACTGCTGGAGATCGCATGTGGAAGGTTGAAGGAATGAGCCCGGGCCTTGAAAGGGCGCCAAGTGGATCTCATTCTCGCAGCTCAGCTGTGCCTCGATGCGCTCCGACCTCTGCCGCTGCACTCCTCCTCCCCCCTCCCCGCTCCCCACCCTTTCCTTTCCCATTTATAGTTGGAATAATGCCACCCAATCGTGGGTGGTCCAGGACTGCAAGGTCAGTCGGGCTGTGAGCGCGTGCACGTACAGGGCCGCCCTGCTTGTACGACATTGTACGACATGCCTTTGAGCCCTTATTAGTCAGCTTGCCACAATATGCATGCTCCTAAAGCACCCTGGCGTGCTTTCTCGCTCGGGAGCTGATGCTGAGCCGGGCGCCAGGCTTCAGTCACCAACCGATGGCCTTTCATGTACCGGTCCTGCCTCCCTCCTGTACGGCGCTTCCGCAGGCCACGCATCTGGTGTCGTACAACACCTGCCTCAAGTAAGCGCACGCCACGCCCACGTGTCCTCTGCAGACCCCAAAGCACGGGGTTGAAAGCTCCCGTCCCGGACATCCCGCTTGGTATCGATACCGAGAGCCTCACAGACCCTGCCTATCTGCCTCATGATCTGCCTCTTAACCCCTGCTTTCCCTACCCCTGCTTTGTGCTTTCCCTGATCAGGTCGACATCCGAGATCTGTACCAACGGAATCGACGACAACGACAACCTACTGGTGGGCGGCGGTTGGTGGTTGGATATCAATGGGTGGCAAGTCGCAGCCGTAATCTGCATGCGTTTTGATTTCTGTGAGGGGGCCGGGGTGGAATCCCCAATCCTCGATCCGGCCCCACTTAGGCCAAGCAAGGAAGCTGACGCTCCCACCCCCCTGTCCCCCCCTCACCCCTCCCCCCCCTCTCCCCTCCCCATCCTCCCCCCCTCCCTCCCCCAGGTGGACTTCGATGACCCCGAATGCTGGCGCTGCGGCGATGGTCTCATACAGCCGGGGGAGGAGTGCGGTGAGGGTGGCAAGAACGAGACGGAAGGGCCCCAGCAGGGGAGGTGGTGGGGTTGGTGGCACCAGCGCTTCGGGCGGCGGTGGACGGGCTTTCTGCCGCTCCTTCCTTCCCACTCCTCTCTCCGTTTCACCCGCTGCCCCCAATCCTGCGCTGTCCTGCTCTGCATGTTACGTGGGGCCTCTCAGACGATGGCAACATGGTGAGCGAGATGGGGCACACAGGGGTTGCCGCGCGCTCAACTCATTTTGAGCCGCACACAGGATGCCGTACACACAGGGTGCCGTACGTGTGCAGGCCTGCCGTACGCCACAAGCATCACCCCGGCACATGGGCACCGCATGCGGCTTGCCCACTCTCTTCATTCGTACTGCTCGCCCGTCCTAGTGCCGCAAAGTCGCATTACTAAGCTGCCGTACACCCGCGCCCCCTACTGCCCCATGTGGGTGCAGCTGCCGTACGACGGCTGCGACCCCTTCTGCCGCCTGGACGTCGACCCCGCGCCGCCGCCCGGCTCGCCCGTTGTCATTGCCTCGCCCCCGCCCGCACCGCCGGTGAGGCAGCTAGTTGATGGGGGGGACAACGGACGACAACTGACGGGATATGCATGCCTGACAGTGATGCGGCGGCTACGCACTCCGCTCCGCTTCCTAGGCGCTCCCGGTCCTCCGCCGATGCCCTCACCCCGCCAAACACCCCTCACCCCCCCCTACCCCCAGCCCCGCAGCCCCTGACCCCTCACCTCACCCAGGCCCCCCTCAAAGTGCTCAAAGGCCCCTCTTACTCCTTCGTTCCCTCGTACCCCCAACGCCCCCTCCCCTAACCCCCCAGAACAACAAGAACGTGTGCAAGGGCGTTGGCTCCCTGCTGGCCACCACGGTGCCGCTGGACGCCCCCGCGCAGGGCTGCACGGCCCCGGGCGGCGCCTGCCGGGCCCTCGTGTCGGGGCTGCTGGCCTACATGCTGCAGCGAACCGCCGCCCTGCCGCTCAGCGTAAGGAGGAGCGGCTTCACGCATGGGGTTTTAGAGCCTGTTAGGGGGGGTAGCTTGGCCCGCGCCCTCTGCCCCGCAACGTGAGGAAGAGCGATGTCATATGTAGAACGCGAATATGGTGGGGTTAAGCTGCTAACATGGCAGCAGCGTGCGTGTTGACACCTTTTCGACCCCCGCCCGCAGATCCTGGCGCTCATTCCAGGGGGCAGCGGCACGGCGGCTTACGACGCGCTCGCAGCCTGGATCGCTGACCTACCGGTGAGCTTGGCTTGCTGCTGCCGAGACCCCGGCCCCCTGAATACTACTCGTCCACCCTTTGCTCGTCAATACACCCCGCACGCCTACCCCAGACCCCAGCTCTATCCCGCAATCCCACCCCAACGCTGCTCTTTTTCTTCGCCCACCAGGCCTCCCTCAGCAGCGTCACGGTGTCGTACGTGACGGACGCTGTGGGCGTTACGGCTGCCAGCCTGGCCTCAGCGCGACTCATCTACCTCCCCAGCGCAGAGTGAGCGGGGCCCCGGGGCCCGGGCAGAATGAACCTCTTGCCTAGAGCTCGCTCCCTCTTGGGCTCGCCTCCATCCCCTGCTGCACCCCTCTCGCACCACGAACGCACACGTGTGTCGGCTGTGTCAACTCGACGGCGCGATGTGTGCCGGTAATGCTCCCTCCGCCCCTGCCCTTCACCCCGCCCCTCCCTCGGGCCCCCCCGCCCTCTGACCCACGTCCTCTGCCCCCCTCCCTCCCTCTGCCCCAGGACCACGGTCACCGGCGGCCTTACGGACGCCATGAACGCCGCTCTGACGGCGCGGCGGGCCGAGATCGACGCCTACGTGGCAGCCAGCGGCGGCTCGCTGCTGATGCTGGCGCAGGCCGGACTGTCCAACCCCTTCGAGTACCTGGGCCTGGATACGAATGCAGTCGCGCCGGCCTCGATCCAGGCTGGGCCTGAGCTGGCCTGGATCTCGCAGGCCGCCGTTAGTAACGCCACGCTGCCCCTGGGCGCCACTCAGGTGAGTGCGCGTGCGTGTGCAAAGTGCAACGTGCAAGTGCGCGGGGGGTGACGTGTGCGCCGTACGCGTGTACGACGCCGGGCGGGCAGGGGAAGAGCGCGTCGACGATCTTGAGCCCGCCAGCCAGGCTGACCGAGACTGCCGTACGCTGTTTGCCGTAACGTGCTGTGTGTGCCGTACCGCAGGTTTTCGTGGGCCCCAGCCAGTGGTCGGGCCTCACGCCGCTGGTGACTGTGGGCGGCGCCTGTGCGCAGCCCCTGCCCTCGTGTGAGTACTGGAGTGGGTGGTTCCTCCTCGGTAGCCGGCTGCGTGGGCGGGGTTTGGGGTCCCTCCCGCGCGCCGGCTGAGTGCGCGGGCTGGGGTGGGGTGAGGAGGGTGGATTGGCAAAGCTGCTGCCGCTTGCCACTTCGTTTGCGAGAGGATGGATGCTGCAATGGACCTCCCCCTGCTGATGGTACGGTACCGTACAGCGCAATACACGATCCGGGGCCGGGGTCAGTCGCCGGACTCTGTGTTTACGTCCTCTTCCGCCCCGCCCTTCTGCAACAACCCTTGCCTTGCCACCCACCCCTCCAGATTTCCCGAGCACCTACTTCGGAGTGGATCAGTCATGCCAGGCTGTGCTGTTGTTCACTGACACGGGATGCATCCGGAGGGGCGTCGAATCGCTGTGCACCGACGGCGAGGGTGCGTGGGCATGATGGGGGATGCTAGAGTGCTAGTTAGATAGTGGCCCAGGAGGTAGAGTGCTCGCTCGTTTGCCGATTGCTGCTGGGTGGCGGGCCGTTCTGGGTCGCTTAGGTGTGGAGCATGTCTTAAGCCGGCAGGTGCCCCGTTGGCCAACTCGAGACTGACCTGCTGCCCCGTCCCGATGCGTGGCCACCTGGCCAAATACGTCCTCTCATCTATCCCCAGACAACAACCTCAACGGCCTGATCGACTTCCGGGATCCAGGTGCGCATGCATGGAGCGATGACAGACGGGCCCACTCCGAGGGGTTACTGCCGGAAGAGAGCTTGCCTGCCCCGCCCTATGTCGCCCAGACGCACCTCCTCTGCCTTTCCTTCCCCATCCCCGCTACCCGCCCTACCGTACGCCCGGCACTTGGCCCTCCACCACACTTGCCCCACTGCCCGCCCCTTTGCCCCCCACCACACTTGCCCCACACCACGATGCCCCCACCACATTTGCCCCACCATCTAGGCTGCCGTCGCTGCGGTGACGGCGTGCAGGACGGTCTGGACGGGGAGGAGTGCGACGACGGCAACCTCATCCCGGACGACCTGTGCGACAACTACTGCCAGCAGGTGCGTGCGCACGTGTCGTACGGTTGCCGTAGTGTACGGGACAGCGCGGCACTGTACGGCAGTGTGCGCATGCGAGAGTCGATGCATCGAGGATCGATAGCATTCTGCTGCCACGAGCAGCGTGATCGTGCTTGATGATGCATGCGCTAATTATAAATATGCCTCTTGGCTGAACCTCCCTTTCCCCCTCTTGGCAGGTCTCGGCCAAGTTCCCGCCCCCGCCCCCGCCCATCGCAAGCCCCCCGCGGCCTCCGCGCTCGCCGCCGCGGCCGCCCCCGAACCCACGCCCCCCGCCCTTTCCGCCGCAGCCCGGCGTACCCTCCATCCCCCTGTCCCCAGACCCGCCCGGCCCCCCGCCCAGCCCAGACCCGCCCAGCCCAGAACCCCCCCTACCCCCCTCTCCGCCTCCCCCGCCCTCTCCACGCCCCCCCTCCCCTTCCCCCCCAAGCCCGAGGCCCCTGCCTCCCAGCCCTCGCCCTTCGCCCCCGTCTCCGAATCCCCGGCCGCCCAGCCCAGCCCCTCCCAGCCCGCGTCCCCCGTCTCCTTCCCCGCCGAGCCCTCCCAACCCTCCTCTCCCGCCCAGTCCGCTGCCACCCACCCCACCGCCATCGCCGCACCCGATACCGCCATCCCCCCCCTCGCCGGCACCCTCGCCGATCCCGCCGAGCCCAGAGCCCCCCTCCCCAAAGCCGCCTTCACCTCTTCCCCCAAGTCCGCGACCGTCACCGCCCAGCCCCCTGCCTCCTTCGCCCCTGCCCCCCAATCCCCCAAGCCCCACACCCCCGAGCCCCAGCCCTCCAAGCCCTCCCTTGCCAGACCCTCCCTCGCCTCCCTCGCCTGAGCCCCCAAGCCCGCTGCCACCAAGCCCCAGTCCCCCTAGCCCCGCTCCACCGCTACCTCCCTCGCCGGAGCCTCCCAGCCCAAGCCCGCCCTCGCCGTCACCGCCCTTGCCCCCCAGTCCCAGCCCTCCCAGTCCACCTTCGCCTGAGCCGCCCAGCCCCAGCCCTCCCAGTCCGCCCTCGCCCGAGCCGCCCAGCCCCAGCCCTCCTTCCCCGGAGCCCCCTTCCCCTGCCCCATTACCGCCCAGCCCATCACCTCCCACTTCCCCTTCGCCGCCCAGCCCCTCTCCTCCTGACCCTCCAAGCCCCAGCCCTCCGTCCCCCGAGCCACCTTCGCCGAACCCTCTACCGCCCAGCCCTTCGCCCCCTGACCCACCTTCACCGCCCAGCCCCTTTCCGCCGGACCCTCCCAGCCCCGACCCGCCGTCTCCCTCTCCACCGTCTCCACCTGAGCCGAATCCACCTAGTCCGCCGTCACCTGAGCCTCCGACCCCCAGCCCTCCTTCCCCCGAGCCTCCTTCCCCTGCCCCCTCACCGCCCAGCCCTTCACCCCCTGACCCACCTTCACCGCCCAGCCCCTCTCCTCCGGACCCTCCAAGCCCCAGCCCTCCTTCCCCCGAGCCTCCTTCCCCTGCCCCCTCACCGCCCAGCCCTTCACCCCCTGACCCACCTTCACCGCCCAGCCCCTCTCCTCCGGACCCTCCCAGCCCCGAACCGCCGTCACCCACTCCACCGTCGCCACCTGAGCCCAACCCGCCCAGTCCGCCGTCTCCTGAGCCCCCAAGCCCTAGCCCTCCATCCCCGGGGCCCCCTTCCCCTGCCCCATTACCGCCCAGCCCATCACCTCCCACTTCCCCTTCTCCGCCTAGCCCTTCTCCGCCCGACCCTCCAAGCCCCGAACCTCCGTCTCCCACGCCACCGTCTCCTCCTGAGCCCAACCCGCCCAGTCCGCCGTCTCCTGAGCCCCCAAGCCCTAGCCCTCCATCCCCGGGGCCCCCTTCCCCTGCCCCCTTACCGCCCAGCCCATCACCTCCCACTTCCCCTTCTCCGCCCAGCCCTTCTCCGCCCGACCCTTCAAGCCCCGAACCGCCGTCTCCCACTCCACCGTCTCCTCCCGAGCCGACCCCACCCAACCCGCCGTCTCCCGAGCCTACGGCCCCCAGTTCTCCGTCCCCGGGGCCCCCTTCCCCAGCCCCCTTACCGCCCAGCCCATCACCTCCCACTTCCCCTTCTCCGCCCAGCCCCTTTCCGCCCGGCCCTCCAAGCCCCGAACCGCCGTCTCCCACTCCACCGTCTCCTCCCGAGCCCAACCCGCCCAGTCCGCCGTCTCCTGAGCCCCCAAGCCCTAGCCCTCCATCCCCGGATCCTCCTTCCCCTGCCCCATTACCGCCCAGCCCATCACCTCCCACTTCCCCTTCTCCGCCCAGCCCCTTTCCGCCCGATCCTCCAAGCCCCGGCCCGCCGTCTCCCACGCCACCGTCTCCTCCTGAGCCCAACCCGCCCAACCCTCCGTCTCCGGAGCCTCCGGTCCCCAGCCCTCCGTCCCCCGAGCCTCCTTCCCCTGCTCCACTATCACCTCCCACTTCGCCTTCTCCACCCAGCCCTTCTCGACCCAATCCTCCAAGCCCCGAACCGCCGTCTCCCACACCACCGTCTCCTCCCGAGCCGACCCCACCCAACCCGCCGTCTCCCGAGCCGCCGGCCCCCAGCCCTCCGTCCCCGGTGCCTCCTTCCCCTGCCCCACTGTCGCCCAGCCCATCACCTCCCACTTCCCCTTCTCCGCCCAGCCCTTCTCGACCCAATTCTCCAAGCCCCGGCCCGCCGTCTCCCACTCCACCGTCTCCACCTGAGCCGACCCCACCCAACCCACCGTCACCCGAGCCTCCGGCCCCCAGCCCCCCTTCCCCCGAACCTCCTTCCCCTGCCCCACTATCGCCCAGCCCATCACCTCCCACTTCCCCTTCTCCGCCCAGCCCCTTGCCACCCAATCCTCTGAGCCCCGACCCACCGTCTCCACGTCCACCGACCCCTCCTGACGCCCCACCTACGTCGCCACCAAATGTGCCACCGCCCTCACCCCCGGACCCTTCTCCTCCTCTCCCTCCCAACGCACCACCGACGGACCCTCCGCATGCACCACCGCCGCTGCCCTCCAGCCCACCGCCCCTCCGTTCCCCTCCTCTGCATCCACCCCTTCCTCCAAGCGCGCCGCCCCCGAACCCCAGCCCCTCACCCCCGGTCCCGCCCGGCCCCCCGCCGACTCCGTGCGGCGTGTGTGCCAGGTTCCTGATCAGGCCAGCCGCCGGCTCAACCGTCAGTACGGCATTCAGTCTGACGGAGGACATGTGCCTTACTAATGCGGCCATGGTTGCGGACGACGTCAACCTCGCCGCCGCCTCGCAGCTGCCTCCTGTGACGCTTCTGGAGCCGTTTCAGCCTGGCGAGTGCCAAGATGCGGTCGGCACCGACTTTGCCTACGTCACTGTCTGTGGCACGTTTGAGCGATTCGCAGAAGGCTTATCTATGGAAGCCGAGCTCAGTGCTCGCATGAGCAGCTGGATCCAGATCATGGGCGGATCCACCGCATCCACCACGTGCGCCGATGCGCTGGGCGGGTACGAGATATTTTCGTCCCTCGTGGCGTATCTGCCGTACCCGCAGTGCATCTCAGCCTCCACCTCCAAGCAATGCCAGGCTGCCCTGCCCACGGCTGCTCCGCCCTCGCCTGAGCCGCCGAGCCCACCCGTGCCTGCTCCAGGGAGCCCCACACCCCCGCCAGGTGTACCGCCCTCGCCCCCTCACCTTCCGCCGCCTCGGCCGCTGCCGCCTTCGCCAGTCCCACCGGCAGCGCCTCAGCCGCCTTCCTTGCCGCCGCCTCTTCCTCCGCCCCTGCCGCCACCACAACCGCCGCCGGCTGTGCCTCCACCGCCGCCGCCGCCTCCGCCACAGCCGCCGCAGCCCAGCCCTCCGCCCAGCCCGTGTGGCGTTTGCGCCAAGTTCCTGATCAGGCCGTCGGCCGGCTCAGACGTCGAGTTCGACTTTCAGCCGACGGAGGAAATGTGTGAGGTCGGCGCAGCGACCGTGGCGGACGACATCAACCTCGCCGCCGCCTCACAGCTGCCTCCGGCGGCTTTGCTGGAGCCGTTCCGTCCAGAATCCTGTCAAGCTTCCGACGGTGCTAATTTCGGACAGGTCACCGTTTGCGGAGTGTTTGAGGATTTCGCGAACGGCGAGGCCCTGGGTCCGGAGCTCAGCGGCAGGCTGGCCGAGTGGATTGCCGTCATCAGTGGCGCCTCTGGAAGCCCGAATACCAATTGCGCGGCAGTGCTGGCCGGATACGATATCCTAGCGTCCCTGGGAGCGTTTCCGCCGTACCCGCAGTGCATCACGGCGTCCACCTCCAAGCCGTGCCAGGCAGCGCTTCCCACGGCCGAGCCGCCATCGCCTGAGCCGCCATCTCCGCCGCCACCCTCGCCTGTGCCCCCGGGCCCGCGACCTCCCAGCCCCCTGCCCCCGCCAAACCCGGAGCCGCCCAGCCCCGAACCGCCCCCTCCAGAGCCCCCCAGTCCCAAGCCCCCGCGGGCCCCGAGGCGGCCTCCCCCCCTCGCACCATCAACGCCCCTGCCGCCACCTCCCACGCCCCCGCTTCGACCGGGCGCTCCTCCCCCGCTTCCACCCCCGGCTCCACCCGCCCCTCCGCCCCTGGGCCCTCCGGCGCCGCCCCGCTCTCCTCGGTCCCCCAGGCGGCCGCCGCCAGGGCACCCCACGTCTCCTCTTCCACCACCTGCTCACCCCCCGCCGTCACCGGAAACTCCGAGCGCCCCTAACCCAACGGTACCTTCACCTTCTTCACCCTTCATCTCGATCCTCTCCCTGCCGCCGCCGGTCGCACCACCCCGATCGCCGCGGCCGCCACGCCGGCCGCCCCCTCTTCAGCCCTTGGCTCCCTTGGTGGCGGCTGGCCCTCCATTCGTACCCTCGCCTCAGCTGCCGCCGCCGCCCACCCCACTGCAGCCTCAGGTCCGACTGGGCAGCCCGCCGCCACCGCCGCCGCCGCCACCGCCACAGGGCGAGAACCCGCCGCCCCCGCCGCCACCACCCGAGGGCGGAACGCCCCCGCCTCCGCCGCCACCGCCACAGGGTACACCCCCGCCCCGCCCGCCGCCGAGGGCCCTCAACACTCTTGAAACGCCCGAGATTCCGGCATTCCTGCCACCCCCGCCCCGCCAGCCGCCCGTCCGAAACACTCCCAACCCGGCCTTTCCCCAGCCAGCCCTCCAGCCTCCACGGCCCGGAGCGCCCGGCCCTCCGCTCCAGGTCGCTGGCGCCTTGTACGTGGCTTGCAGCTGTGGGGACACGGGCGGAGGTGTGTCTGCTCTTGCCCTTACTTATTTGGCCTTGCATGCGGCCTTCTCCCTGCCCTCTGCAAAGCTGCCTTTGATCGGCTAGCGAGCGACTGACTTTTGGTATCCTTCCTTTGCCTTGCTTTGCCAGGGGTGGGGTACGTGGTGGGCCCCGCGGACGACCCCCTGGTCCGCGTGTTCGCCTCCACTTACCTCAGCCAGGTGGGTGGCACTTGAGCCGTGAAAGGCGACTCCAAACACCTCAGGGGAGTCGCTCTTGCACCTTTTGCTTATTGCAACCTGCCTCCCGCATCATGTAGGCCACACCAACCGAGTCCTTGCCTGTGGAGACATCTGCCGTACTCATGTCGGATTCCACATGGGACGACCTGGAGGCTTCGACCCCTGCCGTTGAGCCGAAGGCAGTGGCCGTCCGGTCCAGCCTCTCGAAGCGGCTCAAGTCGAGGACAGGAGGAGTGACCACCGTGCTGATGCTCCCCTCAACTGCCGCGGATGTGTCCTCGCTCATCCTCGACATGGCGGGAGTTTCCGTGTCCTGCACTCTGGTGAGGGGGATGGAGCAATGCAGGGGTCAGGGTGGGCCGCTGCTGAAGCGGAGGATGGATGAGTGGCACAGATTCTCACGGGTCCCTGGCATTGTCCCCATCGCAGATGGATCCGTTACACAACACGCCACTGACCGGCAACGCCTCATGGAGCAATCGGGTCGTCATCTCGGCAGCATCGGTGAACGTGCCGGACGCCACCGCGGTGGACTACCTCAGCTGCAACTCGAACCGGGCACGGGCGCTGCTGTCGGTCACCGTGGGCGGCACCAGCAGGGCCTTGGCGGTTGGCATCAGCGTTCCTGGAGGTGAGGGGGTTGATGAGCAAAGAGCGCCTCTGACCATCCGAGGGCACTGCAAATGGGGTTTCGACAGCACCTACCTGTCCCACTTCACGTGCACCCAGTCACCGCGGTCCCCGGCTTTGCTCTTGGCCTGCTTTGCCTCCAGGTGGGACGCTTCGACTCGTGTCGTTCAACCTCCTCAACGTGGCTCCGGGCATGGTGGCACAGATGGTCACCACTGGGGTCGACACGGGCTGCTCCAAGCCGCCTCCTGCGGCACCGCCTCCCAGCGCCCCTCCACCCGCCGAGTGGGCGGCCTCCTCGGACTGCAACGGGTTCTGCCTGCTGGGCGCGCCTCTGTCGGCTCTGGGCTCCGGGGCTCTCGGTACTCTCGGCAACTTATCTCTCGCCGACGGACTCTCGGATGGGCCGCTCCTCTTGGAGCGATTCGCGGCCGCGGCCTTTCCGAGCATGGCGCCTGTCACGGACGGCTCCGGCGTCGTGCCGTCCAGTGCTTCCGTTGTCTTCTCAACCGACGACATGCTGAAGAAGCTCCTTGCAGACCCAGACGCTGGGTCGGCGGTGATGCGCCGCGTCCGGCGCCGGCCGACCTCACAGACGACCACTGTGTTCTTGAGCAGCTCGCTGGCGTCGGCGTCCGCTGCGGTCCTGCAGCTGCTCACCGGCAACACAGATGCTGCCTGCACTCTGGTGAGAAGGATCACATGGCAGGGTTTGTGGGATACGGCAATTGCTATGACACTGGAAGTGCACGTGCATAACCATGCGGGCGCATCCCTCCCTCCCAGGTGAATGCTGAGACGGGTGAACTTGTTGGCGGCCGCGGCTTGCCTTCTTGGGCGGAGGGCATAACCCTGGCCAGCGGCCCTGACCTCACAACACTGAGGGGCGCTTCTGCGGCTGGCATTTCCGAAGCCATCAGCTGTGCTCCCGGGGGCTCCCAGCTCACAGCCACGGTGGTGGCCCGGCTGGGGAGGAGGACCGTGCCCGTCGTGGTCGAGACACGGCCAAACACCAACGGTGAGAAGCTGGCACGAATGGAATGTGGGCCACACGGGCAGATTAAGGTTACAATCGAGCATCGAGTGGTGGAGGGCTGTGCTTGTTGACTTCACATCGATCTGCTCAGTGTGCCCCTCTCGCTCCTCTTAGGTATGGCTGCCCTCTCTCCCTCTCCCCTAGGCGGCCTGCTGCGGCTCGTCCCGCGGTCGCTGCTGCTCACCCACCCCGAGGTGGTGCGCGCAGCCCTGGCAGCGGGGGTCGACGAGCGGCCCTGCCGACAGCGGCCCCCGCCACCACCCGTGTCCATGCCTCCGCCAAGCAGCCCGCTGCAGCCGCCGCCACCCACGCCGCCGCCTGCGCTGCCTCCGCCCCCCTCCTCAGCCAATGTGCTGTACTCCTTCGGCACCTGTGAGTGCCCGCTGCCACGGCTGTGGGGGGGGTGCATGGTTCCTTTCCTGGTTGGGGGATGTCCCCTGTGCTTGGCTGCAGCAGATTCTTGGACACTGATCCGTGCTGTCTCTCCTGTATCCATCCACAGGCGTATCCTGCATTCTGGTGCCGGAGGGGCCCGTTACGGTGACCAAGTTTCTTCAGGAGTATTTCCCCGAGGTGCGCTCCGTCTCCCACCCTCCTTGGCTCCCACCCTCCACCAGTCGCTTTGGCCCACGCGGCAAGACCCCGACCCACCGATCTCTTCCTGTCTGGCTCGGCTCCATTTCCCACCATGGCCTCGCCGACTTCACTTGCTTTGCCCCTACCGCCCTCGCTCCCTCCTGCTGTCCCTTCCGCCCCTTCCGCCCCTACCTCGCTCAGACCGCCCAAGTCGGCGCGCTGCCGGCCCAGGCCTCCGCCGTGCTGCTCCCAGACGCGGCGCTGCAGGCCATCGTCGAGGCCCGGGACGATGCGGCGCAGCGCGCTTTGCTGGAGTGGACCCGGGGCAGCGGCGGCAGGACCATCACCGTGCTCCTCACGACCCAGGCGGCGTCCTCCGTGACGCTGCTGTCTGCGCTGAACGGAGGCACGCGGCTGCGCTGCGCACTGGTGGGTCGCTCGTGGGTCGGGTGGGTAGGCAAACACGTGCTTTCGCGTAACTTTTTTCATTACTGGCGGTGCCGGGAGATAGAGCTGTTTCTGCCTGCTTGCTTCACGCACGCTTGGCCCGACATACACGCCGTACTCCATCCCGCTGCCTCAGGTCGACCCCGGTACGGGGGCTATGCTCCAGGGCACAAGCGCCTTCGCCAACAACGTCAACACCGAGGGGTCCAGCACCCTGGACGGCGCTGAGGGGGTGCCCGGCATTGCCTGCGTGGCGCCCTCCTCGCGAGCCGTGCTGACAGCAGCGGACACCGGGGCGGCCCTGGTGGTCGAGTCCAAACTCTCGTCGGGTGAGGAAGCTTGGCAAGACCAACCTCACGCTCCCAATGCAAGGACATGGGTTTGTCACAGCTGCTAGCTCAGCAGCAGCTGACTGCGGTTGGTTTCCTGAACTTGTTGTGCAGGCGCAACCCTGCGGCTGGCATCGCTGGCGCTGCTGGAGCGGGCGCCGTCCGACCTGGCTGCCGCCATACTACACGGCACGCCAGGTTGTAACGGAGTCCCCCCGCCCTCGCCCGCGCCGTCGCCGCCGCCTGGGCTTCTGGAGTACCATGGCAGGCCCGGATGTGAGCAGCAGGCGTGAAGGAGCGGTTGCACCTCTGGCTCACCTGGCACTTGAACCCTTCTTCCTTGCGGATTACAACGGAGTCGAAGAGGCTGACATTTCATTCACTGTATGCCCGCCTTCCACAGGTGTCTCCACGGTCACCGCGTCTAATGAGGATGCGTCCTTCCAGGCCTTTATTGATGGGGCTCTGCCGGACGTGAGTCGCAGTCTCAGGCCTGTCACCCTCGGGATTACGATAGAAGCAGCAGAGGCACTAGGCACGTGCGGATGGGCCCCTCATGCGCACTGGCTTCACCGCCTCCATCCCCTTGACTCATCACATGCCCCTTCTTATCCGCCCTCATAAATCCCCTCTTCTGCGCAGCTGCCTTCCCTGCTCTCCCTCGGCCTGGACGCACGCGCCCTGCTGCTGTCCACCGCGGGCTGGGACCTCCTCAACCGCTTCGCGACCCGACCTGCCCTCGCGGCCCTCACCACCTGGGCAGCGCAGTCGAGCCTCACCCTGGCCATCTCGGAATCCTCGACAGGGCTCGCGACAGCCCTCACAAAGCTGTCGGGGACAAACACGCTCAAGTGTGGGCTCGTCGAGGTCGCAACGGGGGCCGAAATCAGCCCGCGGATGACGTGGACCGAGAACGCGGTGGGGGTGCCCACGCAGTTTACGGGCACGGTTCTGCCGAGCCAGGCGGGAGCGCAGGGCATCAGCTGCGCTCCAGGATCGAGCCTCAACCTCACTGCCACGGTCGTGGTGCGACCCAGCGGCGGTGGTCCCCAGCAGAGCATGCCCGTTGTGGTGGAGGTGGCGCTACCGGCCGGCGGCACGCTCCGGCTGGTCCCGGCAAACAGCCTCGCCGTGCCGGAACTGAGGAGGGCTCTCCTAGCCGACATCATTGAGGTCCTGCCAGCCGCCTGCCAGCGCGCTCTCGTTGGGGCCTCTCCGCCAGCCCCCGTGGTGCCTGTGGGTTTGCCTCCAGAGCCCACTGCGGCGCCGCCTCAGCCAGCCCCAGCCCCAGGCCCCCCAACAGCGGGGGGAACAGGTGATGACTGTGTGTCGTACTCGGACGGGAGCGGAGGCGGCACGACCCTCATCCTGCCCGATGCGGCAGCGGAAGACCCGACCATGCTGGCCCTGCTCGCTGCGCTTGCCGCCTACCCACTGGCGGGGAATGCCACCGGCGTCGACCAGCTCACGGACGGTGAGTGGACCGGGCTACAGCAGGGCCGTCCCAGCCTGATGAGGCAGGGTCACACTAGTCCCACGCGCGCAACTCAGGCAGGGCCAGAGGCACCTCCTGCCACGTCTGCCGCCGCGTCACCTATTTGATCTCACCATGCCTTTGTCTGTCTCATTCCACTTCACCAATCCTGCCACTTAACGCCGTCCCTTACACTTGCCCTCTTGCCAACCCACCCCGCCCTGGCTCACCAGCAACACGCAATGCTCTGGTGGTAGACACCGTCCTGGAAGCACTCAACGCGCGCCAAGCGCGCGCACTCGCGGCCATCGCTGCCTCTCCAGGAAAAGCTGTGACAGTGGTAGTCGGAGCCAACGCAACCGACGAGAGCCTGTCGGCCTTACTAAAGCGCCTGGGCCTGGGCCGGGCCTCGTGCACCATCACCGCGCGGGAACCTGACGGGACACCCAGCGCAATCAACTGCAAGGCCCGGCCCGAGATGCAGCCGGTGAACTGCAGCCTGGACGCGGAAGCGAACGTGTACGTCATCCAGACGCCCACGGGGGGTCGGGTGCGGCTCGTGCCATCGGCCTCGATCCGACCCACGCAGCCCGAGGCAGGGCGGATCGTCACTGGCTACGTGCCGCCGTCTCCACCCCAAGCACCGCCGCCGCCAGGCGTGCCGGCGCCTCCTACCGCCCCGGCCGAGCCCTACCCCGGCTGGAAGGCCGACGCATGCCAGCCGGTGTTCGGGCCCTGCGCCCAGCGACCCGCGAAGAACCGGCTGCCGTACATTGTGGCCAACGGAACCACGTCACGCAAATCCCCAGTGGACGGCTGGCATGAGGTCGGTGTGCTGGTGGCTGGCCCTATGTTTGTGGGGGAGGTCTGCATTTGGCCTGCAGCAGGCGTGAACGCACAGGGGTGCACCGTGAGAAGACGGAGGCCCCATGGCGTGGGGTCATGTGGGGGTCCATGCAGAGGCTGGATGGCAAAAAAGAGGGGGCTCAGCTCGCCAGGACCAATCCTGCCCACCCACCGCACCCATCGCATACCCCCAGGTGTATTTCGACATCCCGCCTGTAACCACGATCGACAACTCGACAGAGCTTGCGTACGCATTCATGGTAGGAGGGGATGGAGTGCTTTAGATAGGCAAGCAAAGGGCTTGTGAGGCATAGCCGCCTGCCAAGCCTCTGAGCCTTGCCTTCCATTCCGCAAGCCTCGCATCCATCAACCCTCCTGCTTGTAGGTCATGGCGGACCCCAGGTGCGAGGGCAGCCAGGTCACATCCGGCCTGGTCACCTCGGACGCGCCCGAGGTAAGAGAATTTCATCTTGTCACGCACTCAATCTCTCATCTGCCCTAAACAATCGGCACGTGCCCTTGACGGAGACCTCGCTTGACGTCACGTGCCCAACACCCAACACCCACCCATCTCCCCCCCCAACCCCACACCACCCCTCTTTCCTCCCCTTCATCCCACACAGGCGGCGGTGGTAGCGGCCCACTACCACATGTACCAGGCCCCCGCCTCCAAGCGCCTGCCCGCAGTGGACTGCGTCGCGCTCAAGGTCTCACGAGTCAACCTCTCACCCGAGCAGGCACGTCCCACACGCAAGCAAGCAAGCGAGCCGCGGGCGGGCGGCACCCAGCGGGTTCGTTGCCCGCCCCACATTACCCGCCGCGTTTGATGACTCTAGATTCAACGCCTACCATACAACGCACCAGCATTGACTTGTAGCCCTTATATCTCAAAGGCTTACCGTTATGCTTGTGCACGCCTTCAATCCAACCAGGCGCGGAAGCCCGGCAACCGACTGGTGATGCGCTTCATGCCCTCCACCAAGTGCAAGACGCTGGAGGATGTGTGCGGGGACTACCGCTCCGGCTCGTGCGTGTACGCATTCGCAGATGCGAAGTACGCGGTGAGTGGACCAGGCATGTCTTCGTTCGCGTTTTTCGGGGTGGTGCTGCAGCAGGAGTGCAGCAAGAGCAGCTTGGCATCCCGTGCCTTACCTCGCTCACCGCCCTCCCGCTGCGGCGTTCCCCTGCTTGCCCCCAGTACTGTCCGGTCAAGAACATGGCTTACACAGACGGGTCTTGAGGAGCGACCATCCGGCTGCCGTACACAGTCGTACGACCAGAGGCATGCGACACAGTGGCATGGAGGCAGCTGCCGTGGAAATAGGCTTGGCTGGGGTGAGCTCAGCTCAAATACGACAACGCATTATATGACGCATCCGGGACACTAGGGACGCGAGGGGACTACTCCTCCGCCCCACTTCGTCCATAGCACGGCACGGATCAATTGATGCAGTGTTGCGTACAGCCCCAATGCACGAAATCAGGGCTATAATGACATTTCATGGCGTTTTGCAGGGTTGGACTAGCATGCGGCCTGGGTATTCAGAATTGCGTGCACTGAAAGGGGCGGGCAGCCAGGAGACGGGCTGCTGAAGCTAGTGGCACCTTGACAAGGAACGTGACAGGATCGGTACTGCTTGATACTTGGCACGAGAAGGAGTGATGAGCATACTGTGGTCTCTCAGCAATGTGTGACCCCTCGCCTCCATTAGTTTGTGCATGCGTTTGGGCCGTCGAGTGTGGCAAGGCAGGCTGGTGTCGTTGAGACAGGTGATTCATATTCATATACCTTACCCATAGATAGACGGGTGCTTACATGTGTCAAAGCACACCGGAGTGCGTGCTGGGCGGCGCTTGGCTGTGACCCTTAACTGCTGGAGATTGACAGTGGCGAAAGTGAATCGTTGGGAAGGGCATGCAATGAGCTAGATTAGCCTGGTGGATGGAGTGAGTAGGAGTGGGAGTCGACTCTCCTACAGAACCGAATCCTGAACATGCAAGCATGGATGGCCTGAGCGTTATGGTGCTTGCTGTGATGACGGCCATTTCCGCTCCCATTCCACTCATCAGGGGTTCCACCTACCCCAAGTTCCACTCCCCCTCGGCTTCGTCCCACACTAGCAGGAATGAGTGCGTGGCTTGACTGCATGTGCCTACTCAGGCCCAATGCTACTTCTTGTAGAGGGCAACGGAAAGCCCAGCAGTGACAAGTTGACACTCCCCCTCCTACACCTCCATACTTCCGCTTCATTTCCCAACATTTACCCAACACCCTATCAATCACCACGCACCCTTCGCCTAGGAACATACGGCAGGGCTCAACACGCGCCGCCCCTCACTCGCCCCGAAACCAAGCCCCAAAACCAAGTAGTGAAGCAGATGCCAGTCCAGTGGTCCACTCCATGCGCCCGGAGAGTGCCAACCCCGCGCCTGCCATGCGTCTGCCCAGGTTCGCCCACCGTCTGCCTTGCTCTCATACGATACGCACGAGGTACAGTGTCTGGTCTTCCGGAAAGCCGGAAAGTGCGTGCCCAGCCCAAATGTACCCTTTGCTCAGAAACTCCGCCTCAATTCCCCGCGGCAATCATGGCCGCCACCCCGAGTGTGGGGGCCGCGCTCGAGTTGGGCTCGCTGCTGCCGCCAGCGGCAGCACAAGCAGGTTAAGTAGGTGCCGTGCTCTCGAGGTTGATGTCCTTCGCCGCCAACCCTTCCGGCTGTGCCGCCGGCGCCGCACTGGCTGGCGGTGCTGATAGCTCGGCCTGCTCAGACGCCTGCGGCAGCTGCGGCGCCGCCGGGGAGGGCCCGCCACCTCCTCGCTTCCTTTTCTGCGCGCAAAGAGCCACACCCAATGCCAAACCGAGAACCCCCACCACGCCCACGACAATGCCGGCGATGGCCCCACCAGGTACAGACGACTTCGTACTGCTGTACGGCGTGCCGACGTTAGTAAAGTTCGAAACACACATGGTGCCGTTGCACGAGAGTCCTGCTTGGCAACACCCGTCTCCGCAGCATTTCCTCCCCAAGTCACAAGGGTGTGACCCCGTACGTGTACGGCAGCACTCCCCCGCCAAAATGTACATGCACTCGCCGCCGCAGTAGTCCTGTCCAAAGCTGCACGGATTGTAGCCGGGTTGGAAGGGTGGGGCAGGGTGGCTGGGTGGGTGGCGGGGCGGGGGAGGGGGCATTGGAGGACAAGGGGGGCACTCCCAGAAGTCAATGAAGTCACACTCGCTTGGCAGGGGCAGGGCGAAGATGTCGTCAGACTGCTCCTGCTGGAAGCAACAGGCGAGGCACTCTGCAGCGGAGGTCTTGGGGGCGGCTGGTGGGCGGCGATCCGGTGGGGACCGTGGGCGGCGTTCCGGAGGGGACGGGGTGCGGCGATCCGGAGGGGACGGGGGTGTGGGGGGCGGCGCCGACGAGCAGTTGCCGGCGAGGCAGGTGAAGCCCTTGACGCAGCAGCCGTCCCCGCAGCAGCCCGTTGTGTTGGCGGAGGGACAGTAGCCTCCTGTCCCGTTATTGCAGCAAAAATCTGACGGAGCAATGGGGGAGTTGCCGCAAAGGGCAGTGGGCGCTCCTGGGGTTCCCTGAAACAGCCGCCGGCCTTGTTTGGGGTGCAACGCCATGGTAGCCTCGGCCGGGTTGAGCCTGCTGGCGGTAAGGCATGCGGTCTTCTGTGCGGAATGGGAGAGAGGCGAGGGGCATCATGCAATGATTGCGGCTGAGCAGCCCAGAGTCCTGCCTGAGCCGCAGCCCAGCGCTCGTATGCGACCTAGCTACCCGCAGCCGGCGGGACGGGTGTGCCCCGAACATACTACCATGATCACAAGGCCCCAATAACCCCACGTATGAAACCAGATTTAGCAGTTACTAATCTGGAGGCCACATCTGGAGGCCACACGGGCGGCGGGGGCGGGGCCTGGGTCCTTCCCCGCGGCGGGGCCGCGGGGGGCCCCACCGGCCATGTGGGCTCAGTCCCCGGGGCGGGGCCCCGGACGCGCACGGCCGCACTTGCCAAGGTGACCGCGACCCGCCCGCCCCAGCAGGCCGCAGCCGCAGCGCACCTGCGCCATTGCTCCCGCAGCCATGCTCGAAATGCCGACCAATACCATGAGGCCGGCCACGGCCGGCCAACGCCATAGGACCGCGGCGATCGCCATCTCCATTCAACTCCGCTTGGCAGTCACTCGCGCTTCGCTTGCGCTTGCGCAGCGTGTTTGAGCGCGCGCAGCTCACAACACCAACTGCAAAAGCTCCAGTGAGAGGCCCGATGTCCTTGACTTCTGGCCGATTTCGCCTCGTTCTAGCAGTGGCATAGCTAGGATCAGCGGCCGCGACGGACCGATGGTGGTCTAGGTTTGCGCCACACGTGCGGATGCACTTGTTTGCGGATGTGGATGCATACGGACTACTGTACCTCCCGATAACTTCTGGGTCATAGAGCGTAGGTGACCATGTGCCTACTCGGCCATATGCCCATCGCGACCCGCACCACCTCGCCCATAAGCACAGAAGCCCAACGCGTTGACCTCGCATACACGATCGCGCCGCACCGTTGACCCCTGCGCCATTGGCACACTCGCTGCATAGCACACTAGGCCATAAGCGCAACAGCGCACAGCGTATAGCGACTTAACCGCGCGACATTTGCGCTTCCACCGCGACTCACTCCTGCGCTCCTAGACCCCCGCTCGCTAGCGGCTGTTGCCACGAACTCTCCTCAAGCCATGCGGGTGTCGGGCGGGGCCCCGGGAGGCCCTGCGCGCTGAACACAAACTCAAGATGGCGCCAAAAGGCAGGGGCAGCAAGCGCAAGCTTGAGCCCCCGTCTGCAGCAAGCAAGGCTGCGGAGCTTCTCTTGAACCGGGTTAGAGCGGCTCTACCCGCTGGAACTGCGGACATCGTAACCATCGCCATCGACGCCAGGGGTGGTTCCGCGACAGGGCGGTTCCAGTACTCCATCTCACAGGTCGCCGCCCAAGTGGTGAAACAGCTGCGGGTGAGCAAATGCGTGCAAGTGCCCGCCTCCAAGCCCCGCCTCCAAGCCCCCTTGTCCCCGCCTCAGCTCGCCCTGCCCCCACCACCTTGCCAACTTTCCTTGCCCCTCCCTCTCCTAGGATGACGGCCGTAAGGCAGACGGCATTGCGGACCTGTACGAGGCTGCCCAAGGGCAAGGGTCAGTAGCGGGAGGAGCGGACCAAAGCGGTCAGGGTCGGGTAGCGCCTGCTGGACACGTGTGCTGACCCCGGTACCCTAACCCACGCACGCACGCACCCGTGACGGATAGGCCATCACAGCACAGCAGGCCATAGGCCTTGTGGACCTGGATGTCGTACCACGTGTGCGCAACCACGGGGGAGCTCACGAAGCAGCCCACCTCCATTGCGGTGGGGGTCAAGGTGGCACCACAGTGGTCGCATGCCGCAGAGCTCAGGTACACGGGCCCGCTGCAGTTGAGGCCCACGTACGGTGGCCAAGGGAACGCCCTCGTCCGAGACCACCCATCGGAAGCTGGCGCTTTGGCACGAGCTGGCATGGCGGTCACATAGGCGCTGACAGGCCGTGTCGATGCGCTGCTGGACCGCACCCAAGACGGAGGCGGCAAGGTCACGCTCCATTTGGGCGTGGATGTGGGCATGCGTAATGAACGCCTCCTCCATTGCCGGAAGGGCGGCATCCCACGCGGCTTCCTCGCGCTCCACGCGCTCGCGCCAGGTTATCCCACGCCGGGGGTGGGGGCCTGCTGCGCCGTCTTCAACCCTAGTCCTGGTGCGCTTGGGTGCAGCTGGCTGACCTTGAGCGCGCGGCAGGCGCTGGCCAGGGCGCCGAGCACGCGTCTGCTTCGGCCGTGGTTGTGGTGACGGTGGAACCCATGCTGGGGCGGGGTCAAGCTTGTTTGCTTGGGTCCGCTGTGGGAGGGGAGGCGGGAAGCGGAGGCGGGAAGCGGAGAGGGTGGACACGGCGGGGGTGGGGGTGGGGGTAGGGCCGTTTGGCGGGTGAGGGGCAGGAAGCCAGAACCTGATGTCAAGGAGCGCCTGGGTTGCCTCCCACCTCCCACGCCCACCTTGCCCTGCGTGTCGCCAGGCATGGCCGCAAAGAGGAGGAATGCGCAGGCGCCTCACGCAGGCGCCACCCCACTCCGCGCCATCCTTACGCTACGCTATTGCGCTAACACGTGGTCGTTACAGGCCGTGGAGGCCGACGCTCTGTTTGGCGATGCGCCTGCTCTCAGCGCGCAGGGCCTCCCCGGGCCCCGCCCGACTCCCGCATGGCTTGGGGAGGGTACGTGGCAACAGCCGCTAGCGAGCGGAGGTCTGGGAGCGCAGGAGTGAGTCGCGGTGGAAGCGCAATGTTGCGCGGTCAAGTCGCTATACGCTGTGCGCTGTTGCGCGTATGGCCTAGTGTGCTATGCAGTGAGTGTGCCAATGGCGCAGGGGTCGACGGTGCGGCGCGATCGTGTATGCGAGGTCAACGCGTTGGGCTTCTGTGCTTATGGGCGAGGTGGTGCGGATCGCGATGGGCATATGGCCGAGTAGGCACATAGTCACCTACGCTCTATGACCCAGAAGTTATCGGGAGACCTGGCTGACTGTACCTATGGCACCTCACTTCGTTGGCGCGGGAAATCCGTGGACCGCCCCTCCGCCCGTCCCACGCAAATGTGCTAATCGTTTCAACTCGTTAGCGTGTACAGGGCGAGCGAGCGGAGGAGCCCCGCCGGCGGGCTGCTGCTCGTGCAGCCAAGCAATCAAACCAGCCCGATGTCGCCATCCGCTCAGCAGTTCATAGGTAGCATTAGAGAGCGTACGTGCACCTGCCCTTACACGGAAGATTGAAAATTCGCAGTTCCATTCGCCATGGCTCGATGGTAGAACGGAGAGCGAGCCGACAACAAGCATAGAGCAACGCTGAAATGGCTGAAAAATGCGAGTTGCCCACGTGTGTCGACTGGGCTGTGCGGAGACGGCTTGGGCTGCGAGGGGGCCCGGCGGGGGCCCAGCTAGCGAGGGCTTGCAGGGCTTGTGGTTGCCGCCAGAGCGGGGCCTGTGGCCGCTGGCCCGCCGCCCCAGCCCGGCGACATCGTGATGAACTCGGGTGAACGGAATGCGTATTGTGCGTCGCCCCAAGACCCCGGGCGTGCGCGTCTACAAAGGCGCTGACCTGGCCCCCCTCCCCCAGCCCGGCGTCCACACCACGCACGCTGCGTCTGCCCCCCTGACCATGCCTAACGGCATCGTACGGCGCCCAACGGTACACTCGGTACCCGGAGGTTAGCTAGTTCGGAATTGCCCGAAGCGGATATGGCCTGCCGCCCTGCACCAACTGGCGCCTGCCCTTTTGACCTGATGCCGATCCTCGAAATCGACGATGAGCAGCGAGAGGTATTCGAGCCTGGCCGGGTGGAGGCGTAAGCAGGGCTGTCGGGTGCTGGCAGACGGCAGACGGTCATGACTGAGAGTTCCAGGTGCTTAGTTGTGGGCGTATTATGGGCACTATCGAGTGCCGTGCAGTGTGCCCCTTGATTAGAGTGATCTGGGTTGTTCTAAACGGAGGATATGTTGAAGGGGGCACGCCGGGTACACGCTGTATGTGTTTGTCTGGGGGTGGGAAGCTTCCAGTTTGCTGGGAAAGGGTCCCACCGTTACCCAAACCAGATACCAATCAAAGTTATAGGTGCGCCTAGGCCCCAAAAGACGAACGTTACAGGTGTTGAACCAACCCGCACGCTCCGTTAGGGCCAGAGTCGGGGCACACCAAGAACTCAGACGAAAAAGCGCCCAAGAACACATGGGCATTGATGCCAAACGGAACCCGCATCCCCTCCATGGAAGCAAAATCCAGACTCTTGCCGAATCCGCGCATAACCCTCACGCACACTCGAACAGCACATGAAGCTCATCTTCCACACCTTGATGGCATATCTTGCGCACACGCTCTGACCGGCATCACGGGAAACGGCCAATCAAAGGCCAAGCGCCCACCCTAAACCGCGCCACTGCACGCATATGCAAGGGGCAAAGCAGATCCAAGATACCGCACAGCTCCATCAGCAGTCATTCAAGCACTGTACCGGCATAGCGTCACTCCTTCCCCAATCCAAGTGCGGAGAACCCGGCAGCCATTACAGCTTGCACAGTCACGCACGCATGCTGAGGCCATGCTTCAGTACTTCAGGGTTCGGGCAAGTAAGAGTTTCCTACATTGCCCTAACCGGCACAACAATCACCACGTCCAGCACTCCAGTCCAACGCTCCAGCAACGCTCCAGCAAGATACCTGCAAGCAGCAACTTCTGTCCTCGCTAGAAGGGTAAGGTACGCGCTGTGGCGCTAACCCCGAGGCTCTCACTAGGCCTTCGTAGCCAAACGAGCCACGGAGACATCACCGACAGCACCATGTGCCGTACACGCATGGGAACAGCTACCCGGGAACGTAGGAAACCTCGGTTTCCTGAGCTGCGCTACGCTCGGCAAGGAAATTAGCTGATTCACCTCGCTCTCACTTCAACTCCACCGCGCCCATGCCCTTTCCCATGCTTCACTTCCGGCACTTTTCAGCTATACTTAACCCAGGCTTACAGCCAAGTAAGCCAAGCATGGCGTCCAGCGTTCTGGTGTGCCACGCACGATACACGATACGTATAATGTGTTATGTGTAGAAAATGAATATGAACCATCTGCCATACACCACCAGCCTGACTTGCCGTACATGACGGTCCCAAACACAGGGAAGCGAGGGGTCACACATTGCTGAGAGACCACAACACGCTCACCCCCTCTGGTGCCAGATATTAAGCAGTACAGACTTAGGTTCCAGCCCCTTGCTTCAGCAGCGCATCCTTGCTGCCCGCCCCACCGCACAGTGCGTGTATGCAGCAGGGGTATGCAGGATGTAGCACGGGGCTTGTCAAAACCTTACCAAACGTCCTGCAAAACGTTGTCCTAGCCCTGTATAGATGCATCTGCGCTTCATTTCAGACTGCATGAGGAACCCCGTGCTTTGCCATGGAATAAGATGGAAGGATGCCGGGACCCCAGGCTACCTTGCGTGCCGGATGCGTTATATGATTTTATCATCCCACTCCAAGTGATGTTTATCATCCTATTCGAAATGAATGACGAGTGCGCAGGAGTGAAGCCAAGCCTACGCCCAGGCTGCCTCCACTGTGTCTCCGCCATGCTTTGTACGACAACGTACGGCGGCCGGTTCACCACTCTTCAAGACCCGTCTGTGTAAGCCATGTTCTTGACCGGACAGTACTGGGGGCAAGCAGGGGAACGCCGCAGCGGGAGGGCGGTGAGCGAGGTAAGGCACGGGATGCCAAGCTGCTCTTGCTGCACTCCTGCTGCAGCACCACCCCGACAAACGCGAAACATGCCTGGTCCACTCACCGCGTACTTCGCATCTGCGAATGCGTACACGCACGAGCCGGAGCGGTAGTCCCCGCACACGTCTTCCAGCGTCTTGCACTTGGTGGAGGGCATAAAGCGCATCACCAGCCGGTTGCCGGACTTCCTCGCCTGAAGGTAGGGTTGCACAAGAAAAAGAAGGGAGACGATTGAGTTACTGACTGAAGCGTTATATGCGTTACATGAAGGTAGGCGGAGCATTTGTATGGTAGGCGTTGAATCAAATGCGGGGGGCAGTGTGGGCGGGCAACGAACCGCTGGGTGCCGCCCGCCCGCGGCTCGCTCGCTTGCTTGCGTGTGGGACGTGCCTGCTCGGGTGAGAGGTTGACTCGTGAGACCTTGAGCGCGACGCAGTCCACCGCTGGCCGGCGCTTGGAGGCGGGGGCCTGGTACATGTGGTAGTGGGCTGCCACCACCGCCGCCTGTGTGGGATGAAGGGGAGGACAGAGGGGTGCGTGGGGGTGGTGGGGGGATGGGTTGGTGTTGGGTGTTGGGCACGTGACGTTAAGCGAGGGCTCCGTCAAGGGCACGTGCAGATTGTTTAGGACAGATGAGAGATTGAGTGCGTGACAAGATGAAATTCTCTTACCTCAGGTGCGTCCGAGGTGACGAGGCCGGATGTGACCTGGCTGCCCTCGCACCTTGGGTCCGCCATGACCTGCAAGCAGTCAGGGTCGAGGGATGCGAGGCTTGCGGAATGGAAGGCAAGGCTCAGGGGCCGGGCAGGCGGCTATGCCTCACAACCCCTTCGCTTGGCTATCTACCGTTTAAAGCACTCCGTCCCCTCCTACCATGAATGCGTACGCAAGCTCCGTTGCGTTGTCGATCGTGGTTACAGGCGGGATGTCGAAATACACCTGGGGGTATGCGATGGGTGCGGTGGGTGGATGGGCAGGATTAGTCATGGACAGTTCAGCCCCCTTAACATGCCCTCCAGCCTCCGCATGACTCCACGCCATGACCCTCCGTCTTCTCTGGGTGCACCCCTGTGCTTTCACGCCTGCGGGCTTAACACAGACCTCCCCACAAACATAGGGCCAGCCGCCAGCACACGGACCTCATGCCAGCCGTCCACTGGGGACTTGCGTGACGTGGTTCCGTTGGCCAAAATGTACGGCAGCCGGTTTTTCGCGGGGCGCTGGGTGCAGGGCCCGAACACCGGCTGGCACGCGTCGGCTTTCCAGCCGGGGTAGGGCTCGGCCGGGGCGGTAGGAGGCGCCGGCACGCCCAGCAGCGGCGGTGCTTGGGGTGGAGACGGCGGCACGTAGCCAGTGACGATGCGTCCCGCATTGGGCTGCGTGGGTCGGATCGAGGCCAATGGCACGAGCCGCACCCGACCGCCCGTGGGCATCTCGATGACGTACACGTTCGCTTCCGCGTCCAGGCTGCAGTTCACCGGCTGTATCTCAGGCCGGGCCTTGCAGTTGGTTGAACTGGGCGCGCCATCGGGTTCCCGCGCAGTGATGCTGCACGAGGCCCGGCCCAGGCCCAGGCGCTTTAGTAAGGCGGCCAGGCTCTCGTCGGTTGCGTTGGCCCCAACTACCACCGTCACAGCTTTTCCTGGAGAGGCCGCCATGGCCGCGAGCGCGCGCGCTTGGCGCGCGTTGAGTGCTTCCAGGACGGTGTCTACCACCAGAGCATTGCGTGTTGCTGGTGAGGCGGGACGGGTTGTTCGGCAAGAGGGCAAATGTGAGGGACGGCGTTGAGTGGCAGGATTGGTGGAGTGAAATGAGACGGACAAAGGCGTTGTGAGGTAGAATGAGTGCAGCAGTCATTGGAGCAGCAGCCGGGCGTGTGGCGATTTCGTGCCTGGGACTAGTGTTATCTCGCCACATCAGGCTTGAACGTTCTTGCCGCATGCCCCCCGATCCACTCACCGTCCGTGAGCTGGTCGACGCCGGTGGCATTGCCCGCCAGTGGGTAGCTGGCAAGCGCGGCGAGCAGGGCCAGCATGGTTGCGTCTTCCGCTGCTGCCACATCGGGCAGGATGAGGGTCGTGCCGCCTCCGCTCCCATCTGAGTACGACACACAGTCATCATCTGTTCCCCCCGCTGTGGGGGCTGGGGTGGGTTGAGGCGGAGCCGCATTGGGCTTTGGAGGCGAGTTCACTGGCCCCAGGGGGGCCGGCGGAGAAGGCCCGACAAGAGCGCGCTGGCAGGCGGCTGGCAGGACCTCAATGATGCTTCCTAGGAGAGCCCTCCTCAGTTCCGGCACGGCGAGGCTGTTTGCCGGGACCAGCCGGAGCGTGCCACCGGCCGGTAGAGCCACCTCCACCACAACGGGCACACGCTGCTGGGGACCGCCGCCGCTGGGTCGCACCACGACCGTGGCAGTGAGGTTGAGGCTCGATCCTGGAGCGCAGCTGATGCCCTGCGCTCCCGCCTGGCTCGGCAGAACCGTGCCCGTAAACTGCGTGGGCACCCCCACCGCGTTACCAGCAGTCCACGTCATCCGCGGGCTGATTTCGGCCCCCGTTGCGACGTCGACGAGACCGCACTTGAGCGTGTTAGTCCCCGACAGCTTTGTGAGAGCTGTCGCGAGCCCTGTCGAGGATTCCGAGATGGCCAGGGTGAGGCTCGACTGCGCTGCCCAGGTGGTGAGGGCCGCAAGAGCGGGTCGGGTCGTGAAGCGGTTGAGGAGGTCCCAGCCCGGGGTGGACAGCAGCAGGGCGCGTGCGTCCAGGCCGAGGGAGAGCAGGGAAGGCAGCTGCGCAGAAGAGGGGATTGATGAGGGCGGATGAGAAAGGGGTATGTGATGAGTCAAGGGGAGGCGGCGACGCCAGTGCGCATGAGGGGCCCATCTGCGCGCCTGGTGTCTCTGCTGTTGCTACCGGTGATCTAACTGAGGGTGAGTGACAGGCCTGCCTGACAGAGCCCGAGACTCACATCTGGCAGAGCCTCATCAATAAAGGCCTGGAAGGACGCATCCTCATTAGACGCGGTGACCGTGGAGACACCTGTGGAAGGCGGGCATACAGTGAATGAAATGTCAGCCTCTTCGACTCCGTTGTAATCCGCTAGGAAGAAGGGTTCAAGTGCCAGGTGAGCCAGAGGTGCAACCGCTCCTTCACGCCTGCTGCTCACATCCGGGCCTGCCATGGTACTCCAGAAGCCCAGGCGGCGGCGACGGCGCGGGCGAGGGCGGGGGGACTCCGTTACAACCTGGCGTGCCGTGTAGTATGGCGGCAGCCAGGTCGGACGGCGCCCGCTCCAGCAGCGCCAGCGATGCCAGCCGCAGGGTTGCGCCTGCGCAAGAAATTCAGGAGATCAACCGCCGTCAGCTACCGGTACTGAGCTAGCTGCTGTGGCAAACCCATGTCCTTGCATTGGGAGCGTGAAGTTGGTTTTGCCAAGCTTGCTCACCCGATGAGAGTTTGGACTCGACCACCAGGGCCGCCCCAGTGTCCGCCGCTGTCAGCACGGCTCGCGAGGAGGGCGCCACGCAGGCAATCCCAGGCAACCCCTCAGCGCCGTCCAGGGTGCTGGACCCCTCTGTGTTGACGTTGTTGGCGAAGGCGCTCGTGCCCTGGAGCATAACCCCCGTAACGGGATCGACCTGAGGCGGCGGGATGGAGTACGACGTGTATGTCGGGCCAAGCGTGCGTGAAGCAAGCAGGCAGAAACAGCTCTATCTCCCGGCGCCGCCAATAATGAAAAAAGTTACGCGAAAGCACGTGTTTGCCTACCCACCCGACCCACGAGCGACCCACCAGTGCGCAGCGCAGCCGCGTGCCTCCGTTCAGCACGGACAGCAGCGTCACGGAGGACGCCGCCTGGGTCGTGAGGAGCACCGTGATGGTCCTGCCGCCGCTGCCGCCCGCACCACCGCTGCCCCGGGTCCACTCCAGCAGGGCGCGCTGCGCCGCATCGTCCCGGGCCTCGACGATGGCCTGCAGCGCCGCGTCTGGGAGCAGCACGGCGGAGGCCTGGGGCGGCAGCGCGCCGACTTGGGCGGTCTGAGCGAGGTAGGGGCGGAAGAGGGAGGGAAGGGACAGGGGAGGAAGGGCGGTCGGTACAATGCCAGAGACGTAGGGTGGTTGACTCATGGCGGAGGGGGATTGAGCAAGGTTCGGGCGGCGGGGAATGGACGGGAGAGGCAGGGAGAGATAGCTCAAACCCTCACGGGTGAAAAGAATGATAAGACGCACCTCGGGGAAGTAGTCCTGCAAGAATTTGGCCACCGCTGGGGACCCACCCGGAACCAGAATGCTAGAAACACCTGCAACACAAGCAAGAGAGGCAGCATGGATCAGTGTCCAAGAAGCTGCTTCATCGCATGCAGTCGAGCGGAGAAGCGGTACCATCCCCCAACCAGGAAAGGACCCATGCAACCCCCCACAGCCGTGACAGCGGGCACTCACAGGTGCCGTAGGAGTACAGCACGTTGGCCGAGGAGGGGGGCGGAGGCAGCGCAGGCGGCGGCGTGGGTGGCGGCGGCTGCAGCGGGCTGCTTGGCGGAGGCATGGACACGGGTGGTGGCGGGGCCCGCTGTTGGCAGGGCCGCTCGTCGACCCCCGCTGCCAGGGCTGAGCGCACCACCTCGGGGTGGGTGAGCAGCAGCGACCGGGGGATGAGCCGCAGCAGCCCGCCTAGGGGAGAGGGAGAGAGGGCAGCCATACGTAAGAGGAGAGGGGCGAGCTGAGCAGATCAAAATGTGCAGTCAACAAGCACGGCCCTCCACAGGTGCTCAAGCGTGTCCTTCACTTGTCCATGTGGCCCACACTCCGTTCGTCCCAGCTTCTCACCGCTGGTGTTTGGCCGTGTCTCGACCACGACGGGCACAGTCCTCCTCCCCAGCCGGGCCACCACCGTGGCTGTGAGCTGGGAGCCCCCGGGAGCACAGCTGATGGCTTCGGAAATGCCAGCCGCAGAAGCGCCCCTCAGTGTTGTGAGGTCAGGGCCGCTGGCCAGGGTTATGCCCTCCGCCCAGGAAGGCAAGCCGCCGCCGCCGACCAGTTCGCCCGTCTCAGCATTCACCTGGGAGGGGGGATGCGCCCGCATGGTTATGCACGTGCACTTCCAGTGTCATAGCAATTGCCGTATCCCACAAACCCTGCGTGCCATGTGATCCTTCTCACCAGAGTGCAGGCAGCATCTGTGTTGCCGGTGAGCAGCTGAAGGACCGCAGTGGACGCCGACGCCAGCGAGCCGCTCAAGAACACGGTGGTTGCCTGTGAGGTCGGCCGCCGCCGGACGCGGCGCATCACCGCCGAACCAGCGTTTGGGTCTGCAAGGAGCTTTTTCAGCATGTCGTCGCTTAAGAAGACGACGGAAGCACTGGACGGCACAACGCCAGAGCTGACAGGCGCCATGCTCGGAAAGGCCGCGGCCGCGAATCGCTCCAAGAGGAGCGGCCCGTCCGAGAGTCCATCGGCGAGAGATACGTTGCCGAGAGCCCCGGAGCCCAGGGCCGACAGAGGCGCGCCCAGCAGGCAGAACCCGTTGCAGTCGGAGGAGGCCGCCCACTCGGCGGGTGGAGGGGCGCTGGGAGGCGGTGCCGCAGGAGGCGGCTTGGAGCAGCCCGTGTCGACCCCAGTGGTGACCATCTGTGCCACCATGCCCGGAGCCACGTTGAGGAGGTTGAACGACACGAGTCGAAGCGTCCCACCTGGAGGCAAAGCAAGGCAGGCCGAGAGCAAAGCCGGGGACGGCGGTGACTGGGTGCGCGTGAAGTGGGACAGGTAGGTGCTGTGGAAACCCCATCTTGCCGTGCCCTCAAATGGTCAGAGGCGCTCTTGCTCATCAACCCCACCCTCACCTCCAGGAACGCTGATGCCAACCGCCAAGGCCCTGCTGGTGCCGCCCACGGTGACCGACAGCAGCGCCTGTGCCCGGTTTGAGTTGCAGCTGAGGTAGTCCACCGCGGTGGCGTCCGGCACGTTCACCGATGCTGCCGAGATGACGACCCGATTGCTCCAAGAGGCATTGCCGTTCAGAGGTGTGTTGTGTAACGGATCCATCTGCGGCAGGGGTATGGACAGGGACCCATGAGGATCTGCGCCACTCATCAGCAGGAGCCTACCCTGACCCCTGCGTTGCTCCCCCTCACCAGAGTGCAGGACACGGAAACCCCCGCCATGTCGAGGATGAGCGAGGACACATCCGCGGCAGTTGAGGGGAGCATCAGCACGGTGGTCACTCCTCCTGTCCTCGACTTGAGCCGCTTCGAGAGGCTGGACCGGACGGCCACTGCCTTCGGCTCAACGGCAGGGGTCGAAGCCTTCAGGTCGTCCCATGTGGAATCCGACAGGAGCACGGCAGATGTCTCCACAGGCAAGGACTCGGTTGGTGTGGCCTACATGATGCGGGCGGCAGGTCAACGCAATAAGCAAAGATGTGGTGACAACTCCGATCCCCTGAGGTGCTTGGAGTCGCCTTTTACCGCTCGAGTCCCACCCACCTGGCTGAGGTACGTGGAGGCGAACACGGGGACCAGGGGGTCGTCCGCGGGGCCCACCACGTACCCCACCCCTGGCAAAGCAAGGAAGGGTCGGTAGGTGCTAAGGGTCAGTCGCTCGCTAGCCGATCAAAGGCAGCTATGCAAAGCACAAGGAGAAGGCCGCATGCAAGGCCACACAAGGGCAAGAGCAGACGCACCTCCGCCCGTGTCCCCACAGCTGCAAGCCACGTACAAGGCGCCAGCGACCTGGAGCGGAGGGCCGGGCGCTCCGGGCCGTGGAGGCTCAACGGCTGGCGCGGGGGAGAACGGACGGAGAGTGTTTGGGAAAGGCGGCTGAAGGGGTGGCGGTGGCGGGAATGCTGGGATCTCGGGCGCTTGCAGATCGTTCAGGGCTCTAGGCGGCGGGCGGGGCGGGGCTACATCCTGTGGCGGTGGCGGCGGAGGCGGGGGCATTCCGCCCTCGGATGGAGGCGGGGGGTTCTCGCCCTGTGGAGGTGGCGGCGGCGGCGGGGGCGGCGGGCTGCCCAGTCGGACCTGAGGCTGCAGCGGGGTGGGCGGCGGCGGCAGCTGAGGCGAGGGTACGAATGGAGGGCCAGCCGCCACCAAGGGAGCCAAGGGCTGGAGCGGGGGCGGCCGGCGTGGCGGCCGCGGCGCTCGGGGTGGTGCGACCGGCGGCGGCAGGGAGAGGATCGAGACGAAGGGTGAAGAAGGTGAAGGTACCGTAGGGTAAGGGGCGCTCGGAGTTTTTGGTGACGGCGGGGGATGAGCAGGTGGTGGAAGAGGAGAGATGGGGTCCCCTGGCGGCGGCCGCCTGGGGGGCCGAGGAGAGCGGGGCGGCGCCGGAGGGCTCAGGGGCGGAGGGGCGGGTGGAGCCGGGGGCGGAAGCGGGGGAGGAGCGTCCGGTAGAAGCGGGGGCGTGGGAGGCGGCGGCAGGGGCGTTGATGGTGCGAGGGGGGGAGGCCGTCTCGGGGCCCGCGGGGGCTTGGGACTGGGGGGCCCTGGGCTGGGCGGCTCCGCGCTCAGCGGGGGCAGGGGGCTGGGCGGTCGCGGGCCCGGGGGCACAGGCGAGGGTGGTGGCGGAGCTGGCGGCTCAGGCGATGGCGGCTCGGCCGTGGGAAGCGCTGCCTGGCACGGCTTGGAGGTGGACGCCGTGATGCACTGCGGGTACGGCGGAAACGCTTCCAGGGACGCTAGGATATCGTATCCGGCCAGCACTGCCGCGCAATTGGTATTCGGGCTTCCAGAGGCGCCACTGATGACGGCAATCCACTCGGCCAGCCTGCCGCTGAGCTCCGGACCCAGGGCCTTGCCGTTCTCAAAATCCTCGAACACTCCGCACACGGTGACCTGAGCGAAGTCAGCACCGTCGGAAGCTTGACAGGATTCTGGACGAAACGGCTCCAGCAGAGCCGCCGGAGGCAGCTGTGAGGCGGCGGCGAGGTTGATGTCGTCCGCTACGGTCGCTGCGCCGACCTCACACATTTCCTCCGTCGGCTGAAAGTCGAACTCGACGCTTGAGCCGGCCGACGGCCTGATCAGGAACTTGGCGCAAACGCCACACGGGTTGGGCGGAGGGCTGGGCTGCGGTGGCTGTGGCGGAGGCGGCGGCGGCGGTGGAGGCACAGCCGGCGGCGGTTGTGGTGGCGGCAGGGGCGGAGGAAGAGGCGGCGGCAAGGAAGGCGGCTGAGGCGCTGCCGGTGGGACTGGCGAAGGCGGCAGCGGCCGAGGCGGCGGAAGGTGAGGGGGCGAGGGCGGTACACCTGGCGGGGGTGTGGGGCTCCCGGGAGCAGGCACGGGCGGGCTCGGCGGCTCAGGCGAGGGCGGCTCGGCCGTGGGCAGCGCAGCCTGGCATTGCTTGGAGGTGGAGGCTGAGATGCACTGCGGGTACGGCAGATACGCCACGAGGGACGAAAATATCTCATAACCGCCCAGCGCATCGGTGCATGTGGTGGAGGCTGATGATCCACCGCCGATCACCTCGATCCAGCTGCTCATGCGAGCACTGAGCTCGGCTTCCATAGATAAGCCTTCTGCGAATCGCTCAAACGTGCCACAGACCGTAACGTAGGCAAAGTCGGTGCCGACCGCATCTTGGCACTCGCCAGGCTGAAACGGCTCCAGAAGCGTCACAGGAGGCAGCTGCGAGGCGGCGGCGAGGTTGACGTCGTCCGCAACCATGGCCGCATTAGTAAGGCACATGTCCTCCGTCAGACTGAATGCCGTACTGACGGTTGAGCCGGCGGCTGGCCTGATCAGGAACCTGGCACACACGCCGCACGGAGTCGGCGGGGGGCCGGGCGGGACCGGGGGTGAGGGGCTGGGGTTCGGGGGCGGCGCGCTTGGAGGAAGGGGTGGATGCAGAGGAGGGGAACGGAGGGGCGGTGGGCTGGAGGGCAGCGGCGGTGGTGCATGCGGAGGGTCCGTCGGTGGTGCGTTGGGAGGGAGACGAGGAGAAGGGTCCGGGGGTGAGGGCGGTGGCGCATTTGGTGGCGACGTAGGTGGGGCGTCAGGAGGGGTCGGTGGACGTGGAGACGGTGGGTCGGGGCTCAGAGGATTGGGTGGCAAGGGGCTGGGTGGAGAAGGGGAAGTGGGAGGTGATGGGCTGGGCGATAGTGGGGCAGGGGAAGGAGGGTCGGGGGAAGGGGGGCTGGGGGCTGGAGGCTCGGGTGACGGTGGGTTGGGTGGGGTCGGCTCAGGCGGAGACGGTGGAGAGGGCGACGTCGGGTCGGGGCTCGGAGGGCCGGGCGGAGAAGGGCTGGGCGGTGAGGGTGGGTCAGGGGGCGAAGGGCTGGGCGACAGTGGGGCAGGGGAAGGAGGCACCGGGGACGGAGGGCTGGGGGCCGGAGGCTCGGGAGACGGCGGGTTGGGTGGGGTCGGCTCAGGTGGAGACGGTGGAGTGGGAGACGGCGGGTCGGGGCTCGGAGGGTCGGGCGGAGATGGGCTGGGCGGAGAAGGGGAAGTGGGAGGTGATGGGCTGGGCGGTAATGGGGCAGGGGAAGGGGGCTCCGGGGAAGGAGGGCTGGGGGCCGGAGGCTCGGGCGACGAAGGGTTAGGTGGGGTCGGCTCAGGTGGCGACGGTGGAGTGGGAGACGGCGGGTCGGGGCTCGGAGGGTCGGGCGGAGATGGGCTGGGCGGAGAAGGGGAAGTGGGAGGTGATGGGCTGGGCGGCAATGGGGCAGGGGAAGGGGGCTCCGGGGAAGGAGGGCTAGGGCTTGGGGTCTCAGGAGACGGCGGACTGGGCGGGTTGGGCTCAGGTGGCGACGGTGGAGTGGGCGACGGCGGGGTGGGACTTGGAGGGCCGGGCGGAGATGGGCTGGGCGGAGAAGGGGAAGTGGGAGGTGATGGGCTGGGCGGTAATGGGGCAGGGGAAGGGGGCTCCGGGGAAGGAGGGCTGGGGGCCGGAGGCTCGGGCGACGGAGGATTAGGTGGGGTCGGCTCAGGCGGAGACGGTGGAGTGGGAGACGGCGGGTCGGGGCTCGGAGGGTCGGGCGGAGATGGGCTGGGCGGAGAAGGGGAAGTGGGAGGTGATGGGCTGGGCGGTAATGGGGCAGGGGAAGGGGGCTCCGGGGAAGGAGGGCTGGGGGCCGGAGGCTCGGGCGACGGAGGATTAGGTGGGGTCGGCTCAGGCGGAGACGGTGGAGTGGGAGACGGCGGGTCGGGGCTCGGAGGGTCGGGCGGAGATGGGCTGGGCGGAGAAGGGGAAGTGGGAGGTGATGGGCTGGGCGGTAATGGGGCAGGGGAAGGGGGCTCCGGGGAAGGAGGGCTGGGGGCCGGAGGCTCGGGCGACGGAGGATTAGGTGGGGTCGGCTCAGGCGGAGACGGTGGAGTGGGAGACGGCGGGTCGGGGCTCGGAGGGTCGGGCGGAGATGGGCTGGGCGGAGAAGGGGAAGTGGGAGGTGATGGGCTGGGCGGTAATGGGGCAGGGGAAGGGGGCTCCGGGGAAGGAGGGCTGGGGGCCGGAGGCTCGGGCGACGGAGGATTAGGTGGGGTCGGCTCAGGCGGAGACGGTGGAGTGGGAGACGGCGGGTTGGGGCTCGGAGGGTCGGGCGGAGATGGGCTGGGCGGAGTAGGGGAAGTGGGAGGTGATGGGCTGGGCGGTAATGGGGCAGGGGAAGGGGGCTCCGGGGAAGGAGGGCTTGGGGCCAGAGGCTCGGGTGACGGTGGGTTGGGTGGGGTCGGCTCAGGTGGAGATGGTGGAGTGGGAGACGGCGGGTCGGGGCTCGGAGGGCCGGGCGGAGATGGGCTGGGCGGTGAGGGTGGGTCAGGTGGCGAAGGGCTGGCCGGTAGTGGGTTCGGCGAAGGGGGCTCGGGGGAAGGAGGGCTCGGGGTGGGGGGCTCAGGCGAAGGCGGACTGGGAGGGCTGGGACTGGGGGGCAAGGGCGGTGACGGCGAGGGCGGGCCTGGGCTGGGAGGCTCCGGCGAGGGAGGCAGAGTTGGAGCGGGGCTAGGGGGACTGGGGCTTGGTGGCAGAGGGCTGGGGGGCTCGGGCGAGGGAGGCGAGGGCGGATCTGGCAAGGGAGGGCTTGGAGGGCTGGGGCTCGGGGGTGTGGGGCTGGGGGCATTAGGGGGCAGTGGCGAAGGAGGCAGGGGGCTGGGCGAAGGCGGTCGGGGACTTGGGGGAAGAGGTGAAGGCGGCTTTGGGGAGGGGGGCTCTGGGCTCGGCGGGATCGGCGAGGGTGCCGGCGAGGGGGGGGGATGGCGGTATCGGGTGCGGCGATGGCGGTGGGGTGGGTGGCAGCGGACTGGGCGGGAGAGGAGGGTTGGGTGGGATCGGCGGGGAAGGGGACGGGGGGCCGCGGGCTGGGAGGGGCTGGGCTGGGCGGCCGGGGATTCGGAGACGGGGGCGAAGGGCGAGGGCTGGGAGGCAGGGGCCTCGGGCTTGGGGGGGAAGGGGAGGGGGGGCGTGGAGAGGGCGGGGGAGGCGGAGAGGGGGGTAGGGGGGGGTTCTGGGCTGGGCGGGTCTGGGCTGGGCGGGGGGCCGGGCGGGTCTGGGGACAGGGGGATGGAGGGTACGCCGGGCTGCGGCGGAAAGGGCGGGGGGCGTGGGTTCGGGGGCGGCCGCGGCGGCGAGCGCGGCGGCCGCGGGGGGCTTGCGATGGGCGGGGGCGGGGGCGGGAACTTGGCCGAGACCTGCCATGTCGGGAGAGGGGGGGTTCAGCCAGGAGGCATGGTCACCATCTGCGCATGCATCATCAAGCACGATCACGCTGCTCGTGGCAGCATAATGCTATCGATCCTCGATGCATCGACTCTCGCATGCGCACACTGCCGTACAGTGCCGCGCTGTCCCGTACACTACGGCAACCGTACGACACGTGCGCACGCACCTGCTGGCAGTAGTTGTCGCACAGGTCGTCCGGGATGAGGTTGCCGTCGTCGCACTCCTCCCCGTCCAGACCGTCCTGCACGCCGTCACCGCAGCGTCGGCAGCCTAGATGGTGGGGCAAGTGTGGTGGGGCAAAGTGTGGTGAGGGGCAGAGGGGTGGGCAGAGGGGTGGGCAGAGGGGTGGGGGCAGGTGGGGGAAGACGAGACGAGGCTGGGCCTTAGGCGGACAGCACGGCGGTGCTAGGCAGGACGGAACCCCCGGAGTGACCCCGCCCCTCTCGCTTCCTTGCACACGCACCTGGATCTCTGAAGTCGATCAGGCCGTTAGCATTGTTGTCTGGGGTTGGATGAGGGACGTGCCAGGCGGCCATGGGGCGGGGAAGCACAGCACGGTTTGGGGAATTAGAGTTTCAGAGCGATCAGGATAGCCCCTCGGGATTTGCCCCCATCTCCTTCCAGAGAAGCACACGCCCCTTCTCACAGCGACCCGGAACGAGTGACTAATAGCATACCCGCCACCCAGCGCCAAATTGGCCAACGGGGCACCTGCCGGCTAAAGACATGCTCCACACCTAAGCGACCCAGAACGGCCCGCCGCCCAGCATCAATCGGCAACCGAGCGAGCACTCTACCTCCTACTGAGGAGCATGAGGGGCACCCCATCATGCGCCCGCCCCTGCCCGCCCACGCACCCTCGCCGTCGGTGCAAAGCGACTCGACGCCCCTCCGGATGCATCCCGTGTCAGTGAACAGCAGCACAGCCTGGCATGACTGATCAACTCCGAAGTAGGTGCTCGGGAAATCTAGAGGAGTGGGTGGCGGAGGTCGCATAGGGGCCCGAGCGGGTAAACACAGAGTCAGGCCACGGACCGGAAAACCCAATCGCATGCCTCGTCTGCTGCCGCTTCTGCTCCCCCAGCGCCGCCGTGATGACAGTAGCAGCAGATGCATGTCTACCGCCACGCCTGCCCGCTCTGCAGGCTAGCAAGCGCGAGTGAACTGGTTTTTACTCACACGAGGGCACGGGCTGCGCGCATGCTCCGCCCACAGTCACCAGTGGCGTGAGGCCCGACCACTGGCTGGGGCCCACAAACGCCTGCGGTACGGCACACACAGCACCACACGGTGTACGGCGTACGGCAAGTGTAATCAGTCGGGCCAGCTAGCGGCCTCTCCGACGCGCATCTAGGCGTTGTTTCGGCTCGTACGATACCGGTAGGGCATGCTTCAGTCAGTGTCGTACGCGTGTACGGCACACACGTCACCCCCCCACACACCACACGCACGCGCACTTCACACTCACCTGAGTGGCGCCCAGGGGCAGCGTGGCGTTACTAACGGCGGCCTGCGAGATCCAGGCCAGCTCGGGCCCAGCCTGGATCGAGGCCGGCGCGACTGCATTCGTATCCAGGCCCAGGTACTCGAAGGGGTTGGACAGGCCGGCCTGCGCCAGCATCAGCATCGAGCCGCCGCTGGCTGCCACGTAGGCGTCGATCTCGGCCCGCCGCGCCGTCAGAGCGGCGTTCATGGCGTCCGTAAGGCCGCCGGTGACCGTGGTCCTGGGGCAGAGGGAGGGAGGGGGGCAGAGGACGTGGGTCAGAGGGCGGGGGGGCCCGAGGGAGGGGCGGGGTGAAGGGCAGGGGCGGAGGGAGCACTACCGGCACACATCACGCGGTCGAGCTGACACAGCCGACACACGTGTGCGTTCGTGGTGCGAGAGGGTGCAGCAGGGGATGGAGGCGAGCCCAAGAGGGAGCGAGCTCTAGGCAAGAGGTTCATTCTGCCCGGGCCCCGGGGCCCCGCTCACTCTGCGCTGGGGAGGTAGATGAGTCGCGCTGAGGCCAGGCTGGCAGCCGTAACGCCCACAGCGTCCGTCACGTACGACACCGTGACGCTGCTGAGGGAGGCCTGGCGGGCGATAGGACGTAGGGTGAGGGGGGGGGTTGGGTTTCTGGGCGATCAAGCGCAGGGTTGGGGGGTTGGGGCGGAAGGGGGGCGGGGTGGTTTTATGACAAGGCTAGGGACTAGAATTGAAGGGTTCGGGTCGGGGCGCCCTGGTGGCTACCCTCTCGCTCGCTCGATCACTCGCTCGCTCGAGCCTCACCGGTAGGTCAGCGATCCAGGCTGCGAGCGCGTCGTAAGCCGCCGTGCCGCTGCCCCCCGGAATGAGCGCCAGGATCTGCGGGCGGGGGTCGAGAAGGTGTCAACACGCACGCTGCTGCCATGTTAGCAGCTTAACCCCACCATATTCGCGTTCTACATATGACATCGCTCTTCCTCACGTTGCGGGGCAGGGCGCGGGCCAAGCTACCCCCCCTAACAGGCTCTAAAACCCCATGCGTGAAGCCGCTCTTCCTTACGCTGAGCGGCAGGGCGGCGGTTCGCTGCAGCATGTAGGCCAGCAGCCCCGACACGAGGGCCCGGCAGGCGCCGCCCGGGGCCGTGCAGCCCTGCGCCGGGGCGTCCAGCGGCAGCGTGGTGGCCAGCAGGGAGCCAACGCCCTTGCACACGTTCTTGTTGTTCTGGGGGGGTAGGGGAGGGGGCGTTGGGGGTACGAGGGAACGCGATTTCAAACCATGGTTTGAGCACTTTGAGGGGGGCCTGGGTGAGGTGAGGGGTCAGGGGTTACGGGGCAACACGCCCTTGCTTGGGGGGTGAGGGGTGTTGTTTTGTTTGGGGGGGGGGGGGTATCGCCGGAGGACCGGCGGGGGTGCCTAGGGAGCGGAGCGGAGTGCGGAGCCGCCGCATCGCCACCAGGCATGCATATCCCGTTAGCTGTCGCCCGCTGTGCCCCTATCAACTAGCTGCCTCACCGGCGGTGCGGGCGGGGGCGAGGCAATGACAACGGGCGAGCCAGGCGGCGGCGCGGGGTCGACGTCCAGGCGGCAGAAGGGGTCGCAGCCGTCGTACGGCAGCTGCACACACGTGGGGCAGTAGGGTGCACGGGTGTACGGCAGCTTAGTAATGCGACTGTACGGCACTAGGACGGGTGAGCAGTACGAATGAAGAGAGTGGGCAAGCCGCATGCGGTGCCCATGTGCCGGGGTAATGCTTGTGGCGTACGGCAGGCCTGCACACGTACGGCACCCTGTGTGTATGGCATCCTGTGTGCGGCTCAAAATGAGTTGCTTGAACGGCAATCCCTGTGTGCCCCATCTCGCTCACCATGTTGCCATCGTCTGAGAGGCCCCACGTAACATGCAGAGCAGGACAGCGCAGGATTGGGGGCAGCGGGTGAAACGGAGAGAGGAGTGGGAAGGAAGGAGCGCGAGGACGTCCGTCCACCGCCGCCCGAAGCGCTGGTGCCACCTAACCCAACACCTCCCCTGCTGGGGCCCTTCCGTCCCTTTCTGCCCCCCTCACCGCACTCCTCCCCCGGCTGAATGAGGCCATCGCCACAGCGCCAGCACTCGGGGTCATCGTGGTCCACCTGGGGGAGGGAGGGGGTCAGCGTCGTCAGCAGCAGCTTGGAGGCTGAAACTCAAGGCCCTGACTACAAGCTTAGGGCACAAGCTGATCTGGGGCCTGCTGTCGCGCGCTCGATTCGGGACACGTGCGCATTTGACCGCACCCACCGAGGCCGCCGCCCATGCCCGTTCGTGCTATGTGCCTCGCCACCCATCACCCCCCACCATACCTGCCTCAACACCCCCCTCCCGCCCCCCGCTCCCCACCCCCCTCACAGTTTCCCTTCCCTGCTGCTGGCCCCAAACCACCAACCACCAACAGCACTCCTTGGCTGGCCAGCTACGCCACTCAGTACAATTCCCAACCACCAACCGCCCCTTACCAGTAGATTGTCGTTGTCGTCGATGCCGTTGGTACATATCTCGGAGGTCGGCCTGATGAGGGAAAGCAGGACCCGGACGGCGGGTTGAGAGACGAGTACAGTCGTCTGGAGTACAGCAGCTGGCGGTACCGCCGTACAGAGCCTTGCGACAAGGTACAAACACATACACGTGCACGCGGGCGCGCTTTACCTGAGGCACGTGTTGTACGACACCAGATGCGTGACCTGCGTGCAGTACAGGCACAGGAAAGATCATGGGTCGGTGACGGGAGCCTACCGCCTGCTGAGCATCAGTTCTATCTCGTGAGCTTAAGCAAGCAAGCTAGCTAGCAACGTACATAACGTACTAGCAAGGTGTTTGTATGCCATGCTGGCCTGTGAGCGTACACATCCACGCACACCGTTGCGTCGGCCGCTCGAGCGACTGACCTTGCAGTCCTGAACCACCCACGACTGGGTGACATTGTTCCAGCTGCGAGCGGGGAGGGGGAAGTGGGGAGCGGGGAGGGGGGCGGGGGGGCGGGAAGGCAGGGGGTGTTTGAATCTGAGAGCGGGAGAGCGGGAAGGGGGGAGTGGAGAGCGGGGAGTGGGGGTGGGGGGCGGGCAGGGAGTGGGGAGCGGGAAAGCGCACTGGCGGGAGATTCAGAGCGGAGCGGGGGACCAGGGGCCGTAATAAGGGGGCCTTCACCCGAAGCGGGGCATCGTGCTAAGCAAACTCCTGCATGGTAGGCGCAGCTGCAGAGCTGAGGCCCGCTCATCCGGGCCTCCGGTCGGGGTTTAGCCTGGCGAACCCTCCATCCCCGAACACGCATCCTCCGGCTGAGCTCGTGCTCCAGCCCTTCCCCCTTAGGGAACGCTTACTAGGTCCAGGGTACGGCGATTCCCCCCCCTCCTCACTATGTCCAGGGTACGGGGCAGTTGCCCTCCTTGTAGGCCAGGGGTAGCACTGGGGGGGGGGAGGGGGGAGCGGGAGGTAGGGGGACGGCGAGCGAGATGAGGGAGAGGGAGAGAGGGTGCGAGAGGGAAAGGAGGTGGAAGGCAGGAAGCAGAGGCCACACGACACATGAGCTCAGGCCCCTGCCACGTCCAGCGCACGCCCCGCTGCCCCCCGAGCGCCCGAAGTCAGACGCCGCTTCCACCCGCCTCCGTACGGGCCAGAGCAGCCCAACCCCCCCAACCCACACCCCAAGGGCACCCACTTCCGTTCCAACCCTCTGGTCCATCCGCCCAGCTGTGGAAGCAGCCTGCGGTTTGGAGGGGTGGAGGGTTGATGGGTTGGCTTCGGGAGATTGAAGGCAGCGCGCCAATGGCGGCGTGGGCTGGGGTCATAGACGAAAACTCGACGATTCCTCCTACCCAGCACTCCGCTATCTGACTGCCCCCCTGCTGACCGCCCCTCGGCCCAGCCCGCCTGCCCCTGAACCCACAGTGGTCGTTGTTGTCATTGTCGGCCGATGACCCCAGCGGCGTCACGGTGGGCAGAAAGCTGACGTCTGTTGGGGGAAAGCAACGAGAGAGGAGGCGAAGAGCCGAGGGGACGAAATGAAGGACGGATGACGCAAAGAGGCGACATCATGTCAGGACGCAGGTGGGCTAGGTGGGCTAGGTGGCGGTAGGTCTAGGAGGTAAGAGGGAATGGGGCAGCGGGGTGGGTGGGCGCTTGGGTGTCTCCCTCAATAATTCCTCAGCCCGCCGACCTGGGAAGTAGTCGTTGGTGACTTTGAGCGAGCGCGGCAGGAAGCCGTAGGGGCGGCTGAGGCAGGTCTGGGAGAGCGTGATGACAGACCCGTTGGCGTAGCTGCGGGGTTGAGGGTTTGGGGACACGAAAGGAGCGAGCGAGGTCCCGGTCGGCAGAAGCTTACTTGTGGACCTTGGCCCCGCCTTATTAGCCCTCCCAGCCCAGCAGACACGCACAAGGCGAGGACACACAGGCTGATGACGACCCATATCACCAGAAACTCCCGTCAAGGCCATCATCCCCAGATGACGAATTAGCTGCATTACTCACTTGAGGTACCACTTGAAGTCCTCCGCCAGCGTAGAGAGCGCGTTCCCCATGTCCTGCGTGATGCCGCCCCGAGTGGCGCACCTAGGGGCAAAAGGGGGAACACAAATAAAGCGGGACGAGAGGAAGCACGCGTGAGGACTTTGGCGCTACAGCCGAGCTGGGAGCCAACAGAGGGCACATAATTGTCCTTGCTTGATTGCCGCCGGCAGCAAGGCGTCGGGGCCATCTATCCGAGCCCAACCAGGCCCATCCCCGGGCCCAGCCCGGGCCCGCTCACCAGTCCGACGAGATGAAGATGAGCTTGAAGCGGGTGATGTCGGTGGCCAGCAGCTGGGCCCCCGTGGTGACGGTGGTCACGCCCTGGAGAAGATAATAGCAAAAGCGGATGGAAAGCGGCCCGGGGCAAGTACTAATACTGCAAGCAACAGCCTGACCACACCACGCATAGCCGCGCAGCCCTGGCGGTCGGGCACAGCGGCCCTAGCCCCGATGAACTGCAAGCAAACGCACTCCCACCCGCCCTGCTGATCGTCTCCACCAGCCCCGAGCTGCCAATGCTATGCACCAACAACTGTTTGCACCACCGACTCACTTGGACTTGCCCCGGACCTTCCATCACGGCACTGCACGCGCGCGCATCCCTCTCCCATTCAAAATGGCCCCTCGCTCGCTCTCTCGCTCCCTGCAGAGTCCCGAACCCCCCACACCTGATAGCACACGCGGGCATCGATCTTGCACGCCACGTCCCTCCACCCCATGAAGGTGTTGGCAGCTGCAGGAAGAGCCGCGGCAAAGGCAGAGAGAAAGGCGAGAAAGGGAGAAGTCAAGAAAGGGAGGGCGAGAGACAAAAAGGTACCGTTTAGGCAGCGCTGTAGTAGACGGACGGATTAAAGACAGGCAGCGGGAGGGAGCAAAGAAGGGACGCCGCCACAGGCAGAGGAGTACGTGCCGTACGTGCCGTACGTGTCGTACGCTCGTACCTGTCTCCGTGGTGCTGCCGGTGATAAGCAGGATGCCACGCATCGTGCTGACGGTACGGACCTTCATCATGCCGTACACGATGGCGTACGGGTACAGCATGCCGCAACTGCCACGTGGGTGGCGGAGTGGAGGGGGCGGCGAACGCGAAGGTTACGTCGGGCCAGGAGTTCGTGTGCTAAGCTGTACCGCAATGCGGTATGGTGCGGTACTGCACTTTCCCCGCAATTCTCCACGCAAAATGACGCGGGGCTGCCTTGGAGCTACCCCGAAGCTACCCACCTGGCGCCCTCGCAGTGCCCCACGTCGTCTGCATCGTCCGTGGTAAGCAGCGAAAAGCCTGGGGGGTGGGGCCGGGGTGGTGTCAAAAGGCGGGAGACCAGGGGGTCGTGCCCAGGGGCGGGGGTCGCACACAGGGCGAGAGCCCGTCTGTATATTACCAGTAATCAATTTTGCAAGGAGTTGTGACATGTGATCAGTCCGGCGCCCCATTGCCCCGCGCATTACCCCGCCGCCGGTCGAGAGCCCAACGGCTGACAGGGAAGCCCGCACGCACGCACCTTCGCCGCAGGTCTCTGCGTCGGTTCGCTGCGAGGGAGGCGCAAGCGAAGCGCACGACAAGTCATGACCGGGGTCTGATAGGGTTCAGGCAACAGGCATGCATCGACAGGAGGGCATCCTGGGCATCGATGGGTGAGGAAGCGACCCACCGGGGGCGTGGGCGGCGGGCGCGGGGGCGTGGCCATGGGGGGTGGCGCGCAGACCGGCTGCACGTGGGAGGGACCTGCGGAGTGGGGTGGGTGGGCGGGGCCGGCATGTGTGGGTCAAGGTCCGCCGGTAACCCAATCCCATCCTGGCACCGCCAACCCCAGCGCAAGAGCCGGACACGAGCCCCGGCCCAATCCCTGTCTAACCGCCCCCCCCCCCCAAGTCCAGGCCCAAGCCGCCGCACGCGCTCCTCGCAACCAACCAACCCACACTGCCAGTAGCACAGCACCGCAAGACACTCCCCAATCCACCCCTACCCCCAGCCGCCTCCCTCCCCCCAGCCACCCACACTGCCAGCACATCACGGGCAGCCGCGCGTTGATTGAGTTTTGGAAGTCCTCAAACCCGGGGGTGGGGCAGAGGTTGGTGTTCCTCCGCAGGTACCTGCGTGCGCGAGGTGGGGTGGTCGGGAGGCGGCGGCAACGACGACACGTTGTCAGTAGCCACGCCAAGTTCCATCTCAGTCAGTAGTCCCCCCGCGTCGTAAGTTCCCAATGCGTTGTACCAAGGGTGTGTGGAGCATCAGGGACGGGGGTTGGCTGAAGAACTGGGGATGAGTCCAGATACAGATCCAGATACAGATCCAGATCTCGACCCAGATCGCATGGCACCCGCCTGCCACTCAGCATCGTGAATCTGTAGAAAGCCCACGCGCCGCCACTCCAAAAAACTCTATCTGGAACGCAAGCCATGCCCTTTCCCCTCCCCCCTGCTCACACAGCCGTGCTCGATGTGGGGGAGGCAGTGCGGCTGTCGGCGCTGCACCACCCATACGTCTGGGGGTCGGGGGCGAAAGGGCGAGCGTCGCAAGCAATGGCAACAGGTCATGAAATACGCGAGACTCGGCAGCCGGAGTACGACAGACGCAGGCGGGCCGTACCCCGTCGGACGTACCCCCGCCCAACTTCGTCCCTCCAACCCCGCTGCCTCAAGCCTACGTCAGCTTCAGCCGAGCAGTCCACACGCAAATTGTCCTCCCCCCACGGTACCGCGTCACCCCAAGCCATCTCGATCTCTGCCGACCAGCGGCGGCCATCCAGTCAACCCGGCGGCGGAGACCTGGGCGCCCTGGAGCGACATCCGGCTCGCCGCCCGCCCCCCCACCCACCCCCCATCCCCCCTGCTTGCCTGGTTGTAGCTGGGCGGGGTGCACCCCGGCAGCACACGAATGCTCTGCCACTGGCCGCTGGGGCGTACCCCGTTGTTCAGCGCCTGTGTGGGGGGGGTGATGGTGGGGAGCCGAGGGGTGGGGGGTGAGGGGTGGTGGGTGGGGTGGGGAAGCGGAGCAAGGGGGAGGGCACCCCGTTGCTGAGTGCCTGATGGGGGGGTGGAGCCGAGGGCGCGGAGGGGCCACCACAGCATCAGTCCACGCACAAGCGCGAGCGACCACCCACCTGGCGGATATGAATCCAACGAGGGGCCAACCAGCCAAACAAAGTGGGGTTGTGGGGAATGTTCTAGAAACACAGGCGGACCCCCACCTGGCGGATGTCGCTCCAGAGCGCCCAGGTCTCCGCCGCCGGGTTGGTGCTGACGGGCCCCGCCGCTCCGCACACGTAGGCGCTGGTGGTGGAGTTGTAGTAGCTGCGGGAGGTGAGGGGAATGAACCAGCGTTAACCGGGGTTGAGCGGGGTAAGGCAAGCTTAATCAGGGTGAACCAGCAGGGTGCACCAGGGTTGCGCAGGGCAACCCCACCCCCCTACCCCCCCACCTGGGCAGCTTGACGCTGCCGCTGGCCAGCCATGCCATCATGGCGGCAATGTCCTCCTGCGTCCAGGGGGCGGCCGCCAGCCACCCCCTGCCGTGCACCGACGTGCAGGTGGCGTTGGCGTTGGCAAAGGTGGAGCAGTTGCGCGCGACTGGGGGGGGGGATGGGGAGGGGTCGAGGGTTGGGTGGCGGGGAGGAGGGAGGGGAAGAGGGAGGGGCAGGTCGGGGTCGAGGGGAGGGGAGGGGGACGGAGGAGAAGAGGGTGGGCAGGGTTCGAGAGAGGGGCAGGGTTCGAGAGGAAGGAGGGGGGAAGGGGAAGGGTTGAGGGGGTAGAGGCGTTCGGTGCAGTCGCGCTCGCGTTCGAAAACAGGACCCTCCGCACGCAGTTGCGGGCACGCGAGACGGAGCGGACGACCTCGCTCAATGGTCCCCAGCACCTCAACAAGCCATAGCCCCAGGGGCCCCCACACGCACCCTTGAGCACGCAGGAGCTGGGCAGGTTGTAGTTGTCCGGGTCGGCTGTTGCAGAAAAAGGAATGGAAGGGCACACAAGAGGCCTAAAGAGGGGAGTAAGGATGGGTGACTTAGGGCATCAGCGGAACAGCGCCAGGGGAGGGGCTGCCAAGGGGGGAGGGGGGGCAGGTTGTGGTTGCCGTGGACGGCCGTTCGAGGAGGGGATCGAGGGAGGGAGGGGAAGAAGAGGAAGGCGAGGGGACGTGCTGTTTATGAGCTCAGGGGCCTCCCGGCAACGCCAAGGGCCTATGCCTGCCTACCGCACTCTCTTACCCAGGCCCCCAGACACCACGGCACCCACCTGGGTTGTAGAAGCTAGCGCGGGGCGGGGAGGGCGGCGGCGGCGGGGAGGGCGGGAAGGGGCTTGGCGGCAGGGGTGGCGGCGGCGAGGGAGGCAGTGGGCTGGGAGGGCTGGGGCTGGGGGGGGCGCGGGCTGGGGGGTGGAGGCGACGGCGGACGGGGGCTGGGCGGCGGTGGGGAAGGGGGCCGGGGGCTGGGCGGCGGTGGGGAAGGCGGAGTGGGGCTGGGCGGTGGACTTGGAGGTGACGGCGGCATTGGGGGTGGGGTGGGGGGGCCTGGAGGTCTGGGCGATGGGGGAGATGGGGAGGGCGGCGAAGGCGGCTTGGGAATTGGGGGTTCGGGGGAGGGCGGCCGGGGCGGCTGCGGGCTGGGGGGATCGGGGGAAGGGGGCGTAGGTGGCGAGGGGGGATCGGGGGAGGGGGGATCAGGGGGCGAGGGGGCAGTGGGGGGTCGCGGGGTGGGAGACGGAGGCGGCAAGCCAGGCGGGGAGGGGAAGGGGGATGGCGGCACGGGCGGTGACGGCGGACATGGGCTGGGCGGGAGGGGCGGCGAGGGCGCGGGGGAGGGCGGCGCTGGCGAGGGCGGCGGCGAGGAGAGCTGGCAGGGGTTGGCCGTGGAGGGACACCACCTGCAGCCAGGGGGGGGGTACAGGAGGGGGAGGGCAGTCAGGGCGGGGTACTGCGTGGAGATGACGAGTCCTGGGCTACAGCCCTCCAGTCCCTGCACTACAGCCCTAGCTACACAGTCCCAAACCTACAGCAACCCCCTACCACCCACCCAGGACTGGGCAGCCGGGCCCCGCACAGCACACAAACCGACAACCCCCGACCTCCAGCACTGTTAACCTCACCCCTCACCCCCACCCCACCCCCTGTTCCCCGCCCACCAGCACAGCGGGTGCATCTGCGCAAAGTCCGGCAGCTCCCCCGCGAAGTAGCCCGTGGCGGCGGCACCGCTGGTCATGGACTTGCAGTACTTGGGGGAGGCGAAGAGGACCACATCCACCCCCCCGAACGTGGGCTGGGGAGGGGGCGGGGCGGCAGAGGGGCAGGTGGAGGTGAAGGTGGAGGGGCAGGTGGAGGGGCAAGGGGAGGGGCAGGTCGAAAAGATGGGAGCGTGGGGCAAGGGCGGGGGGCGGAGGGTTTCGGGGTTCCCCGTTCTAGGACACCCCTGGACACATTGACCACACCCCCACACCTTTGCGCCCCCACCCCCACCCCCACCTGGTCGCACCCTTGCCCTCCGGCCCTTTCCCCCCTCCCCCCTCCCCCATCCCCCATCACCCCCACCCCCCCCACCTGGTCCACGCAGTAGCCCACGCTGGCGTCGTAGAAGGGCGACACGGAGCAGCCGTCGGGGATGGGCTTGAGAGGCACCAGCGTCTGGTCCGAGGCGGGGTTCGACGACCTGACGTGGAGGGTAGGTCGCGGGATGGAGTGGTGGGCGACGAGGTGTGGAGTGATGAGTGATGTGTCTTAGGCAGTGTGTGCCGTTCGCAGAGGGAGGTCCCAGGAGGTCTCAGCACAGGCCCCAGGCTATGCCGGTGCAGGGGTTTCAGTGAGCTGCTAGGGAACGGGTGACCCCCTTGAGCCCCCAGGGCCGTAGAAGCGGCGGGCCACAACAGCGCTCGCTCGCTCGGCCCGCACCCTGACCCACAACCCGGACTTACTTGAAGCTCGTCCAAACGGAGAAGGTGCAGTTGTCCTCGGCGTTGTTGATTCTCGGGCAGTAGAGACCGTCGGCGCATCGCGGCAGCGTCGGCCCGCGGATGGTCTCCATCTTCGCGGCCATGGCCTCTCGGTCCGCGATGCTGATGGGCTGAGCAAGCTCCCACCCCGCGCCGAGCGCAGCGCAAGTCGCATCCGCCTCGTCCACTCCGACACTGTGGGGGAAAGAAAGGCGATGGCCGGGGGAAGGAGGGGGACTCGAGCGGGGTTTGGGGGGCATGTGTGTATGGGCGCCGTCGCGGCCTCGCGGGTTCGAGGGGATGGTGCTCAGAAAGCAACATGTTCGGGCTCTATTTGGCGGGCCGTCAGCAGTCAGCAGGGGCGGCCCTTGGTGCAGGAGCTCGGCTTTGCACTGGTCCGCGACAGCTCGGCACAGTTAACGGGGGTCCTAAATGCGCTTATCAGCTTTGTTGTCTTCCTGTATTGTTTGGAATGGCACGAGGTGACGTTCGCGCGTTTAGCAGTATGGTGTGGACGAAGTGTTTTTAGACGAATTGCGATCAAGTCGCCCTGCTCGCAGCGGTCACCGGTGTGTTGTTTGCGAATACGTATGGTAGCAAACTGCGCCTCACCAATCGTCCAGAGCGCGCACAAAGCATCCCGATGGCAGCATGAAGTCGCTCGGCCAGAGCGGGGGGGGGGGTGGCGGGGTGCCTCCCGCGAGGAGTCGGCGGTTCAAACTCAGGGGTGCCGCCGCCTCACGGTGACTTGGGTCGGCGGCCTCGGGGCATTGCCTGAGGGAGAGCAAGAGGGAAAACCTTTGTGTGCGGGAAGCACGGCGCCAGAAACAATCCCTTTGACGACAGGGGGGGGCAGGAAGTGTAAAAAAATACACCACGCTTTAACTTTGGAGAGCTCGACAAGAGGAGACCAAATCCGCTTTCAGAGTGAACACGAGGTTCTAGGAAAAAAGTTATGAGCCCTCAAAGTTGGGGGAGGGGAGGGGGGGGGGGGGAGGGGGGTCCCGGACTTTTGTACAGCTCCCGTCCGAACTTTTGTCACAGCGGTCTGACGCAGCCCAAGGGCCCTTTCCTTGCGTAAACGCGTGGTATCATGGAGAGGCTGAACCGTGGGCGTGCCTGAGCACCACAGACCATAGGGATGGTGGTCGAAGGGTGGCTGCGGGTGCCACATGTCGGCATGTCCGCGCGTGGGACACGTCACGACCGGCACTGCCACCGCTGCTAGACGTCCGGGTGTACTATTATGACCGTAGCTCGTCATGTAGGAGGCCTAGGGCATGAATAGCGCGGATGCAAGGTACCGGAGAGTAGTCCATGGACGCGGGGATGGTCAATGGACAGGACCCAAGCCTCATCGACGCTTCCGGTTCACGCACAAGGCAGTAGCGCACACGAAGCGCAGCCGATTGGCACAAAAGTTGAGGGAAATGGGTTACATTATTGCCATGTACGGCAGTGTGTGCAGTGTACGGCAAGGGGGGGGGTGGGGGGGTCGGGGGGGTCCGAACTTTTGTGGGGTGGTGTATAGAACTAATGTTTTAACCCCCCCCCCTGGTTGACGATGAGGAGGAAGCACGGGCCTTTGATCGTTTGGGTACCACACCGCCCACTCACCAGCACAGCGGATGCAGCTGGGCGGCTGCGGACAGCGACGACCCGGCGTGCCACGAGACCTCCGCCTCCTCAACCCCCGCCTCCTCTGTTAGCGCCGGTCCCTCAGCGCCCTCTCCTTCCCGCCAGTACCGCTCCACTTTCTCCGCCGCCGCCCCGGGGGAGGCGGAGGAGGAGGCGGTGCCTGGGACCACACGGCCGGCGGCCTTTCGCGTCACCACCAGCACTGCCGGCCCTCCAGCCGGTACAAGCGGCGGCTGCAGGCGAGGGAGTGCAGGCAAGGGGGAGCGGGACTCAAGGATGGAAAGGCATCGGCATGATAGACAGAGTGGCTGGATGGGCCGTGCCGGTACTGGCAGGCGGGGCGTCAGTACGTAGCCGCTCTGTTGGGACCACCTCCCTCGTCGCCACAACCCACGCACGATTAAGGCGGCTCCATCCTCGCCTCATGGTCCTTCAAATACGAACCCTCACCCCACCGCAGCGCCCTCACCTGCCCCACCTTTGAGCCCTCGGCGTTCCGGCTGAGGGTGTCACGCCCGTATTCGTTGTCCGGCGGGGAACTGCGTGGAAGGAAAGCCACAGCGCGCGGGGAAAGGGGGTGGGGGGTGCGTCATGGTCCTGCACCCCGCCCACGCCCACGCCCATACATCCTGAACATACGGCTGCTGCCGCCGCGCGCGTTCCCCCTCACTCCTCCATCATGCTTTGCTCCCCTCCCCTCTGCAGGCGGCTACGATACTCCCCAGACGTCCACCGTAGATAGCTAGGTTACACAACCCCGCTATGGGGCCACAACGTCAGCCGGAGCCTTTTGTGCTCATTAACCGGCGCCGTGTCCCATCCGTGTCTTAGCTAGGGACATGACGGGGCATGCGGGGCACGGCACGCCCGCGCTAACCTGAGACCCGTCCAGCTAGCGAAGCTGCAGTTGCGCCCGGCGGCGGCGGCCCAGTCTGGGGGGCAGTAAGGCCCATCGGTGCAGCGTGGGAAGTCTTCCCGCCGGCTGGCCAGGGCCCTCAGAAGGCTGGCCTCAAGCTCTGTCCGGTCCGCACGTCTCGAGGGCTGTGCGAGGGTCCAGCCAGGCCCCAGAGACGTGCAGGCGGCAGCTGCATCGTCGGGTCCCTTGCTGCAAGCGCAGAAGGAGTGGTCCGTAGAGGATGTAGTGGGGAGGGGGTGGGGGTGGGGTTGGGGGTGCGAAAAAGTCAGATGGGGACAGGCTCGTGGGGAGGCAGACGGGCAGGCCTGCCTGCCTTCGCGTGCGTTCGCAAGCACGTGGGGTGGGGTGGGGTTCTGACACAGTAGTCACCTCAGCTGCGAGCGCCGAGACCTTACCACACGTGCAGCGCCCGGACTGCGCAACCTGAAGGCAGCGCGAAGCCGAAGGCCGCTGAGGAAGTAGAGGAAGTCGACCATGCCAACGGCCGAAGGATGCCGAAGGCCCAAGGATGATGTCCCGCGGTGGTACCTATTGCTAATAATATGAATGTTAATAAGCCGACGGGGCCTATGCGCATGGGGAGGCGCTCCACGAGCTCGGCCAGCCGCGGCATGTCTCAAGTGTATGTAAATAACAGGAGGCCCTCACAAGGAACCATATGAAGTCCGGTAAAAGCTGCTAGCGTCGGTATTGGTATGGTGGCCAAGACAGCGGTGTGGCCGTGGGACTCGCGATACTTGCGATGTATGGTACGCGTCGCTCGCTCGTGCGTGACGCAACGCCGTGTCGCCACTGTCAGCCTCAGCTCTCAAAGCCAGCAGCCCTTTAAACTTTTCGAGCTATGTGCCGCAATTTGTGGCCGAGGAGCCGCCGACTTCCGTACGCTTTGAACTGCTTTTCCTGGACGAGCATGACGATTATATTGTTGCACCGCCCTTTCCCACTCCCCACGGGGCTCTAAAAGAACTTGGTTGACGCAAGTGGAGTTCCCTGCGGGTCCAGAAGAACCAGCGGGCCGCGGCCGTTGACTGCATTCATACATCATGCATACATGGTTAGCATGGCTATGCAGCCCATGTATCCCGAGATCGGTGTCGGAATAATGTCTCGGATGTGTCTTCAGTTGTCTTGCGCGTGCAGGGAGGCCGCAACCGCGCGCCCGACCCCGCCTAGCGATACGGAGGCCTACGGCGGAGGTCCCGTCACCATCGGGGGCGCGAGATAGCGAGCGCGGAGCGAGATACTGTCAGCATCGCGCGAGCCATCTTCGCGACCGCCGCACGGCGCGCTTCTTTCACCCGGCCAGGACCTTGCAGTAGTGCCAGCGTAGTGGAAGGAGCGAGCTGCGGTATGTGGGTCTCCGCGTGTGCGCTGTGCGAGAGCATTTCCGGCATGCCCAACGGTCATAAACTTGACCGGGGAATCTTTTCGCGCCCTGGCGCCCCCCCAAATGCCTTATGGGGTTGAGGAGAAAGTCAAGTACCCCTTGGACGTTTCGGAGGCCGCTTCGGCGCGCCCACGAGCGAGCTTGACCTCGGGAGCCGAGGAGGCTGCAGCCGACCATGAGGGCTGCGACGTGATTGAGCACGCCGACCCAAACCCCTTCTCCCGCCTGTGGTGGCTGACCGACCCCGGGCTCCGATATGTCAGCGACATGGGAAGGGCACTCACCCAGGCGATACCACCCAGCGCCCATGCGGGCTACACCAACGAAGGCGTGTTCAGCGAACTCTGGCGACAGGCCGCCCCCGACCTCTGCCCAACCTCCAGCAACCTGACCTGCGCGAAACCGCACGGCGACCCCTGGACCCTAAGCGCAGTACTGGGCGCCAGGTACGGCACCATGTACTGCCCCGCCCTAGCCAAACGCTATGGCCACGTCCCCGACAGCAACTGCCCCCACTGCCACAGCGCCAACGGCGAACGGCGGTGCGGGACCATCGGACATCTGCTGGGAGGCTGCCTCCACGCCTTCATGCAAGGACTGTACATCCTGAGGCACGACGGAGCCGTCCGAATCATTGCAGACTGCCTCCAAGCCGGCAACCGGGGGGGCGGGTTCATGCTCATGGACGCCGGGCGGGCTGACACCGCCCCGGAATACGTGTTGCGCTGGCAGTGCTGCCACCGCAGCCGCCGCGCTGTGGGCAGGTCGAGGCCCTCCCAGGCGGCACACATGAGCATATGCTCACGAAGCATGTCGGGGTTTTTCTCCAGCAGCCACTCCATGATGCCGAGCTGACCGCCCTCGGCTGCGCACTGTGCCCCCTCCCGGATCCCCCCCCAGCGCAGACCGCTGCATCCCGCTCTGACCATGGGCGCATCGGCTACGCCCTAGTGCAGATGCCCCAGTCACACCTATCCTCCACGCCGCACCGAGTCGGCGGTTCTTCGGAGAATTCTTGTCGTGCGTAGCGAGGCCTCCGCTGCCTGCTCAGAGGGAGTGGAGCAAGTTTGACCGCGTTCTTCCTAGGACCAGAGAGGTCAGCCAAGACGCCTCGTGCACGCCGGGCCGACACCTCGGGCCCAGCACCTTGCTTCCTTGACTCGGGCCCAGCACCTTCCTTGGCCCACCCTGGCCCGCATTGTCGCCCTTCATCACGCAGCCGAAGCCCACCACAGCTCATACGCGCATCAAACGTGCCGCTCTGACGTGAGCATCGCAAGTTGCCGGCGGCCCGAGGTCGTCGCCAGATGCGCGTGTCGGCCCACTAGCTTTAGAGCTCACACTTCTCGGGGCGCTCAGGTTCTGTTACTTGGCAATCGCAGTAACAGTCGGACTTCCTTCCATGCGAGTGGCCGCAACGCACCCCGGACCCGCCGCCGCACCCCTCGGCGCACCCCTACGCCACGCACCCTGCTTGATGTTGCCATGGCCGCAGGGTGACTGGGGCCCGGAGCTGCGCGTGCCCTCCGCGTCCCCCAGCGTCCCCTGTCTGGCCTTCAGCACTGGGCCGATGGATCTTACATTTGGCTTCAAGGATAGATGGCCACCGTACGCGGGTGTGGGAGGATGGCAGGCGGGGGATGCGGGTTCTTGCGTGACGGCAGCAATGTTGCGCCTAGGTGCCGGCCGGTTGCTGGGCGTACATATGGCGCAGCGGACACGAACCTTGTGGCCTAGCAAGTCGGGGTTTGGGAGCTACCGGTGTGTGCGCTATTGGCTTGCGTGGAGTCAGTCAGGTCCGCACCGCCGGGCCAGTCGTCGTCCGGACAGACCGGACTACGCTGCATGCGCTGCACACGTCAGCGCTGGGGACCCCCGGGCCGCACACCCGCCGGGCCCACACCCGGGGGTGGGGGCCCACACTGTGTGGGCGCGGGGCGCCCCAAGGGGCGTGGGCGTACATACGGCGCAGCGGACACACTGTTTGGGCCACACCCCCGGGGGGCCCCTGCCCTCCCCAATTCAGCAAAAGCTGCATCACCTTACGTGGTCTTTGATTAGGCCGCCGCACATCGCGTTAGCGTCACTATTATACATAGTCACTGCTGCATTGATGTCTTTCAAAGCACTAAGCTGTGCAGCAGTCAAGGCTTGTCCCTTTTTGTGGGAGATCCAGCGATGCTATCTTCCGTTGGCAGAAGTGCGGAGGGCCGGCACTTTTAGGCCCTGGCCAGTGGCAAAAGTGCGAAAGCGGGCAGCACTTTGCAGCCTCCGGCAGCCCTGAAAGTGCCGGCGCGCCCGCCGTGCAGGACACTAACCCAAGCTTCCGGGTTCCTAACCGGGTTCCTCTCCCTTACTGGCAGCCCTGCCGGGCCTTTCCGGGTTCCGGACCCCCCCCTCCCCTTAACTGACACTCCTGTCATCCAGCCGTGTGCACAGCACGCTCACGACGGGGCGAAAAAGTGAAGGCGCGGACAGCACTTCGGGCCATTCACAAGAGTCGAAAGTGAAGCCGTCTCTGCACTTTCTTGGATTTTAGCACGGAAATGTGCCACCGGCTTCACTTTGGCGTCACTCTGTCACTTTGATAGCAACACTGGGGAGATCGCATGTTAGCTGGGGTGTGAGGAGGCTCTGATGAGGGCACACGCGGGTGTCGACGGAAGCAAGGTGCACCTTGGTGGCCACGTGGCCAGGGGGTAGAAGAAAACAACGAAGCGAAGCGCTTGGTTGTGGCGTAGGGCGTGTTCCGCTGACTACGCAGATCTGTGGGGGGCTTACCGAGTGTTCGTCGTCGCCTGTGGATCGGGAGGGCCCGCGAGGGCACAGGGGCACGGAATCTCGCGGGTGGCCAGGGGGGCTGCCAACCGGGGCCCGGGGGTGGCGTCGGGCACGCTGGGGCACGCGCTGACTCGCCGACGACATCAACAGGCTTTGCAGTCTTCATAGCAACATAGCATCATAGGTACGTTGCAAAGCGAGCCCTGCTGCGGCTGTGTCCGGATTTCGTCGCGCTCGTCGGCCGAACACTTCAACTGCACCGTCGCATCCGCAAAGGGCGCGAGTCGTCGCTGATGGATAGCGATAAGTTACACGCGTCTTTACAAGCGTCAGTGGGCCCTTCGTCCCGGCGACCGCACTCGAGTGAGCGGTGTCTGACACGCCTAACATTCTGGACGAACTGTAAATTGACGAGCACTGTGCGCTGAGACCCGATGGCAACCAGAAGTTATACCATTGCGAATGAACATGAAGTAGCTGGCTGGAGGGTAGGTCCATTGACCGCCGGCAATTGCGTGCCTGCTGCTGCTCCGAAAGGCCCAGGGGAAAGGCCCAAGGGCAGAGGTGTAGAGGACAGAAGCTTGTGGAAGAGGGTGGCTGGAAGCAATGTGTCGTGATGTCCGCGGGCTCTGCTGGACCAAGTCCTGACCATTCCTGCCTGATGAGCTATGCGCCGAATGAGGCACGCGCGCCGCACCTGGATGGTGCCGGTGGCTTCCGTCACTAATATGCAGGACGCGGGCGGTCACCTCGCTGACCGGCGGGCGCATCCGGTTGAGTGAGCCACCCGCCCACGACGACGCCGTATGTAGGCTGAGCCTACGGCGGCTGCTGGCTGGCGAACCACGGAGGCTAGCTCCCGCTAGACAGCCGGGCCTACCCTCACTATCCTATGTGAGGACTTGCCACGCACTCAGTCTCCTGCATGCCATCGGTGCCATCGGTCCACATTTACGTCCGGGCACGCACGTCCAGCAGCCGGCGGACTACTGAAACCATCGAGCGATCGAGCGAGGTCTGCTGGATGGACGGCGAGCGAGCTCGACACCTTTAAGGTTGAGGGTGTCGAGACTCGCGCGTCCTGACTTCGCGCGACGACGTGCGTCCCACACGCGAGCGCCTCGGAGCTTCGCCGCCCTGGGCACCTCTTCATAGCGCGTTCGCAGCGATTTCGGGTGCTTCCCGTGCTGCGCCGCAAGTGCGAAGCTCTACTTGAATGGGAAGATGAACTGCGCCGGCCCCGCCGACAAAAGTTACAGCGACGCCTTTTTGCGACCCGGGGCATTTGGGCCTGCGACCTTGCTCGCTCAACTCCTGCAACAAAGCCGCGAAGCTACAGCGTGGCCTCAGCTCTGAGTCGCCGGGGACGGCGCGAAGGGACACGTGGCGGCTGGCAAGACCAGGCTCTGCCCCGCGAAGCGAGCATGGGCGTCATAGATACAAGGGACATCTATTGATCGTCATATACACAGCGGGTTGACGCTTGCGGAGGGCCCGTCCACCTCGCGTGCACCTCCGCCGCTCGGCCCCCGCCGATGGGCTTGCTTATTACTTGGTCCATCTCTCAACTTGCTCCCCGGGACAAGCTTGCTCCACCGCCTGGCCCCTTCCACCCTTACCTCGTTGTGAAGTCCGTTGCGAGGCCATGAGAGAGCCACACTTGCTGCGCAAAGCAGCAGGGCCCCACAAAGCCCGCGCGCCCTGCAGGGCCTCCCAGCTGTCGCGAGCTGTCTGCACGCTTCCTCCCCCTTCTTTCCGCCTCCCCCTCCTCGCCCTCCCCTCCTTCTACAACTCGGGCAACGGCTTCGCTTCATGTACCTTCTAGTTAAGCCGTCTCTCGCTAGAGCATCCCCGTGTCGATATCGGAAAGTCTCGGAGCTCCGCCGCCCTTCGCGCCTTCGTGTAGCGCTTCTTAGCGCGTTCGCAGCGAGCTCTGTCGGGGCGTCGCGCGCGAGGCTCGGGGATGTCAACGACTTGGTGTCGGAAATCGGCGTTGGCCCAGGAGGCCGCCCGGCGCCGCGTTGCTAGCTCAAAGGTGTGCGATATGGCGGGGGCGAACTTCAGAAGTCCGTTTCCATGAGGAAACGAGGGCCCCGACGAGATTCACAGCCATCCTCGCGGCCGCCTCTTCTGCGATTCTCCCGGCTCCAGCTTGCGATACGCAAGGTGTAGATATGGCTCCGAGGCATTGCTAGAGGCGGCGAGTTTCGGGGAAACGGAGCCCTCGGCGAAATTCGAATTCATTCGAAGGTCCCCTGGCAATGTCGGCAAGTCATGCCGCGCCGCCCAGGCCTCAACTATACACCGTTGCGCGCAGCTGCGCTCCATAGGGGCGCAGCGACCATGAGCGGCATAGAGGAAGCAATATCCGAAGTAGAAAAATGCGGCGGCGTCTCTGGCGTCTCTGTCGCCCGGCGCGCGAGATTGTCAGCTTCAAACGCGTCGTGTACACCAAACGTGTCAACACCCAATTTTTTCCCCTGTTTCCCCACGCAAACGCGTCAAGCCCTTGTCTATCCCCTAGCAAATGGTGTGACTACGCGGTGACACCGAGGCTCGCCCTAGGATCGCCTGGATGATCTACTGCCTGTGTGGGGTGTGTGGAGACACCTGCCAACACGTGTATGCGCCCGGTGGGGGGCGTGGGGGCTACGCTGGGTGAGAGCGAGCTAGTTCAGCCTGAAGCTGAGGGTGATTACGCAGCGGAAGTCTTTAGTTTATAGCGCTTTGTGCGCAGGCCCTAGTGAACCGGGCAGAGCGGGGGACGGTGAGGTCTCACCCGACAGGGGACGGTTGAGGTCTCACCCGCTAAAGCTGTACAGAGGGCCCGCGTCCGGTGCCCTAGCTTATGTAAAGGGGGGTTGCTGCTCGGGATTCAGCCTCCGCAGCTACGTGCCAGACGAACGCCTACCTCCTTGTTCCTGCTTTCCTAGTTCGCCCCAGGGATTATGACACGTATAGGCAGCACAGTGCGGAGTCGCCGCTACTGCACCTGTGCCCCGGGCCAAGGGGGTCACGAGCCTTGCCACACAACACGAGTGGTAGGTTCTTCCTACTCTTCTTACCGGTGTGCCCTAGTCGCTAAAGGTGGTCCTCGGGATTCAGCCTCCGGACCTGCGTGTGCCCAACCCTAGAGAGGGCGAGGGATGCTCCTGTACCACGCGCTAGGATAACACCTTGGGATTACGCACTTCGGCTCAAGTAGAGTGGATTCAGCCGCCCCTAGATGTGCACCCCTGGATCAGTGGGTGTGCGCGCCGGAAAGGTGCAGGTGGATTCAGCCGCCCGGGTCAGGTCTTTTGCCTGAACCTCAGGGAGCGGAGTGTAACGTACGCCTTACAGGCATGGCTTCTCCTAGGGCTCTGCCCTCCCGTATTCCTGTATTCTCTGGGCCCTTTGGGCCCAGGTGTGTGCATACGGCAGCTGTGCTGCCGTACTATCGGGCCTCGCCTATGGCTTGGTCTCCCTTATTCTTATCGGGGGTCTTTAGACTCGACCAAGTACTGGACTAGCTCGTTACATTGGTAGCGGGACAAATCACGTTCTCTCAACTTTACGCTTCCGCGATGCTCGATGGCGGACCCTACACAAAAGGAGCCTCCGCCGGACCCTGGGGGTCAGAAGGATGATGATATGGAGGAGGTTGTTGACGCTGCAGCGGAGGCCGCGAAGGAGAAGGAGAAGGCAGACCACTACTGCAAGCTCAAAAAGTGCGAGTTCTTCTTATCTCAGGTGTCCTACCTTGGCCACGTTATCTCTGCTGATGGCGTGCGGCCGGACCCTGCAAAAGTGGCGGTGGTACGTGATTGGCCCTTGCCCCGTGACGTGCACGCTCTGCGTGGGTTTCTGGGCTTGGCCACGTACTTTAGCAAGCACATCAAGTCGTTTGCTAAGCTTGCAGCTCCACTCACGGCCCTTTGCTCACCAAAGGTCCCTTGGCCTGCGGTTTTGCCTGAGCCTTGTGTTGCTTCTTTTGAAGCTATCAAAACCGCCCTAACTTCGGCTCCAACGTTGGTTATTCCCAACCCCCGTGAGCCCTACCATGTAGAGGTCATCACAGACGCTTCCAACGTGGCGTTGGGCGCTATCCTGACCCAAGATGGCAAGCCTGTGGCCTATGCTAGCCGCAAGCTTATCCCTGCTGAGCGCAACTACCAAACCAGTGAGAAAGAAATGCTTGCTGTTGTTTGGGCGCTCAAAACGTGGCGTTGCTACGTTGAGGGTGTGCCTTTTACTGTGGTCACTGACCACGCTCCTAACACCTGGCTTAAAACCCAAGCTCTGCTTTCTCGAAGGCAGGCACGGTGGTCTGAATTCTTGGAAAGCTTTGCTTTCGAGTGGCAGTATCGGTCTGGTAGGGGCAACCCTGCTGACCCGTTATCTCGCTTGCCGGGATACCTCGAATCGCCTCAGCTTGCCTTGATGAGGATTAGCGCCCAGCAGGCCCACACTGTGTGGTCTCGCTTACCGGGCGCCACCGCGGAGGCCAACGGCCCCAACCCTGATTTCGAGAGCAACTGTGTTGCAGGCTATGCCCAGGACCCTTGGTTTTCCGATGCCAGCAATGTTGCTGTGCTGTCGAAGCGTGGGAACCTTTGGTACCACGGCGAAGCAGTGGTGTTGCCTGACTATGCGTCATTGCGCACCATTGTACTTCGTTTGTGTCATGATAACCCAAGTGCTGGGCACCGGGGCGTGACTGGCACCATTGACTTGGTGCGTCGCCACTGGCCTCGTCTTCGTAAGGAGGTAGCCGCTTATGTGCGGTCCTGTGATTCTTGCCAGAGGGTAAAATCCTCTAACCGGCCTCCGGCTGGCAAGCTTATGCCTTTGGAAATCCCAGAGCGCAAGTGGTCCACTGTTACCATGGACTTTATCACAGATCTACCCCCTGATCCACGTGGCTACACCGCTATCCTGGTGTGCGTGGATAAGTTGACCAAAATGGCGCATTTTGCCCCTTGCAAGGGTGATTTAGACGCCATTGACGCAGCTGAGCTGTTCGTCAATACAGTGGTGCGGTTGCATGGCTGGCCCACCTCTATTATTGGTGATCGTGATCCCAAGTGGACATCAGCGTTCTTTCGCTCGCTGATGGACCTCTACGATGTTGATCTCCACCTGTCTTCGTCCTATCATCCGGAATCGGATGGACAGACAGAGAGGAAAAACCGTGACTTGGAGGATTTCCTCAGGCACTACTGTGCGGCCTCTCCGGCCACCTGGTCACGTTTTCTGGCCATGGCTGAGTTTGCCCTCAACAATGCAGTCAATGCATCTACTGGTAACTCGCCCTTTCGCCTTAACTACGGCTTTGAGCCCCTTACCCCTGCGGCTTTGTTGGCTCGCAAACTGGGGGGGGAGGAGGCGAGACGTCGCCGCCAATCGTTTGCTGCTGAGCATGGTTTGCTCAATGACTCTGCGGTGAAGTTTGACACTTCCATGCAGAAGGCCTTACAGCGTGCTAAGTGGTGCTTATCCGCTGCTCGTGACCGGCAGAAGCAAGTTGCTGATGCCAAGCGTTCTGACGCTGTGCCCCTTAAAGTTGGAGATCAGGTGCTTTTACGCACTACACACCTTAAGGTGTCTGGGCCACGTAAGCTGTTACCACGCTATGTGGGCCCCTTTGCTGTCTCAGAAGAGATCAATCCAGTTGCTTACCGCCTGGATCTGCCTCCTGAGCTTCGGGTTCATAACGTCTTTCATACCTCTCTGTTGAGGCCCTACGTCACTGGAGGTCGGACTCAGATTGCTCCGCCCCCTATTGTGGTGGATGGCCACCTCGAATACGAGGTTGGGCGCATCATTAAGCACCGTGACGTTAAAGCTGGTACTCATGGCCACACGCGCGCAAACCGTTACTACCAAGTACGGTGGGTTGGCCTGGCTCCGTGCTATGACACGTGGGAGCCTGAGTCACATCTGACTCACTGCGCAGATCTTCTGCGTGCTTATTGGGACAAACAGCCCAATGCCAGTGCTGATGCACCTAAATGGCTTTACCCGGAGCGTCACAAGGCACAGAAGCGCCCTGTTCCTTTGCCTGAGGTGCTTCCGAGCCCTCATTCGACTACTAAGGCTGGTCGGTCCGTTCGGGCCCCAGTTCGTTTTGCTCTTATGCTCTCTTGCCTTGGTTGGGCCAGAGGAGACAGAGGTGCCTCACCTCTGACTCCCTAACCCAGAGGGTGGAAGCTCTGCTTCTACTGTCTGGCAGTCTTGCCAAGTCGCCTATGTTGGTCAGCCTGGTTGGCTTCTGATCAGGTTGGGGGGAGTGTAACGTACGCCTTACAGGCATGGCTTCTCCTAGGGCTCTGCCCTCCCGTATTCCCGTATTCTCTGGGCCCTTTGGGCCCAGGTGTGTGCATACGGCAGCTGTGCTGCCGTACTATCGGGCCTCGCCTATGGCTTGGTCTCCCTTATTCTTATCGGGGGTCTTTAGACTCCACCAAGTACTGGACTAGCACGTTACACGGAGGCCCGGGCCAATGGGCACGCTCAGCTACGCTTCGCTTGTAAAGGGAACTACGGCTGCGCGTCAAACGTGCTGTGGGCACGGAGCTAGCTAGACCGGCAGTGCTATCGCAACGGCGCTCGGCTAGTGCGTGGGAGCAGGGCAGGTTAAGCCTGTGGGGCTAGCAGACACGTGGGGCACAACTATACCGAGGGGTCAAGGGGGCACAGGTGCGTGTGCGTGTGCGTGCGCGTGGCGGACGCGGCGCGGGCTGGTGGGCGCCAAGCACCAGCGAGAGGCACCTGCAAGAGGGAGAGACCTAACGGTATGTGCAAGTGTCTAGCACGGGCTTATGGGCTGCTCACACGGGAGCGTCAAGAACCGGCCGGCCTCACTGGCCGCGCCCGGACCTGAGCTGTGGTGGGCCGAGGAACACGCGCACGTTACAACGTCACTGCTAAAGGGCTAGGCCGTGGCCAAACCGCTTCGCCAATCAAGTTCCCTTCCGCGAAGTCCGCAGCCCCCAATTATCGACAGCAATCTAATTGGGCGCCCAAGGGGCCTCCCAAACAAGTCCGCGTGGTAAGGCTGTTTGCAGAGTTCCCTTCTGTGGGCTCAGGGGTTGTGTTAGCAGGCCCAGCGAGAAGGGCGCTGCTTAAATACTAAATCACACGCTGAAGGGCCGTACAGTCCCAGCTGAGTTGGCAGGCCCCGCGGCCCTGGGCCGGCCCCGGGACTGCCGGAAGATACGGGCCTTGAGCAGTCCCCGTCCGGGCCTGCCTGCCCTGTTCGGCTACCTAATTCTTCTCCAGTTTACTTCCTCTACATAGATATCGCTTGAACCCGCCTCCGGCTCGAGGTTAATGAGTGCCGAGGGCCCTACGAGCCACGCCAAGCCTGCCTGCGTTGATGTCTGTGTTGAGGCTTCCCAGGGCACCCCGTCGACAGCGGCGTGGCCCCGTCGCAGCCTTCTCGGGCGACCCGGATGCTTACCGCTGTCGCCGGGGCCGCTCGACGCTTGCACACCTTCGGAAGCCTCTCCAGGCCCCCGCTATGCCCATTCCGAGTCATCAAACCTTCAAGTATGCCCCTGGCACACGTCAACATCAATTGGGCAGGCTTGGGGCCCAAACAGAAGCACTTTCAGTTGCAATCAACCACAGAAGGTCCGGCCGGGCCCGTCAGAGGGGCTGGCCGGCCACTCACAGATGTGGTATCCATCCAAATGGGAGGACGTGGCGTCCTGGGCTCGCCACGGCGCGCACAATAGGATGGCCGAGTGATTGAGCCTTCCCGGCGCTCGACTGCTCACGAATAACACATCAACCATACACATCATCACACAAGAGCATTGCCAGGCGATATCACCGTAAGCGACGCACAGCCCTGAGCGCAGAGCCCAACCGGGCTGCGCGGGCACGCCCGGCTGAACACAAACCACCAATGATACCAACGCTGATAAATACGTGACGCAGGCTAGGCTCCAGCGCAGGTAGCTGCGTCGGGGCCCCCTCCGCCCATACACACACGCACTGGCACCCTCGGCCGACCCGCTCCTGGTGGGCACGTGCGGTACCTGATCGGGAGCCGGTCGGCATATGAGCTCGCCATGTGCCTCGCTCGTCAGCTATGCACCCTTGCCCTGAGAGCCTCATCTTCTTGGCTCTCCGCCGTCGGAGCACTCGCTTGTGGGGGGAGGCCGCGAGCCGCCCCCCTCATGCCATGCTACTTTTGCGCACCCGAGTGCGACGTGTCCTCGCTTGCACGCCTCAACTGCTTGCGCGTTGGGCTCATGCATGCTTGCTCCGCTGAGTTCTGCGCACTCACGCTTCCACGCCAACGTGTCGCGACAACATGCTCGTATCGTCACATGAACCGCTGACAAGATCCGTTTCCAAGGAGAAACGCCAGCCTAGGCAAACTTCGCAGCCATCCTCGCGAGCGCCTTTTGCGGCCGCGGAGCTTTGGGGCCTGCGACCTTGGTCGTTGGACTTCATTAGACGTTGCGCGGAGCTCCAGCATGATCCCGGCAACTGAGTCGCCGGGGTCGGCGCGAATCAACATGTGGTGGCTGGCAAGACAAGTCACTGCCCCGCGAAGCAAGCATGGCCGTCATAGATAGATACGGTGTCAGTCGGCTGACTGGCACACAGCGGGTTGACGTTCGCGGAGGGCACGTCCACCTCGCGTGCAACATCCCTGCTGGGCCGCCCCCGACGGGCCGGGCCACCTCGCTCTCCGGTACAGGCCTGCTCCCCGTGCCTGCTCCCCGACTGGCCCCTTCCGGCCTGCGCTCTTTGTGAGGTGCGTCGTGAGGCCATGAGAGAGCCAAGGGTGCTGTGCAGAGCAGTGCTGCTATGGGCTCCCAGCTGTCACCAGCTGTCTCCCCCTCCTCCCTCCTCCTCCGCCCCTCCTCTCCCCTCCGCCCCTGCTCAACCCGGGCAACGGCTTCACTTCTGCAACCTTCTAGTTATGCAGCCCATGTATCCTGAGATTAGTGTCGGAAAGCCTCGAAAGCGTCTTCGGTTGCGCACGCAGGGGGGCCGGAACCGCCCGCCTGACCCCGCCTAGCAATACAGGAGCCTGAGACGGTCCTTTCGCCAACGGGGTCTCGAGAGATCGAGTGCCGAGCGAGATATATAGTGTCAGCATCGCGCGAGCCATTTTAGCCACAGACGCACGGTCTGCCTCGTTGATCCGATCAGGGCCTTGCAGTAGTACCAGCGTAGTGGACGGGATGAGCTGCAGTATGAGGGTCGCCGCGCGTGCGCTGTGCGACAGCATTTCCGGGATGGCTATAACGGTGACCAACAACATGGGGGGTTAAAGCATTTCGCGCCCAGGCCTCCAGACCAGTGTCTAGATCGGTTGAGGAGCAGGTATTCCACCCCGTGAACACCGTCTCATCATCAGCACCCGCGAGCGAGCTTGCCCTCGCTGCCATGGCTAGAAAGCGTTCGCATTAGTTCCAGAATCCGCCGGTCGTCTTCCTTGCTACGGACTACGTTGCACGGTCCCTGCGAGCATTGAACCCCCCTAGCACCTGTGCAGAGGGCCAGCGGCGTTCGGGCCCTAGGCTGGCTGGAGCAGGGTCGGGCCAGCGGCGTACGTACGTGCACCCAGCCATTGCTTTATCAACCGCAACGAACTGCGCTTCTGATACAATCGGAACGGCGAAACACGAACCTGGAATCCGTGAGGCCCTAGCGCCCTACCCCGCGTTGCACGGCATATGTCACGTCGTCTCCAGCCCTCTATCTCTAACCCCTTGACTCTCAGCTGCCGCCTCCTCTTGCGCTCCGTCCTAGATTTGCGCGCGTTACCGGACCCGCCCTCCTCCCGTATCCCGGTCACACGCCCTTCCCCACTGAGCCCTTCTGGGCCCTCCACGCCATCCGGCATGTAGCTGACCTGCTGACGTCCGCCAGCAATAATGACGCCTTTGGCACTTCCAGCCCCCGCCTGCCGGCCTCACACGGTGGCTCCAGCGCAGGCGGCTGCACCGGCTGGGCCCAGGTCCGGCGGAGGCGCTTCCGCACAAGCGCAGACAGACCTGAGACTAACTCGAGCTTTCGAACTCTGGGTACCTCAGCCCCAGCAGGCTATCTGCCGAGCTGACGCCTCCTGTGCTTGTACGAGCAGCCCTTCATCGTAGACCTCACGCTACCTTGCGGAAGCGGGCAACGAAGAACCCCATCACGTCGTCTCCCTCTCCCTCCACCCCAGCCTCAGCCTCCGCCTCCGCCTCGGCTGTCCCCAGGTCCGGCGGCAGCCCCCCTGGCGCCATGCGGCGGCCCGGCAGCAGCCAGCCGGGGTCGAAGCGCTGCACCTGGGGCCGGGCAGGGGGGGAAGGGCATGTGTGGGGACAGGGGTGGGGGGCGAGTGGTTGATGGATATACAGAGGACCGTGGGTGCGGATCCGGAAGGGGAGTCTACGTCGGGTCGAAGTACTGCACCTGAGGCAGGCCGGGCAGGGGGGAAGAGCATGTGCGGGGAAAGGGTTGGACTGGGACAGAGTGCCGCATGCAAAGGAAGGGGAAAGGTGGCAAGGTGTGAAAGTGCCTGGCAAACGCAGGTTGCCCACTGGGCCTGTTCCGCTCCAGAGCATGCGCCCCGTTCCCTCAAATCCCTCCATCCCTCTTATTTCGCGCCCCGCCTCGCTCGGCCCCACCAGGTCCGCCTCCTCCTCGCTCAGCCAGCGCTCGCCCGTGTGCGGGTCCGCCCCCGTCAGCCCCCGCAGCCCCAGCAGGGGCTCCGCGGGCAGCAGCCGCAGCGCGGGGAACCTGCGGGCGCAGGGAGCAGGGGGGCGCAAGATTCGTGTCCTGTACGACGAACATGTGCTTGTACGACACTAGTGAGCCAAGCCAATGACCCCAGCGCGGGGAACCTGCAGGCAGGCGCGGGGAGCGGGGAACAAAGATGGCAGCCCAACCGTATGGCGCAGAGCTTGCTGCTGTGTCCGTAAACACGTGCACCGTCCGTCCGCTCTTTCCCCCATGCCCCATGCCCCCGCCCACGCCCCCCACCTGTCCAGGGCCCATCCCCTGCCCACCCATCCCCTGCCCTGCCCGCCCCCCACGGCCCCCACCTGTCCAGCGCCCACGCCACGTTGGCTTCGTTCTCCGCGGGGCTGAGCGTGCAGGTGGAGTAGAGCAGCTCCCCCCCGGGCGCCAGCAGCGACACTGCGGTGTGCAGCAGCGAACGCTGGTACTGGGCCAGGGCGCGGAGCTGTGGGGGGAGGGGGGATGGGAGGGGCGGGAGGGGGGAAGGGGAGGAGGGGGGAGGCCTGAAAGTGAGGCTTCTCAGGGCAGGACGGGTTGTACGTGGGGCTACCCCTCCAGGGCATCCTGGTTGGTCCCTGGACATCAGATGGGAGAGGGGGGGTTGGTGGAGACTGGTAATGAGGAGCTGACTAGATAGGGGGTGTGGAGCAGGGGAAGGGGAGGGTTCCTTGAGCTATCACTGCGAGGCGCAGCACAGGTCCCTTCACAGACCAGCACCGCAGCCACGACTCAGTTGAAGGCCCGACACTGCCATCCCCGCAGGTCCCCTCCACGGCCAACCACCGCACCCGCGCCCCGCTAGCCCCACCTGCGGCAGCGTCCACGAGTGCAGCAGCCGCGGCCGCAGCCCCAGGGCCGAGCAGGGGGGGTCGAGCATGATGTACCGGAAGGAGCCGGGGGGGTAGGGCGGGGGGCCCAGGGGCGGCGTCAGCCGCCTCGCGGAGGCTGCTGCCGCCGCCGGCGCAGCAGCAGCTGAGGCCGCGGCTGCGGCTGCCTCCGCCTCGCCCGATGCGGCCTCGGCCTCCGCCTCTGCCTCCTCAAGCCCGTCCGAGGCCTCCGCCGCCGCCTCTGCCGCGGCGCCCGAGCCACCTGCCGCTGCGGCCGCCGCTGCCCCGCCCGCCTCTGCCCCGCCCACTGGCCCTGCGGCCGCCGCCTCCGTGGCGTCCGCCTTGTACGCCTCCACCACGCCCTCGAGATCCAGATCCCGAGCCAGGGACATGATCTCCTGGATCTGCAGTACACGTACAAAGCCGGGGGCAAGTCCCATTTTGCCTGAATTTCAGTGCCGGACTGTCCCGGCAAGGGCTTGCAACCAGCTTGCGACATGCCTCCAAGTCCCACGCAGGCCCAGCCTGGGCCCCCTCGGGCCCACCTTGGCATGCGTGCGGTCCAGCGCCACCACCCGCCCGCTGGGCCCCACCAGGCCCGCAAGGGCGGCGGTCTTGCCCCCGGGCGCAGCGCACATGTCGAGCACCGTGGCGCCGGGGGCGGGGGCGAGCGCCTGGTGTGGGGGAACGTGGAAGTCGTAAGCAACAGAAAGCCTAGGGTGTGGAAAGGGCTGCTCGCATGAGCCGGGGAGCCGGAGAAACGGAACCGCAAGCCCGAGGTCGAAGCCCGACCCATGTGTGTGTGTGGGAGGGGGAGGGGGCCGGGCGAGGGGCAAGGGCGTGAAGGCAGGTGGGCGAAGAGATTGGGAGGAGCTGTGCGGTGGTGGCGTGTGAGGGGGTCGATGCCTGGAGGAGCCGGGGGCGGGGCCAAACGCGCCTGGGACGGGAGACGTGGGTGCATGTGCGTTGAGGCGGTGGGCGGGGCTTGTGCTGATGACGATGTTGCGGGCCGGCCAACAGTCATCCGCCCCAACCGCCAACCGCCAACCGCTAACCACCTGTGCCGCGATGATGCTGGGCAGCGCCTGGAGCACCACCTCCCCTCGCAGCAGGCCTGCGGATGGGGGGTGAGGGCGAGAGGGAACGGGGCAAGCATGGAGAGGCTCAGGAGCAAGGTTCAGGAGGAGGGCACCGAGAGGGGATACCCCATCTCGCGAGACCAAACTACAAGCCGCTACTGGCCACCAGGCCAAGATGGCGGCAGCGCGTCCTATCGCAATCCCGCCGACCAACGCCATGCCCTCCCCGATCGAAGGGTTGGCTCTCACCGTTGCACGACGGCACGTCGTACACCCGGTCCACCATGCTCAGCACGCGGCCCCGCTCCGCTCGGAACATGGCTTTGCGCCCCGCCTCCGCCAGCGCCACCCCCAGGTACACCCGCTGCCCCGGCAGGCTGGCGTCGCCGCCAGGGCCGTCGGCGTCGCCGCCAGGAAAGTTGGCGTCGCCGCCAGGGCCGCCGATGAGGCTTGTGTGCTCTGCATGGGTGCTGCTGCGATCGCTGTCGCTGCTGCTACCGCCGCTTCTGGTGCTGTGGGTTGTGCTGGAGTCGCAATCGGAGGGCGTCGAGCTGCCGTTGTGTTCGCTGGCCGGGGCGGCGGCGTCGGAGGGGGCAGCGGCGGGGGTGGCGGCGGGGGCCCGGGCCTTGCGCTGCCGGGCCCAGGCCAGCGGCACGGCGCCGTCGGCGCCAACCGCCGCGCCCCTGCTGATGCCAACCACCAACCGCCGGCTGGGAGGACCACCCGCGCCAGAGCCCCCGCTCGTGCTGCCGCTAGCCTGGCCCTTGGCCCTGCCAGGACGCACGAAGGGGAGGGGGGCACGGAGGACTTGGGAATGAAACCAGCAGGCCGGCTGGTAGAACGTGCGTTGACAGGCGGGCCACCAGGCTTTCGGGCCGCAGGGCCTGCCACGTGACATTCCAGGGGCCCCTCCCTCACTCCTCACTACCCAGCAGCCCGTCCTTCTGGCTAGATGGGCGCCCCCGCCGGCTCAAACCGTTGCCAACCGTCAACCGCCAACCGTCCCACCTGGCGCCCGGCGGCGCCCGCTCCAGGGCGGCGCTAACCGCCACGCGGGTGCCCGGGGCGATGCCGGGGGAGGCGGCCAGCAGGCCGGGGGCGAACACGTGGGCACCCTTTGGATGGGGGGGTGGGAGGCGGGGCACGGCGAAGGGGGGGGGAGGGCTTACTCGAGCGACCGGGAAAAAGATTCGTGGGGTAGGTGGGTAGGACACCCGGCCGCCAACCGCCAACTGTCAATGGGGCTAGGATGGTGTTAGGCCGGGGGGCCCGGGGCGTGTGGTGCGTGTGGTGGATAGGCAGAACCCAAGCAGCCATCCCTCAACAAGGAGACCCAACCGCCAACCGCCAAATGTCAACGTCAACCACCAACCGCCAAGTGCACCTTGAGGATCGCTTCCGCGGCGTACCGGTTAACGACGGCCTCGGGCATGCCTAGGCCCCGGTAGGGTGCGGGTGCGGGCCAGAAAGAAGACCAGCCGGCGCT